>BLKR01014787.1:0-219042 GCA_011170035.1 Teleogryllus occipitalis | reverse complement strand
GAGAGAGAGAGGAAACCAAAGAGAGAGAGGGAGGAAACCAAAGAGAGAGAGGGAGGAAACCAAAGAGAGAGAGGGAGGAAACCAAAGAGAGAGAGGAAACCAAAGAGAGAGAGGAAACCAAAGAGAGAGAGAGAGAGGAAACCAAAGAGAGAGAGAGAGGAAACCAAAGAGAGAGAGAGAGAGGAAACCAAAGAGAGAGAGAGAGGAAACCAAAGAGAGAGAGAGGAAACCAAAGAGAGAGAGAGGAAACCAAAGAGAGAGAGAGGAAACCAAAGAGAGAGAGAGGAAACCAAAGAGAGAGAGAGAGAGGGAGAACGAGGAAGAGCTAGAGAGAGGGAGAACGAGGAAGAGCTAAAGAGAGAGGGAGAACGAGGAAGAGCTAAAGAGAGAGGGAGAGGGAGAACGAGGAAGAGCTAGAGAGAGAGAGAGAGGGAGAACGGAGGAAGAGCTAGAGAGAGAGAGAGAGAGGGAGAACGAGGAAGAGCTAGAGAGAGAGAGAGAGGGAGAACGAGGAAGAGCCAGAGAGAGAGAGGAGAGGAAGAGCTAGAGAGAGAGAGAGAGGGAGAACGAGGAAGAGCTAGAGAGAGAGAGAGAGAGGGAGAACGAGGGAAGAGCTAGAGAGAGAGAGGGAGAACGAGGAAGCAGTTAGAGAGAGAGGGAGAACGAGGAAGAGTTAGAGAGAGAGAGAGGGAGAACGAGGAAGAGCTAGAGAGAGAGAGAGAGAGGGAGAACGAGGAAGAGCTAGAGAGAGAGAGAGAGAGGGAGAACGAGGAAGAGCTAGGGAGAGAGAGAGAGAGAGGGAGAACGAGGAAGAGCTGAGAGAGAGAGAGGGAGAACGAGGAAGAGTTAGAGAGAGAGAGAGGGAGAACGAGGAAGAGCTAGAGAGAGAGAGGGAGAACGAGGAAGAGCTAGAGAGAGAGAGAGGGAGAACGAGGAAGAGCTAGAGAGAGAGAGAGGGAGAACGAGGAAGAGCTAGAGAGAGAGAGGGAGAACGAGGAAGAGCTAGAGAGCGAGAGAGAGGGAGAACGAGGAAGAGCTAGAGAGCGAGAGAGAGGGAGAACGAGGAAGAGCTAGAGAGCGAGAGAGAGGGAGAACGAGGAAGAGCTAGAGAGAGAGAGAGAGAGAGAGAGAGGGAGAACGAGGGAGAGCGAGAGAGAGAGAGAGAGGGAGAACGAGGAAGAGCTTGAGAGAGAGAGAGAGAGGGAGAACGAGGAAAAGCTAGAGAGAGAGAGAGAGAACGTGAGGAAAAGCTAGAGAGAGAGAGGAGAGGGAGAACGAGAAAAGCTAGAGAGAGAGAGGGAGAACGAGGAAAAGCTAGGAGAGAGGAGGAGTGAAAACTGAGGGAAAAGCTTAGAGGAGAGAGAGTGAAAACGAGGAAAAGCTAGAGAGAGAGAGGAAAACGAGAAAAGCTAGGAGAGAGAGAGTGAAAACGAGGAAAGCTTGAGAGAGAGGAAACGAGGAAAAGCTAGAGAGAGAGAGAGTAAAACGAGGAAAAGCTAGAGAGAGAGTAAAACGAGGAAAAGCTAGAGAGAGAGAGTGAAAAACGGAGGAAAAGCTAGAGAGAGAGAGTGAAAACGAGGAAAAGCTAGAGAGAGAGTGAAAACGAGGAAAAGCTAGAGAGAGAGAGGGAAACGAGGAAAAGCTAGAGAGAGAGAGGGAAACGAGGAAAAGCTAGAGAGAGAGGGAAACGAGGAAAAGCTAGAGAGAGAGGGAAAACGAGGAAAAGCTAGAGAGAGAGAGAGGGAAAACGAGGAAAAGCTAGGAGAGAGGGAAAACGAGGAAAAGCTAGAGAGAGAGGGAAAACGAGGAAAAGCTAGAGAGAGAGGGAAAACGAGGAAAAGCTAGAGAGAGAGAGAGAGGGAAAACGAGGAAAAGCTAGAGAGAGAGGGAAAACGAGGAAAAGCTAGAGAGGGAAAACGAGGAAAAGCTAGAGAGGGAAAACGAGGAAAAGCTAGAGAGAGAGAACGAGGGCAAGCGAGAACGAGAAAGGGCATGAGAGAACGAGAAAGGGCAAGAGAGAACGAGAAAGAGCAAGAGAGAACGAGAAAGGGCAAGAGAGAACGAGAAAGGGCAAGAGAGAACGAGAAAGGGCAAGAGAGAACGAGAAAGGGCAAGAGAGAACGAGAAAGGGCAAGAGAGAACGAGAAAGGGCAAGAGAGAACGAGAAAGGGCAAGAGAGAACGAGAAAGGGCAAGAGAGAACGAGAAAGGGCAAGAGAGAACGAGAAAGGGCCAGAGAGAACGAGAAAGGGCCAGAGAGAACGAGAAAGGGCCAGAGAGAACGAGAAAGGGCCAGAGAGAACGAGAAAGGGCCAGAGAGAACGAGAAAGGGCCAGAGAGAACGAGAAAGGGCCAGAGAGAACGAGAAAGGGCCAGAGAGAACGAGAAAGGGCCAGAGAGAACGAGAAAGGGCCAGAGAGAACGAGAAAGGGCCAGAGAGAACGAGAAAGGGCCAGAGAGAACGAGAAAGGGCCAGAGAGAACGAGAAAGGGCCAGAGAGAACGGGAAAGGGCAAGAGAGAACGAGAAAGGGCCAGAGAGAACGAGAAAGGGCCAGAGAGAACGAGAAAGGGCCAGAGAGAACGAAAAAGGGCCAGAGAGAACGAAAAAGGGCCAGAGAGAACGAAAAAGGGCCAGAGAGAACGAAAAAGGGCCAGAGAGAACGAAAAAGGGCCAGAGAGAACGAAAAAGGGCCAGAGAGAACGAAAGAGGGCCAGAGAGAACGAAAGAGGGCCAGAGAGAACGAAAGAGGGCCAGAGAGAACGAAAGAGGGCCAGAGAGAACGAAAGAGGGCCAGAGAGAACGAAAGAGGGCCAGAGAGAACGAAAGAGGGCCAGAGAGAACGAAAGAGGGCCAGAGAGAACGAAAAAGGGCCAGAGGGAACGAAAAAGGGCCAGAGAGGGCGAGAAAAGACAAGAGAATGAGAAAGGGCAAGAGGGAAAGAGAAGGAGAGGGAAAGCTAAGATGAAAAGGCCTAATTAAATGAAACTCGTGTTTCAGATCGTGAGTGCTCTGGGGCGATTTGCGCCCGCTTGTGATTAAGATCACAGGCTATTCCAACGTTTGGGATGTGGCGTAACGGGAGGTGCGACAAGGCAAAGATGTGCATCCAATACAGTAAAGCAAGCCGATATTAATAGATTCTTGCTAATATAATTGTAAAGAACGATTTTCCTAAGGATGAGCCACAGTGACAGTTCGCGAAAACAAGTGAACATCACATGTATTTCAGAGAAGTATCCCTCCGCCGCCATAGCTATTCAGCTACGTCCCTTCGTAAAATTTTAATGGGTCCTGCGAAGACATCCCTATGGAGAAGTCCAAGAGTTTCGCTGAGGTATATCCACGTACGAGAGTCCGGAAAATATTTAAATTTAATTACGTATGTGGAAAATCTGTTAACATGCTCTCACAATCAGTAAACGAAAACTGCCACGAATGTAAATAGAAATAAAAATTATTTTAAGCCGGAAACACGTGCACCGATACGCATCTCGCATTCAAGTCTCGGTTTTAAAATAAACATAATATTTATCACACAAAAAGTAAATTCAATGTAATATATAAAGCAAAAATAATTTTTACAGAGGAGCACATTACACTGCAATTCCTAATATAAATTATTTCTCGCGGCGCACTATATTTTTATCCGACAAGGACACCACCAAGGGATGTGCCGAAGTCATTTACAGGTTAGCCAACTCCAACCGAACGAATGCGGGAAGGGAGTCTAATGGGCTCAAGGGTACAACGACCACAGAACCTTCAGTTATGTTGCCAGCATTAGCTATCACTCTGGATCATCCTTAGGAAAATCGCTCTATATTTATATAGAACACTTACTCATAGGCGTAAGTTTCATGGAGGCGGCTGTCCCCCTACATGTCGAGCTTCATTGAATTTTCATGATCATATAAAATGTATAAGTGGTGCTAGTTCAACTGTACGTACTTCCTTGTTAAATTGGCAACTGTTACTTAATATATTAATATACCTGTGAATATTACAGTATTGCACCTTCTATCCTATTAACACTTCAGCCAGTGGCAGCTGGTGCCCAACAAACTGGAGGTTGCAACTCCATCTAATGACGGAAAAGTAATTTCCAAAATTCAGAACCCTTGATATGTAATAAAATGTAAGCCATTCGTGTAAGTTAATTTAAAAAATAAGTTAAATAAGTCTATACTGAAACATTACTTACATAATTTTATGCGTAGTCCGTGTCTGGTACATACACACCTGCGCAAATGCTTCTGGTTTTGATTTCCACTGGTCACTTAAGTTTTTGTATTAGTTCAGCATTGGCATCAATCCATTTTAAATGGTCCAGCACTGGTCGCTCGACCATCTCGAAAAAATTCATATTTTGTACATAAAATTCCTTATTTTGGCCGTTTAACAAAATCTTTGATTTATTTTTATTGTATCTGGTTTACAAATGGCTGCCATTTTTGTTTTACGCCGAGCGCCATTTTTCGCGTTTGGAGACATTCACTCTTTTCAAAATTATTCAGCTCTGGGTTGTCCTATCGTTCTAGAATAAAAGGCATTGTATCCAGTATACTCTAGCCGACAGATAGAAATATTATTTACCTACCTTGTATGTTGTTACTCGAAAAATACTTGCAAACCAAACTATGGAACGCGAATGATCCAAATTCGATTTTCAGAGAGTAATTTCTCACAGAAGGAATAGAATCTTAGCCTTTTTCTGTGCTTTTACACATAACAGTATAGTTACTTTTTGTAAAATATGGTTAATAACGTACGTACGTAAATACGTACGTACGTAAATAACGTACCCCTTGAAAATTACACCCTTTTAAAGATTGGAATTTTGGATTTTTTCCAAATTTTCAACTATAATATCTCTGTTGGGGGATCAGATAAAAGCCTGAAAATTGCACACGTATTAGATCACTATAATACCAAACGTCAGTAAAAATTTCATCTTTTAGACTTAAATGAAAATATTTTTTTAAAAGTTGTAAACTTTCGAAAAAAAAAAAATCATTTCCACATTGAAGGTACGTAGTGACAAGTAACAATCATATTATTTTGAAGCCATTTTAAATTAAAATCTATTTTTATATAATATAATTAATTGTTTAAAGAATAATTATTAATTATTATGTATATTTATTAATAAACATAAAAGTTGCTTAATATATTTTGAATGTTACTTTATTGTAAAACAAACTTTCTATCTTGACATCTACTTTGTACTTGAAAATATGGCCATTTTGATGTTAAAAGCTGAACCGGATAATATAAAAATAGTTTATAAATGATAACAAATAAATTCAGCGTTTTGTTTAGTTTTCGCGTTTAAATTTGCCACTCTGCTTACTATCTCTGAATGTTTTTTCAGAGAAACGTACAGTTGCACAGTATTCCTTAGATTCAGAAATTAGCAAATGAATTTTAGAATAATGCAATTATTTTCCTGGTAAAAGATTGACCGAAACATTTTTATTCGCGTAATAATGAGCCGAAGTTATTTCTCTCGAGACTTTTTATGATTTTTGTAACGATCTTACCAAGACTGGACATAAATGAAATTTTTAGTAGTATTTGATCTTCAAATCTGTTCTTACAGATAGATGTGAGATCAGAGTTAATCCTTAATGAAAATAAAGACCTTTTCGCTTTCGCCTTCACCATCACCATAGTCTTCAATTGACTTAAGGTCCTTAGGAAAAACTCCTTAAACAGTTTTATAGCAAACTTCATCAGTAAAAACACTCCATTTTGATAAACGGTCACACAACTGTAAACACAGATGTTTTGATGGAAAGGGAAAGCAACAATGAAGCCACAAACTCTGACAGATTCAAAAGTCTATGCGATTTCGAAATCTTGTTAATTGTCGGCTCATTGTATTGGTTCTGTCAGATTCACGAACCTTAGGTTGTTGATATTCTAAGAAATGTTAGGGGGGCGAGGTGAATTTTGGCAGTAACTTTGACTGCACCTTCTTAAACGGCACTGACCCAGAGGCATATCTAGGAAATCAGGTGCCCATGGCAAGAATATAATTTGCACCCCTGTCAGGATACTTCAAATTAAGGTTGGTATTATATCTTTTAGCGGGAATACTCTAAATAGCACCCCCTAGTGAGTGGCACCCATGCCACCCATGTTTTTCCAGTCCGTACCACGTGCCATGTTTGCCTCTGAAGTGACGCAATATTCGTTGATTCTCTTGCATTGTTAACTCAATCGCGTTATTTGCATCTAAGGAGTACTGAGCGATCGTCCGTACCTCTGAATAAAACGTTCAGAAACAATAAGTAAAGTGGCAAATTTAAACGCGAAAAATAAACATGCTGAATTTATTAGTTATCATTTATAAACTATTTTTATATTAACCAGTTCAGTTTTTAACATCAAAATGACCATATTTTCAATTACAAACGTAGATGTCAAGATATAAAGTTTGTTTTATTTCTGTGAAAAATTACTCTCTGAAAATCGAACTTGGGTCATTCACGTTCCATAGATTTGGTAGCAAATATTTCTCAAGTAACATAGAAGGTAGGCAAATATTTCTATTTGTAGGCTAGAGTTCATTGAATCCAATACCTTTTACTCTAGAATGATAGGACAACCCAGAGCTGAATAATTTTGAAAAGAGTAAATGTCTACAAACGTGAGCAATGGCGCACGGCGTAACCCAGATACAATAAAAATAAATCAAATATGTTTTTGAACAGCCAAACCACAAGGAAATTTATTTACAAAATGTTCTTCGAGATGGTCGAGCGACCAATTTATTAAATTCTGGACCACTTAAAATGGATTGACCCATTGAGACAATAGCGGTAATAGAGTTCATACAAACTAAAAAAGAACTTGGTTTCGAAAATACGGCGATCACACTCCAGCACTTTGCAACAAGCACCACTGCTTGGACACGTTTTTCACAAAATTATTTTATTTCGAAAATTTCACTACTCTTTATATATATAATTTGACATACCAATATGTGGATCATTTTATTAAATGTTATTTGTCGTAAATAGGTGGAAATGCTAGGGTAATTAAATAGGAATATGGCGCCTTACCAACGGCGCCCAAGTCGTTGTCAAGATAAATATTCATCTGGCATTGAAAGTGACGGCGTGGCTAGTCAGATTTGAAAACGATTTGGGAATTGTTTGGAGAGAGCAACGATAGTCTACTACTGCGGAAGCATGTCAGATTTATTTTAGACAAAACAGTACAAGAGGGAAGCCGAGGTTTGGAGGGCTGAGCAGTAATAAGAAAATACACATTCTGTCATATGTCGTGACGCTTTGCGGGTCGCTCGCGAATAGATAATTTGTGTAATTTGAACACCGAATAATTTACAGTATGTTAAAAGTATAGCTCACGAACCGTTTGGACTTTAACTAAACACGCGGTAATTAGAACTTGTGAGAAGTCGTATATGACTCAAATATTCTGGACGAGTAATTAATTTGTGGAACTTTAAAACATTTCCGCTGTGTAATCGTAAAGAGCTGGGTATTATTTTGCAAGTTTAATCGAACTAGAACTACGAACATTTGAAGTAGTGCGGATCAGTGGCTCGGCAACGTTCGCGTGGAAGAACAGGAAGAAGAACGCGGTACTTCGACTCTGGAATTAGCATCACCGGGGAGAAGAGAAGATGGTTCTTCGTGGCGACGTCGATCAAGAGCGCGCGAATTATAGTGCAGTATAAAGGCTCGAACCGACCTGGATGGCCGAGGTGGCTAAGGAGCGAGTACCGACTCAGCGCTTCGGTCCGAAGGGTCACGGGTTCGAGTCCCGCCTTGGGCATGGCTATTTGTCCCTTGACTGTGTGTGTGTGTGTGTGTGTGTGTGTGTGTGTGTGTGTGTGTGTGTGTGTTTGTGTTGTCGCGGAGGGCCTCGCGTTCTGCTGACCCCAGATTAAAGGAGCCCGCAAGTGTTTGTCTAGTGTATGGTCGAATATGCGACCCTTCGGGACGTAAAGGGCAACCGGCTGTCGGCTGGATAAAAGCCCTAGGAAAAAAAAATAAAGGTTCGAACAAGGTCATGACCAAAGGGCAGTCTTTCTGTTGCAATAAGCAAATCCTAAGTTTCTTTTTGAAAGGAAAAAAAAATTTTTTTTCATTGGCCAATTCGAGCAAATAAGTAGCTAGATAAAATATTTGTTTTCAGATTCCTCGCCACTCAGTATGGATGGCAGATCGGGTAATCGGCTATCAATAGCTAATAGCGATTATTTCAGACGCAACCCATCGACCCAGCTAGTGGGACAATATTTAGGTTTCTTTGAAGCAATAATAGCTAAAAATATTATCGTAACCTTTTCCTGGCGTCCATGTTAACATAAATTCGGAAACTGGTTACGACAAAACGCCCAATAATTGTGAGCAGTTTATTGTGGGCATGTTTCAAAATATGTATTTTCAATGATTCTTGCCTCGTAATTATGTCTAACGGTTCTTGCGTTGGGGTCACAAGAAAGAAAACAGACTCTGTACATTGCCGATGTTTCGGCCATATATTATATTATTATATATTATTTATTATATTATATTATATATATTATATTATTCGGCCATATAAGACCAGATCATAACATTTATCTACATAAATATGTACAGTGCACCATTTGATTTGAACTATAATTAGTTTATAAACAATATAGTTTATTTGATTGTTACCTGTAAGGTTATGCATAATGTACGTCGTGCATTCTACATATTCCTATTGTCTATGTTGTTCCATCCCGCATAAATTATATAGGGTTCAACCGTAACTAATTATAGTCCAAAAATTGAGCACTGTACATGTTTATGTAAATAAGTGTTAACTGTTCTGTAGCCCTGATGAAGGCCAAATATATGGTCGAAACGTCGGAATGTAAAGTGTCTGTTTTCTTGTGACCCAAACTCAAGAACCATTAGACATGTAATAAAGACATTCCACACACACAACACTGCCCGTAAACAGTAACTCAGCTGTAACTGCACCCTAAAATACGCGCTCACCTTGACACAGAAAGGGACTTCCAGAACAACAAACTTTACACAACAGACTCATAATCAAATGTACATTTTGATTTAAAACACTATCAAAAGAAAAGTAATTCTTCAAACATGAATAATGCATTCAATATCTTCAATAATTGTCTATTGACTGAACTTGTGAACTTTCAAGAACACGCGAAATTCATAAAATTAAGTTACAGCTAGTGCTAGACGAAGACAGAAAATTGGGATTCCCCTCGGGACACCGCGCATTGCTCACCAGCGCGAACCCCCCCCCCCCCATCAACTGGTTGCCGCTCTGAAGGCCCTATCTTGAAAGGTGTCAACGCATAAGACCAAAGAGTAAACAGTAATACAGGCAAGAGCCAAGAGCGAGGTGCAATACCTGGGAGGGCACCTGATGCCGCAGAGCCCGCCAATTGGGCGCTCTTTGGTTTCAAAATTATTTCACATACATCGTTATTGCTAAAATGAATGTTGAATATAAAACAACAAGCGCCGTACCACGTATCTTTACGAGAACGAGCCAGGAGTTGACACTTGTGTTTCACGCGACGTCTTCACTGACCAATCAGAGAGTAATCTAAGGAAGTCCCATTCACAAGCCTAGTGGAAAACATGCGTTCCGTCTGGGGAGATATCGAAAGGGGAAACCTCGCGCAAACCGACGTGTAAGCCTGCGTGGTATCTCGCTATCCAGCGGGTGAGGAACACTGCCACCTCCCGGTTAACATTCACTACTCTAACGGTAATAATAACCCACGCAGTTGACTTGCCCGGAAACAAACGATTAAATCTGATTTTGTCACGCTTCGCTACAGCAGGGGAGTACTTTTGTCACCGAAAAAGCTTCATGCCAGAATGTCAAAAATGAAGGGTGACTCTCCTATGAGCCAGAGCCAAAGAACACTCCGCTTTATATTTACCGCCGAAGCAGAATACGAACGGAAGCGAATAAACAAATAGCAGCTTCTTAGAAATATTTAGGCTGCATCCCAAACGTCATGCGTGGACTCTTCATCTGTGTTAACATTCGTTATTGCGTCGAGAGACCTATACAACGGCTGGGTTTGTGAGCAGAATACACGGAGATTCATTTCATGTAATATACAATTTAGAACAAGGGAATGCGTAAGAGACGCGAATATAAGAGCCACGTATTCTCCATTGTTCGTACGAAGCGGCAAGTGGCAAGAGCAAGATAAATTTAAAATGCTACTTGCATTTTTGCAATGTGATTTAGCTTTCCCATAATTGTAACCATTCCACGGATCCTAGGGATGAATTTTCCACGACTATCTGCTTTCCAAAACCTTCCAGCTGATATTTTCTTTCTTCTACTCGTGTTCCTCACTCTCCCCCAGTTTCTTGATTTGTGTGTGTGTGTGTGTGTGAGGGGGGGGGGGAGTGTCCACTCCATGAAAATACTTGTAAAATAAACAATAATTTGAAAGAGATACCCTATACCAGGGCCGCTCAGCGATCTGCGCCGAGGAGGGGCTAGACCTGCTTTTTCTAGCAACTCAATCAGCAAACGGAGCAGATTACGTCGTCTTTTATCAATCGGCGGCTTGCGACACAGTAGGTCGCGTCTGTTTTTTTGCGGCTAGTTTCCATTCCTCGGGCTGAAATCGTTAAAATGTGGGTCTGTTATCGTTAAAATGTTGGAATGGTATTCTGGTACTCACGAAAACGTGCGCAGATAATCTTCGCCATACGTCATATAGATTTTACTGTTTTTTTGGCAAAATAAATCAAATTAAATCAAAATGTCTCACTGCTCTTAAAAGGATATCCTGACAGAAAAACAGTGAAGAATTTTTGTAACTATTTTGGAACATTTACTACTTATACACATTTTTGTCATTCGAAAATAAAAAAGCAATTTGCATTGCAGTATGGAAAGAAAATTTTCTTTTTGCAGATTGCGCCAGGTATGCTAAATTTTTAGTTGCGAAAGAGTGCCCAAGCACATTACGAAATTAAGTTGCTACGACGTTACAGTTTATCATGGTGGAAATATTTCCACCATGCAGTTTATCATGCTGCTGATAATGAAAAAGTATTCTAAAGATTACCGAAAATGTTACTAAACTAATAACGGAAATACTGACAGCAAATGATATTAAAATTGAAAAATCATGCTAATTGCGAAATCTATTTTTCTTCTTGCATTTCATATTGTGATCTGTAATACTACTGCTAATTATAATAATTATAATTAGCAGTATATTAGCCTTATAATTCGAGATCTACAAATGTTCAAAGAAAAAATACCGCTCACATTTGTACGTTGATCCAGACATAGTACGCAACATTCCGATGCAGTTTCGGAAAACGTTTTTGAGTGACGTTCTCATAAAATTCTAATAATAGTTTTTGTTTGAAATGTTTCTCTTAATTCAGAGCCATACTGCATATCAGTTATTTCTAATTGAAAATCGCAAGGAAAAACACCTGCATCAAGAGAAAAATCTGTAGAAAATGATTTAAATCCTAATTGTAAAGCAAACAAATCCTTAAATCTGATTTCAAATTCCGAACGCAATGTTCTGAATATATCTACACACTTCCCAAAATTCGATGTTTCGTGAATGTTTAACATTGAAGCTAATTTTGAGAAGAATAAGAGGTTCTTCTTTCCCAATGCGACAGTTTTCAAAAAAATAAAATTAACCTATTTTATATTGTGTTACTTTACTGTTAAAACAATATATTGCAAACTAAACATGTAGCATAGCTACCGCTATCAGCCAACTTATACTTTTCTTCCCATGCTTCATTGAAAATTGGCGGTGAGTACGCGTTGTTTGCGAAGTGCTCGCGTCGACTTCCATGTTTGCGCGAGTGGAGTTATAGGGACACTGTGGCAGAGGTTATCGCAAGCCGCACAACGCCCGCGCTCCGGTGTCTTGGTCTCGGTAACCAACACGGCTCCGCGCTCCCGAATTCACTCTGCTTGAGCAGCCCTGTCCTAAACAATCTCCTCTCTAAAATCTCCGAAATTATTTTCGAATACTCCTCGGAAGCGCCGTCTCACTCCGTGCCACGAAGGCGAGAAATCGCCGATGCGACGACAACTTCCTGGGGGGCGGGGACGGGAGCACATTAGCGGTCCGCGGGAGGCGACACTGCCAGGTGATTGATTCGTACACGTGATATTGTGCTTATGAGTCGTCTATAAATTGCGTAATGCTAAAGAGATGCGTTGAGACAGCATTACGCTACGTTACTTGATGGTAGGTGGTGTTAATAATGTAACATTGAATTGTTTCAACATTCGCTGAAAGAATTACTTTGTCTTAGACCAAAACATTAAAATATTAATTAATTACTTTATAAAATATAATTTATTGAGGTTTTATGTGTAAATTGTTACAACTAATGGGGAACATTTTTCGTAATTTTTTATTGAATCTGTAATATTAGGAAGAAAACATTCAAAACTGATCTATCGTACATTCTAGAATCAAGTTAAATTGGGGCAGTAGATGCTGTTGCTTCCTGTTGCCTGTGGATCATCCACGACGACGTGTGCGCGGTTTGTTAGCCGAAATTTTCACGTCTCTCACACAATACTTGTTCCCAACCTTATTGTTACATGTAGTCAGCATCGAGAATTAATTCTGACTAATTATCACACATTTTAAAATATAACACTAATGAAATAAATACAAATTGTTTTTACTGTGATAAAATTAATTTTTAAAGGGTGCCACAAGCGTTACGCAATTATTTACAAGGGGTTCAAAAGCGCGTTATGGATGAGTTGCAAGTGGGGGAGGGGGTATTCAAAATTCTCCAAATAAGCGTTACGAAATTTACGGTCGGCACCTTATCACGTCTAGGAGAAAGAATACCTTTCTGCCGAAGCTAAAATACCAGCGATGGATAAAATACCAGCGACTGTCGGCCCTTTGCTGACTTTCTGGGTGAACACTACAGAATAAATAATAATAATAATAATAATAATAATAATAATAATAATAATAATAATAATAAATAATACGACGACTGCAGCAGCAAAAATGCACCTGTCGAGCCTGGGGAAAATGGGGTTCTGAAAATATTGGCTGTCCTGAAACGTGACAACTGAAACTTCTTTCTTCCTCATCACATGACATCAGCTGCATCGTTAACACTAACGCACTGAGTGAGAATTCACTCGTAAGTTAAAGTATCAGATATTGCCAATTAACATTATCAGAATTTTGCATTTCTCAGTAAAAATCCAAACTGTTTCATTGCTTTCCCAATGTTCCTGGGATTCTAAGAAAATCATCGACACTTCTCACATAACCAAAGGCTGTCTAGTTTTCCATTAATTTATGCTTATATTCAAGTATAATCATGAAGACAATAACTAATAATAATAATAATAATAATAATAAAAGTAATAATAATAATAATAAAAGTAATAATAATAATAATAATAGTAATAATAATAATAAGAAGAAGAAGAAGAAGAAGAATAGTAATAATAATATTACGATAATAAGTTTAATAAACGCTTTCGTCTGTCAATACTTTTATTAGTCAATGTTCAAAAAAAGAAGAACTCAAGACGATTTCATTACCTTGTTGCCAATCAACAATGAACGTCTCAAATTTCCATCGCTACATTCTTTCCCAAGGTAGCGTATATGGTAATATGAAATTACAAGTTAAATGTCCATACAAATTTATGGTATAATTTTTAAAAAAATTTTCTTTCATGTAAAGTATTAGAAATAATGCTAATATAATCCAAACCCAACCAATTCCAACGAAGCGCCTGTGTACATATCTCCGTTTATTTCGATAGCCAGGAACAGCAATCATTTCTAACTTTTACAAATGAAACATCAGAATCAGTTATCAAAATTTATTGAAATAAAGAAGTGTTTTCGTTACGTATTATGTTTACGAAGAGCAGGAAATTCGAAGCGGGCGACTATGTTTGACACCAAATTACACACAAAATAATCATATTTTCGAAAGATTCAACATGACCTTATTTGAAAATCTGTTTTAGATTAATACATTTCATCAAGAAAAACAAATTGTATCTTCACAATTGTAGTTTTAGGAAGAAGCCAAAGAAATTTAAATATTCGAAAAATCAGGCATTTCATCGAACTTGAAACCTGCACCACTCTCTTAAGCGCCCTGTGCGCTATCCGAGGTCAAAATTTAATCAAAACTGTTAGTGTCCTTTTTGAGCTATAACCGGAGTCAACTGTATCTACAGACAATACTGCAGCAAGCAATATATCACAGTAACTACTTGTTATCTCATAAATACATTTTATCATTTATATTAGGTGCAGAATAAGAAATTTCAAAATTACTTTCAAATCTATGCATAAATGAATTGTGAAATCTATGAAGCATATAGTGGTTCACTCACTGTAGAGTTTTAGTTTTAAGTTTTACTAGTGTGACAGTTCAGAATGTAATAATTGCTAATTTGCATTTCTGGAACAATTGCATTTCTGGCACTTTGGTTACCGACTTTTATTTCTCTCTATTATTACATTCCTCTCAGTTCTTGCTACTAAAACAAAAACCATATAATGTTTTTATCTTCAATTTTGTCAACCATTCCTATCCTATCCTATCAGAAGTATGAGGGTGAGGCATTTTCTTTTGAACTACATCCCATTTGAGGGATCCTTATTCCTATAAAATATAGCAATTTAATGTACTGGACAAGTTAGGAGTGTATCAGAATTGTGGAAACAGATAATTCAAAAGGAATGTTGCAAGGGTTCAACATTTTATCTGCTTTTTATACTCCACCTAGTTAATAAAAGAAATTGCATCCACAAATGTTTCAATGCTTTCTTTATAATTATAAATTAACCTATACGGTTATAATAATTCATTAAATAATGACAGTTATACACTGAATTAGATAAGATTGAATTCACAAAATCCTTCTGTATATTAGTTTCCTCAGGCCAACAACTGGAAATTTTCTATGAACTTTAAATAAACTTTTCAATTGAAAAATGCTTATAAAAGTACAGTATATATGCTCATAAAATGTAATAACAAATGAATTTCTCAGAGCTACAGAAACTGGAACAGGAGGAATCTATACAGAAGTGATGAAATGTATAAATGCAATACAAAAGATGCATGTCAGTACAGTGAAAACAAATTCTCATTTTAAAGAGGTTTTTGAGACAATTGATATGTAATGTGGCAGACAATTTTATTAGTGAAACACTATCTTTTATTATAAGGTTTAAATGAAAAAGGTTTTGGAATTATATATGACCTGAAGAAAAATTGTAGCACAAAGCAGTTTTCTAAATTCTAGACTTCCCTACTTCTAAGGCATAAAATTCCTGTGTCATGTTTGAGTACTATTGTTTTAAAGTTAAAAACCTTCTAACCAGAACAGCATGGAAACAGTTAACATTACTTGACTAGCAGTTCATGCATTCAATTAGTTGCAATTAATGCAGTTAGTTATATGACAATTCTAAAATTGGTAATTTATTATCAAACAATGCGATTGTCATGGCTAATATTAGTATGACCATTTGAAAAAGTGGCATTACATTTGGATATGCAAACATTTTAAAACTAATGTACTATGAATTACCTGACTATTTGTACTGCATAATCTTTGTTGATAAATAATTAACAGTAATTTGGGTGGAAAAAAAAAATTAATTTGGATTCACTTGAGGATATTTGTAAGTTTCCATTTTATTCTACTGTTTCTGAGGTAAATAAGTTACAAATAACTACTTTTAAAAAAATTGATTTCTGTTCAAGATTTAAAATTTACAAACTGCAGTTATTAATATTAATTTGATATAGACGTAAAAAAATATGTTTTTATAGTTTGCATATTTTCAAGAAGGGTTTAAAAGCAAATGCCATCTCGAGAACTGCATAAAAACAGAGTGATATTAGATATAATTATATTTTAAAATGTTTATTTTGAAATTGGCACCTTTAAAGTGCTACTGACAGATTTTTTGAAAGTAAAATAAGAAAATGCCCAACATTAGTTGTTAATTTAAAAACTCGTCAAGACATCTATCAGAGACTACTAAAGCATACTGTTAGGAGTGGTCGATATAATCTAAGATACTGGTATTTTGTGTGTAAAGAAGGGCAGTTAATTTATTATTTTGCTGATGACTAAAAATAGGAACTATACCATTGAAAGCTATCTTTTGTAATAATTCAAAATTATTTGATAGTCTTTTTTTTCCTTTCATATTATTGGTAAGGCACTCAATGCAGTCCCTCAGTATCTAGTTTTAAAAAAGGCTGAGTTTAATAGACAGACTTCAGTAATAAATAATGTTCCACAGGATCAGTGCACAAGCTGTAGTTTGTACATTTCCACAGTGAGCAGTTATATTTAAGTTTTCCTACTTCATTTGTTATGCTGCCTAACAGTAAACTTTCTTTGCGACACAAACTAAAAATTATTCATAAGATTTTTAAACATGCAAAATTGCATATCCTGAATAATTATGTTAATACCATTGTATATTTGAAACATTTCAAATTGCCAATTTATTTGATTTGTGAAAGTTTCACTCAGCTAATGTTTTGATAACTGGACATTTCTCTGCACTGATCATTGAAAAATCTATAGTGGATATTCTTACACAATAATGCAACTACTTACCCACTGAGCTGGGCAAGACGACTCGTACACTTGCCTCTGCTTCAGGCAGTGTTCACGCTCCTCCTGGTTGAGGTCCAGACACTCCCAGTAACGATCACGAGCAGTCCAGCACTTGTCACGATCACTCTTATTAGGGAATGACATTGCTTCCTGGTTGCCAGAACAACACAAAATCAGCACACTATAACTCTCCCCTGCCCTCAAGAACACAATTGCACCACTCTCTAGGAGGCACGTTTTCAAGCCAACAGGTTGTGCAACTAAGTTTACACACATCAAACTTTTTGAAACAATACGTAACAAAATTTGAATTTTTCTTCTGGCAACAGAAATAAATACTGGGCCAAAAAATTTCAACCAAGTGGGTGGGGAACCACAACTGAGAGATTAATGGAGGAGCAAGACACTCAGTGAATCGGAAGAAATTATTTTAAAGGTGAGATAATTGATCCCCACCCACACAAAAATCTGACAATTAAAAACTTTTAAAATTTCTTGCACAGTGCACATAAAACGAAAAGTGTCAAACTCTGCTTCTGCTCATCACAGGCCTGTTGGTTAAGAACGTGCTCCCCATGCAATCAACCAGTGGCAACTGCCCTCTCTGCTCTCACTCACCCCTCACTGCTCACTCTCCACCTCCAGGGGAGAAGAGGGCCAATCGGGTGCAGGCAGAGGTCAGCCAATGGCAAGAGGCCTCGTGCGGGCTCTGTGCCAGCACCTCGTGTGGGTGGACAGCCTCCGGCCCCAGCAGCAGGTGAATGGAACCTTGGGACACAAACAGAAACTGTTACACATGTGGCAGCCACTTGGCGCTATTCTTAGACTGTCTGTGGCTGTAAATAGCCTCTAGAGATGCGGTGGTCACTGTGACTGCATATTCTGGTAATCATGTGGAACAGTCATTAAAGGGTTCTCTCTGCGTTCTGAATGAACGGTGTAAACATGATCACAAATTAACACCCGAAGTTCTTTGGACAGAAACATTTAAACAACACAACTCATACCAATATATCACAATACAAGTCATTATTTATTACGAACATAATATGTATGAATAAATTTTGACCAAATATTAAAGGTTTCAATAACAAATTCTATCAAAATTTTAAAAAATGTATTTGTGTTAAATTGTATTGTGTAATGGTAGACAATACAAATGAAAATCATTAAAAACTCAAACTGAATACTGTATAAGACCTTTATATCTGGAGTACAAATAAAAATATGAAAAACAAGAGTTTTCCTTCATTTATATTTGCATAGAAATTTCCTTCATGTGTAGAATAGAAACATTCATTTAAGTTGAATATTTAGGTGAAATAGAGTCAGTCAAAAGTAAAACATTCAAGACACGAGATATTTTCTATATAAATCAGCTAATAAAATTTTCCTTTTCAAGTATCACTCCCAAAAATGCTTTATTTGAAGGAAATTACTTTCTATTACCTTCGATCTCTCTAAATTGGGGCCATTCCATAAGACACATGCACCCATCTAACTCTTATATCCTTTATTTCTGAATGCACTCGAAGAGTAACTCACATTCCACCTCTCCCACACGAAGCTAATTATACAGGAGTCCAACCACACATGTTTATGCAAGTATGTCATCTGCCAAGCCACCAACTATGTAGGTGGAAATAATTTGGGTTTCCAACATCATGAAGACATTTTTCTTAAGAGATGGTATGGTTGTAAACATGTAAAATGTTCTACTCAGAAATAGAACCGATTCAAATAAATGCCTATCCAAATATTCTTTATGCAATTTCGGGTAATGAATACATCACTGGGATTCCATTAAACTGAAAAAGTGACCTGTTAATGATCTGTTTTATAACATTTATAAAATAAGTAATAATAATAATAATAATAATAATAATAATAATAATGATAATAATAATAATAATAATAATAATAATAATAATAATAATAATAATAATAATAATAATAATAATTGCTTCTCTTACTTTCCAGTTTTTCAATGCAAACGTAACAGCAAATATTTTAAGTAAAACTTGAAAGTGAAATTATGCTTCCCAACTATTCTGTTTATTATTATATAAAAGTTTCGAGGTAAATGAAGTATCTCTGAAAGCGGCGTAATGTGACCCGCCGAACGCCAGTGTATGCAGATTTGCCTAGCATCGGGCTAATGTCACATGTGCCACTTTATTATGAAATTTCTCACCTGTTCTTGGCAAAAAGTTATCTCCAACCCCTCTGCAAGCCCTTGATGTTATTAACACTTATTCCACAACGTACGTACATATAGAGTATATGTAGAGATTATTATTGGTGCTACAAAAGGCAGAGACTTTCTGGTAGCAGCAAGTTTACCTTTCATTAGAGACGAGTCTACATTGTCAATTTTGCCCCACTCTTCTCAATCGGGTCGGGTCGGGTCGGGTCGGGTCGGGTCGGGTCGGGTCGGGTCGGGTCGGGTCGGGTCGGGTCGGGTCGGGTCGGGTCGGGTCGGGACGGGTCGGGACGGGTCGGGACGGGTCGGGACGGGACGGGACGGGACGGGACGGGACGGGACGGGACGGGTCGGGTCGGGTCGGGACGAAAGTCAGTTTTGCGGCGAACGGAACGCAGTTTTGGATGGAACGGTTTCGCAGTTAGTTATGCTCCTTGCTCCGTGCCTTGTATTATGAACGTCGCCAACCACCGTCAAATTACCTCCCCCGGAAATATTAATGGTAACTAAAAATTGTGGTTGTTTTAAAAACGTCCACGTTTTTGGGGGGATGTTTTATGAATATCGATATTTCAGTTTTGAACATCGACAATGTGGCAACATTCACAATGTGGCAACATTCACAATGTGGCATTGCTAGTCGGATTATCCAGCTTTCTTTCGGTCCTTTTGGAAACGGCGGTTGGTGGCGAATCATTCCGACCTTGACAGTCTACGAGCGGACCCTTACGAGAAACAATATAAACACTTAACAAGAAAAAATTTTGGCGTCAACAGAACTTTGTTACATATTTAATTGTATTTATTTTTAACTCCAAATTACGCGAAACTATTCATTTTGAAAACATTTTTCCATACATAAAATTACCAAAATTACCGGCGGCACTAGCCGAATTCGTTTACTACGCTCCGTGAAGTCACGAAGGTTAAGCGAATTCGGGACTCGCGGGTTCCTGGTTGGGTGACCGGCAAGAAACCCCGGGATCTAACGGCGTCGAGCCCCTGGCCGAAGGGATAAAAGGCACTGACTGACTCCGACGTGACGAGACTCGACAAACACAGTAATTAGTAATTACACAACAGTAAAGTAATGATAGTAATTACTTGGTAATGGAGGATTACTCCAACAAAAGCGCTCAACGCCCAACAAGGGTTTAGAGAAGCGTTGCGTCAACAACGACGCCACAAATCTATCTGGGAAGATTAATTTTGAAAAAAAATCCTTTGGAGCGATTTATCCATTAATGTCGATCAGAGACATTCCCCCGAAAACATTTTTTATGGTCAAGACCCACAAAACCTGGATTCTTCCTACACTATTAGTATTAGCACAGTATACGTATTTATACACGCAACCCATTGAATTAGTATCGAAAGTAATTTACTACATGCAGTTGCGTACTGCTTTCAGCGCCATCTGTGGACTAATATTGCCTAGCCTGGAAGTAGCCGATCACTGACTAATTTTTATAAATAAAAACAGAAAATAAATATTTCACAATTTAAAGTTAAACTTTTTTATTTAAATTCCATTGGATAAGCATTGCTTGTACATACTCGCTCCCATTGTAATTTAAAAATATCCCGCTTAACCTATCTAAGCCTCGAATTATCGCCCATAGAGAGTGCGTCATTCGCTTCAAACCACTAAGCAATATTTCTAAACGAGCAAGAAAAAAAAAAGACTTTTTCGTTGCAAGGAAAAAGTCCCGATTTCACGACAAAAAAAAAACTCGATTTATGAGTTCCTTGCAACGAAAAAGTAAATCGAGTTTTTTTGTCGTGAAATCGGGACTTTTTCCTTCCGCATTACAATACATTCTCTATATTACTTGGTAGCAAACGAGAAAGTAAAAATGTGAATGCAAGAAATATTTAATCTATAAAATGTATTCAAGAAATTATTTTCCAAACAATGAAAAAATAAAAGAAGTGAGGTTGTTACTAAATAAGTAATGTGGTAAGTACTGATCAATGCATAGTTAGAGTACATTTATACAATTATTGCACAATTCAGTATTAGATCACTTTTAGTACAGTTCCATAAATATTCTGGGTGTGTGCCATTATTTTTTATCGATATACAAAATAAAACAACAATAAAAAATTACACAACTTTGCTTTGAAATTTAGAATGCTCAATTTAAATTTCATAAATGAAAAATGGAAAAAAAAAAAAACTATAAAGAAACAATTTCTGCAGAAAAATCAACTATCATTCTCTGCCATTTCCATCAGAAGATTATTAATAGCTACATACATGTATAAATTGTTCAAATTATTTCCTCTGTCCTATCACTCCAAATAAGTGGCATGCTTCCGAACACATGCTCCGATCACAAGCCAAGCGCCAGGCATTGTTGGAAGGGTGCCCTTTCTATGAAGCATGAACAGGCTGTTATGCACATGTGGAGCTGGGAGAGGCTATTTCTGACCCTGGGATGAGAGGTCTGACGTCAAGAAGCCTGTCACCACCACTTGAGTGGCCCACACAAACACTAGGGGTGCACAGTCTTATGCTCCAGGCCTTCCAGTAGCTTGGTTATTCTTCCTTTGTTTCCTCCCTTCACTAAGTCCTCGCTATTTCTCCATTGTACACAATTCTATTTTTATACAATTCAATATTGTTCTTTTCCTCTTCTGAATGTTCCGGCTGTTATTTCCTTTGATTACAATTCTTGTTGCCATTCTCTTTCTTCTTAATTTTTTAATTCTCTCACTTCTCGTACACTTTCTTTTTTCCTCTCATTTTAGATGAAAAAAATTAACTAGAACACTTTTGGATTAAATATAAGAGAACAAGTATATTCCATAAATTAGTGTTTTCCAGTTCTATTTGTTGGCCTACTTTTTTGAATGTATTTAATTTTCCATTACAGATAGAATTTTTATGCAATTATATCCTTAACTTGCATTTTTTGTATACTTTTTGCCTGATATTTTTTCATTAACAAACTTAAATTTCCAAAAAGATAAAGGCTTATTTCAAAATACATTCCACTGAACTCTAATTAATTATGGATTCTATTTACACAAATTCTGTACAAATGACATACCTGGCTTCTTGAAATGGAGAGAAACTATGTGTCAGACTTTAAAGGGATGATTAAATCTAACAGAATATGCAAGGGAAATTGTCTAATGAGACGGAATTTTGTTTCAAATATTTGAATAATGCACAACCTGAGTGTGTGAAGAACTGCAGTGTCTTTATATTACAACTCCTACACACCAATAAACAGAAATTAAGTACCTCAAAATTGCACCAGGATGTGTAGAATTTAAATCTCCCAGATTACCCCACATTTCAAAACAGGAAACATGTGCACGCCAACCAAACATCAACACAGAACTTGTTTGCATCCTCTTGGAAGTACCTCGTTTCTTTTTTGTTCACATACCCTCACAGAGTGAACAGATGGTAGCTGAGAAACGTTTACAAGGATACAGCATCAATGTTTACTCAACTCAACTTAACTTTTAAAAAACGCAGACTGAAAATCAATGCATTTACAACCGATTTATTATTTGGTATTTCTGGGCGCGACAACGGCTAAGGTCATTAGTCCCGTAAGTGTGGTGCACTTTTTTTTCTCCGGAGGCGACGATAATCTTTCCCCGATGGACGGTGAAATCAGACGCTGACCAACACTTCGATTAGCAAGGTTTTCCACAACCAGTTGTCTCCCACCAGCGGCTCACCCCAGCCGTGACAAGAGCGCAATTCCCGACGTGCGGTAGTGTAGTGCGTAAGTGTACGGGGAGACGATTGGATAAGAATGGTTGAGGAAATATCGGGCGTGGTCCATGGCCCGTCCGTTAGAGTATCTACTCCGGCATTCGCCTGGTATTGATCGGAGAAACCACGGAAAACTACTGATCAGAGCAGCCGGCCGCTAGAATTCTCTAACTTCTTACCCTTCTGTAACTACAACTTTATTCTTTGGATTGACTCGTGAAACATTGCAATTTTCGGGATATTTCACTTATAGTTCTCTTTTGTTAAAAGATGAGTTATTTCAGCTTTTTGTTCATTTGTGGGGTCTTTGAACTTGTTCATATTAATATTCAGAAATGTTCCTGAAATTTTTGTCCCGAGGGAACTGCGGAAAACTTACATTAGAAAGAAAATGCATAAATGAACTTAAATCACTATTAATTTAACCAAAAACAACTTGACAGACCATACTGACAGGCTGACACTCAGGTAAACGATACTTAACAATGAAGAAGACTTTTTCAGGGAATACATATGTGGGCTTCTTTGTTACTTTGTTGCACTGTTGGCTGACTTAGAACTTGTTAACAATGAGGAATACATTAATATGTATTGGCATATAACAAGCAAATGTTGCATTCCAATTGTTAATAAACCATGAATCTGACAAGAAATATGGAAACTAAAAGAATACTCAATATTTTAAAATTTTTCTTGGAAATGACCTAATAACATGGCCAGGGAACGTACATACACATATGCATGCACGTGCACCAGCACGCGCACACACGCGCACCCACACACTAATTATTTAGTAGTTTTCATGTGGCAAATGAACAAATATTTTGATGAAAAACTAATTGCACTGCATCCATACACTGATCATAGCAAAGCTGAAACTGCATTTACATTTACAAGAAGAGAAAAATCCTACAAACATTTGCTTGAAATTTTGCCATCAGGATAATACATTTCTATCCTCTCAAACTACTTGTTAATACATAAAATGAGCACTACAATGTAGGCTGATTTATAATCAAGTTCAAAGATAAATTCTATTCATTCAGAAAATGACTTACTCTGAATACTCTAATATGTGAAATAATCATATTGCTACTGTAATCTGATATCCTCGGGAGGGGGAAAATGCACATATTATTTATTGTATATAATTCAAAAAGAGCTGAATCATAAAAAATAACCAAAATTGTATGATATGAGTGAATGTTACTCACAAAAACATGAGTAACACTTTCTTTTTACATATATTAAACCTCACAGTATACGTTTTCTTCCTTACAAACCTCTGTTGAACTTCAGACTAATCCTACTGAATAACTTTTCTCTAACTCTTATGCCGATATTTCAATGAATGCTCATAAACACCTCAATAACTTACTTCTTTATCACACAAACAGTTTAAAAACAAAATTGATGACAGGTTTTATCACTATAAAAAAATATTATACTATATTTATAACCCCCTAACAAAACAGAAATAAACATTTGCAAAACAAACTTAAAATACTCGCTTTCTAAATTGTCCTCCAATATTCAATATATTTTAGAAACTGAACACACAACTCTCTTCCTCAAGCACATGTGAAAAACACATGCCAGGCTGTTGCTACGAAGGTATTACTGCCAGTTTGACATCTTGCCAAACAGCTTCTTGGAGGCAATCAAACAAGTTGACACCTCATGACAAATGTCTTTCACATTTGGCCCAATATATAAATGAAAATGAAGACGAGAACATAGAAAATGGATGCAAATGGAAGGAATGCAAGTTTGTGAACACGAGTGCGACTATTACAGAGACCATATTGTTAAACTCATTTTCAATTATAACAAGAAAATTTCAATGGGAAAAAATATTTTTAAAAATGTTTTTATAATTTCGACTCTTAGCAATATTAAAATAACTTTCTAGGACACTGGTTACAAATCTTAGTAGCACAACCCATGTCCACTTATTTAATTGCTCTGTATGTTACCCTCATAGATGTCAAACTAAGAATAGCACAATACAAGTTCTCATGTTTTGATTCCTCATAACAAAAAAAAAGAAAAATAAATGAATAAGTTCTTTAATATTTTCTTCAATTCGTGATATTTAAAACACCAGGGGGTTTTCATTTAGAAAGCAATGTGAGAATTAAACTAAAACAAATTTCACGATTTTTGTTTTAAATAAAAGGTAGTATGCAACAGGGGTATTATAGCTTGCTTTTTTCATGTTTTATAGTATGAATACATTTTAATAAAATCATAACATTTTTGGAATGAATGCTTATCTGTCATCATGGGTTCATTATTTCGCTCTGCAAGTTGCAATCAATCATATTTCTTTCACATGGCACACGCAAGTTTGTGAGTGTGAGTTTATGGTTATTTTTACAAAGGCCATGAATATGTAAACATGCACATTACAGCAGAAAATGGATATCTTATGAATAATGAAGTTCCTACTGTTGTAAATACAAGGTAAGCAAGTTCATGTGAAGCTTTGCTACACAACTTTCACCTCAAGTTAAGGTGACCAGAACAAAAAGAAAAAAAGGACAAAATGGGACACAAGCTGCAGGTGAAATACAGTGAATCTGACCACAACTATCTACCTTCTACCACTGTCACAACTCTAATGAATTTTATTCAACCATGTGGGCAGTTTTCATTATTGTTGGGTTGCCTGTATTCACGTGATAAAGTATCATTATCCACCTCCATATTTGATAAGGAAAATGTTTGTCTAAAATGAACCAGAAAATGGAAAAAACAATGTCAATATGGAACATTAAAAAACAAAAAGAAATAAACTTTTGTTTCATTTGCACTTTTATTCGTTATAAAGTTGGCCCATATTCCTCAATGAAGATTGCTAAGTCGCACAGAAACTCAAAGAAGCAGAAGGTTGAGATTATTGGATTTCTTGGTGACGATATCAATAGCAATAAAGTATACAGAAGCTCAAATGACATGATTACTCATTTTCCCTTCCTAGAAACACCAACGAACACCCCTTCCTAGAACCCCCTTCTTGATTTCAATAGTCTGCGATACACTCTTGGTTACATGGTAAATGAACATAGGATCTTCTCACGCTTACTTTTTTATAAACTAATGCAAACCCAACGGAATACGTTATGATCTATTTAAAATTGTTGACGGCAATTCATGCTGATTACTCATTGTCACTAAAACAAGCCATTTTGGTGTCTTGTTATCCTTTAAAAAAAAATACGAGACATATACTCAAAAAAAGGGACTGTTCTGGCTAATACAGGATGTCTGGTTACCTTTCCTATGCCACTGCGTGATCCGATTACTGGTTCATTTGTCTCAAGTGTATTTTATTTACGACAACGCTTCAGATGCAGTTAAACGTCAAAGTTAATGTTAAAAGTAGAAGTCAAGAACAGTTAAACACACAGAACTCAACACTTTGTTTAATACATTATTGTTTAAACTCACACTTTGTTTAGTACATTGAGTCCCAAAAGTATTTTCATTTTTCCTTAAATAACAATTACTTATTCAAGAAACAACAAGAAAACCAATACAGATTAGATATCAATGAAATATATAATGAAAATTCTTGGGTTTACATAACAGTAACATCTGGATTTCGTGTGAGTAACCATATATATTTGGCAGGTTCCCACTAGTACAAACTTAAAATACTGACAGGTGTGGGCAACAAACATTTTGACAAAATGAGAGTTCAATGGCAGTGGCATTTAAGACATGCTATTCTAAGGATTCCTGTTGTTATCAATAAGGACTTAAAAAATTCATAAAACAAAGAAAAATTTTTAATTCTTGCAAATTTTTATTATTATGATATGATAATGGGCTTACTCTAAATACTGATGTTGAATGCAAAACAAAGAAACTGTTAGCGAATCTGCCACCACTTTATCTACAATTTTTCTGATTCCTGCAGGAACATGAACAGCGACAAAATAATTGCAAAATCCAATTGTAATTTTTGTTGGTTAAACTTTTAAAATTTGTATTTAATATATTTTTGAAGATATTTTATTAGTGTAGCCCACTAATTAATATATAATATATAGTTATAAGCAGGGCTTATAACTATAGATTTCTGGCGGAACGTGATGGAACAGGGTTCCAGTACCTTCGGAACATAATAATTTAGACAAACAAAATGCAATAAGCAAGCACTTTGAGACTTCGATTTTAAGTTATCCAACTTTCATAAAAGCAAAATTAAAAACCTTACCTCATAACTGTCTCTATTACAGTAATAAAATGATTAATAAATAACATAACAATATCAGAATACACTTTCAATTATTTTAATATAATATTATTACTATTATTATTTAGTTTTATTTTGATACAGCAAATCTATTATTATTATTTCATATTTGTATTGTTAAAATTAATAATTATGAACAATTATTGCATTATAAAATGAATGTATAAATATATTAAATTTCTAATTAAGTGTGTTCCGGAACCTACATTTTTAGAGATCAAGCACTGGTTATAAGTATGTATATGCTATTATTGTATTTACTGTGACTAGTATAGCATATATTGTATTTATTATGACTAGTGTAGCTTATATTAAACAAATAAATCTGATGCCTTGCACATACCACTAGCTACCATCACACATCTACTCTAACACATACTATGAAAATAGTTAATTTGTAGACACCAAACATGCAATATATTTCCATTATTACATCACTGAAGATAAAAAAAATTAATAATTCGTGACCTTTTTAAGTTCTGAAACCATTAAAGATCAATAAGTGTAACTTACAGAGTCCTTTTAACCCCTGTAGAATACCAGGTATTTTTTCTGAATTCAAGCATTCTAAAACAATTGTAACTTTAAATTAACTTCATCAACAGAAGTTTGATACTCTGAATATGCTCTATCTGAGATTCCTTTTTATATAATTTAATGTTATAAATCTCAATCCAAAAAAGATCCCAATTCACTTATTGTATATAATCTGAAGTATATAATCTCCGCAAGTTTTCTTGAGCTCAAGAATTCCTGCCCTAATTATAACAGTTCATAGAGTGCAAGCGATTCCTTATTATCCTAACTGGATGTACACAGCAATTCTTGTCTCTCTTCCTTCCGTTTGTGACATTGTGTACTACTTTTCTCCACTGTTTTTGTCTTGGATGCAACCCTTTTAACTATACCTTGTGTTAACTACTTTTTGTAGCAAATTTGACGTGATTTTCATACATGTAAAAATAAATAAATTAATTAATGAATAAAAAAAGACTTCTCTCGAATTACAGGTTACAATAACGATTGTTTTTATTAATCTTCCCTAAAAACACTGGGGTAAACATTTTCCGCCTAATTTGAATGCCATGTCATTACTAGCAAATCTTCCAGCCAAATATGATTAGTAATTACGGAACATAAATTCCAAAGATTGTTTTGACAATAAAAAACCCCCTGAGAAGCCACACTGTTGACTTCTCCACACTTTTTTTAGACTAATAAAGCAAAATATCACGCTACAAACACGAAAGATTGCTGAATTTAGAGAAAAATGTGCTTTCAAATTTCTTATATATTTAAACAATCATTTCATTAATGCAATCATTCAAATCTTACCTACCACACAAAACGAATAAATTGCTCAGCGATCCATTCAATTCTTCGCAGCCGTCACTCTACCATTTCAGGCGATCACAGCGAAGTAAGGTTATAGGGAAACCGCGCTGCGTTCAGAGTCAGATTACTCTCGGCAGGTTATAGGTTAAATCTGGTCCACGTTGGTCCACTTTGCAACCCTCGCATGCTTTGGTCGTTTCAACGCGCGAAGCAACATGGGAGCAAAGAGTCTCCGATATTTCGATTTAAACCTAGAGTCCTTTGACGTTAAATGAGGTGTCATCCACTCGGGAGCTTAAACTTCCATACAGTATAATATAATGACATGATATTCACTACAGTATAATAAGACAGTGTCATCCATTCGAGAGCTTAAACATCACATTAGTGACGTTTATGATCCCGATTGGATAACACCAGCTGTTTAAACGTCAGCGGACTCTACGTTTAAATCGACGTATACATGTAGCGTTGGAAGGAGATATTATTATGTAATAATCGTTGCAGGTTGCAACCAGTTGAAACAGTATAATATGATACGCGTACGGTCAACTATGTTTGTATCATGTTGTCTCCATGGTTCTGATACTATGGTTTTCTACACGAAGTCTATACTTGGGTTTTTCTAACGAGGCATCTGAGGGTAGTATCTCCAAGATGAAATACGACACGACATTTCGCGTCTTCCTCGGTCGTAGAGTAGCTTGATCTGCAGCACTGCTTGATAGGTATGTAGGTTTGATAGGCAGTATGTAACTAAATAACTGTAGACTCCTTCACTCTGCTCTACTCTACTTTGGTTAAAATTCGCGCTCGTGGCACATAGCGAAGTCGCTAGCTTTTCACCACTGATGTCCGGGTTCGATTCCCATCGAATCTCATGTGAAATTTGTTCCAACAAAACGAGTTTGGCTGCTTCACAAGGGCTAGACCAACCCCTGTGAAGTGTCCTAAGCTTATTCCTTCCTTATGCCTATCCTTATTCCTTCTCAATTCTGGCCGCTGGGTAGTGACGCAGGAGCGTGTAGTAGGAGGCGCGTACGCGGAGATGCTACTTGGCGGTCCTCTTGACAACTGACTGTGACGTGACATGACTTAAAGGTAATAGAGGATTACTCCCCAGCGCAAAGCGCTCAACGCCCCTTATGCGGCTTGGAGATGCGTTGCGTCAATTCGTAAGACGCCCAAAAAAAAAAAAAAAAAACCTTTAATTCCGTTGGCACTTATCAGTGACGACGCTGTCATCCATTGGGGGGAGATTAAGGGTGGGGCAGCAGCTCCCCCCCAATGTTGGGACAATTTTTTTACATGTCATTCCGAGGATCTTCAAATTTATATCATAAATGATTTACTTTTTTCTGTATTTTGAGAAGAAATTTAATAATAATTGAGCGAACAATAATCTTATTAAGCTGAGCTAATAAGATATATTAATAAATTGGTGAAATTTAGCTCAATATTATAAAACGCGCCGGATTAGGCATTACTGTGAATATCCCGTATTAATAAACCATCTTTGAATTACATTGCTTTTAAACGTTATTTACTTAGAAATTTAACAGTTTCGTGCCTAAAATCACGACTCATAACACTCGAATTAACATAGTTGTATTATAATTAAATAAACTCTTTCCATTGCAAATTTCCCAAGTTCTTAAATATTTCAAATACCGAAAAATAGGTGCTTCGCACGAAACAACATTTCGTGTTTTTTTTTGTTTGTTTTTTATTTATTTTTTAAGCATACCTTGTAATCTATGGAAGCATAGTCAGCAAACAAATTGTAGGCTATTGTTCATGTGGTAAAACGATTTTATTAAACAGATCTTCAAAAAAAGGAAAAAATTTCAAAGTTGCGAAACGTGTGGATTCAAAAAATGCGCCGACTAATTTTCCTGTGATCTGGCAGTTCTAGCATGAACATACAGTGTACTAGAGACCAAAACATCGTGTTTACCAAAGACATTGGAATAGTATACTATACCCACGCATAGCGCTAGTGTAGCGTTGCAAATTGAATCGTTTCCAGGTAGCCGTGTTGGGGGCAATCATATGGGCATGGAGCCGGATTGCGGCGGTATTTCATAATCGTTTGTAAATTTTTTTGCGGAAGAGGAAGATTCTGTACGATAAGAAGTAAAATGGAGAAGTACCGCGCGACTTACAGATGTACAAATCGTGCGACGAAAGCCTGAAGTCTGTATTTTCTCTTGTACATGTTGAATAGCACCCTAATAAGATTTCACAATGTTATATCTCAACCCACATAAATGACAAAAGAAGATTAGAGGCTTCCCAAATGAATTTCTAGCTCTACTGGGTCTAACCTTGAGGAACAGAGTTCCAAACGAAGACATAAGGTGAAGGTTAAATATTGATAGTGTAGTAAATGAAATTAAAAAATTACCAACAGAAATGGTTCCAGCATGTAAACAGGATGGAGCCAAATATACTATCAATGTCAGCTCCATTAAATCGCTCTAAGAGCTACAGAGATGTACTAGATAGACTTAGAATGAGATGGTCAGAGCAGTTCTGAGTCTCGGAACGGGCCATTGGCTCCCAACCCTTGTCAAGGAAGAAGAATTTGTGTAATATTTGAAAAAATTCAGCAATATGGCGTTTATGTTATGTCATAGAGTACTTGTAGCGCTATCCGTACTAAAAGTCTTAAGAAAACATTTAGAACCGTTTTTGAGTAAATCTTGTTTAGTTATTTGTTTTAATCGCACGCTTTATTGCGCGAAAACTACTAAAAGTTCCAAAAAATGTAAATGATCTTAATGAAAGAACTACTAACAAATGTCATTTGAGGGAAAAATCTCTTATCTTCAATTTTAAATCTTCATTTTGTTGGAAGTTGCCGAAAAATTCAAACTTTGCAATTATCAAAAATTTAGTTAACAGTGAAAATTGGCCCTACGACACATTTATAAGTGTATTTCACTCTATTCTTAAAAGAAATTAAAAAAAAAACATGTGGAGCCATTTTTAAGAAAATTTTTAAAAATGTGACAGGTGCTTCATGCAAACTACTTACAAAAATTAATGAATGTTTTTCAAAACCGTAGAACTTTGACTCGGGTCAGATCGGCAGGGGGTTCTTCAATTTGGTAAAAATTCCTACTCATAGTTTAGGTGCAAGTGTTCACATAGTATACCGGACGGACGGGCGTTTTAGCGTTAATCGATTTTTCGGTATCAAGGACCCTCAAAACATTAATTCTGTCTACACCACGTGTTAGGCAATCCCCCCCCCTAAATTTTGCAACTAGATTTATTAGCTTTTTCGTTGTTAGGGCTCGGCAATAAGAGTTTTTTGTCGAAAATTCGCATTTTCTCGCACAGCATTACATAGCTTTCTCTCTATTGCGTAAGTGCTAGCGAGAAAGTAAACATGGGTTTCTGATATAAATTATTTTCTTATTGTTCATACTTTTTCTAACATATAAAATAGTGTTAAGTTGACGAAAAAATAAAATTAAAAAACACGTTTCGCCCTGTGAAGGGTATGAGTGGAGGGATGGAGGTCGAGAAAACTTTCAAAAATCTTATTTTAATGTAAGAGTTATAGTGTAACTACTAATATGTCATTTGGTTTAGGGCAACTTTTTACGATCTCATTTGAAGGGACCCTTTGCCCCCCAATAAAAGATCCGAAATCCCTTCTCTGCTGTCATCCGTTTGGGAACTGGAACCTCACCATAGTAACAACTAGTTTATTTGTTTATTTTTATTCATAAACGGGTTGTATAATGATGTTTAAATACCCGTTTGGATGACAGCGTCACACTCGATCAAGGTCAACCATGGTGAAAAGATACATGATGTCAACGGACATACTTGTTTTTTTCTCACATGGCAACTGAGCAGTGGTATCTTCAAGGTAAAATACGGCACGACTTTTTGCATTTTTCTGTCCTGCCGCAAGATGTCGCATGATCGCGACCGTATCTCCATGCTTTATACCCGCACTTCTTCCATGCTTTTTATACGCGCACGTTTCCTTGAGCCACGCAATATACCACGGAAAAATAGAACTTGTTCTATGTTTTTATTGCACAATAATTCTGCTGTCTTCTCGCGTATGCTCGCAACATCATGCAGCATTACAATTATTGCCATTGCGATGAACGAATGGAAGTGAGCAAACAGTCTAATAACTGGAATTAAAATTATTTGTTATTACTTTTATTAATATTAGACTGGTACAACCAAGGTGTATTCCATGGTAACTAATACTCCGATTAAAATGTAGGAGAAATATACTTCTGATCACCTGGTGGGCGGGTATCCAATTAGGAAATTAGATTTAAAAATTACGTTGTAACGAAGTTCCCGATTAGTTAACCCTCTTTCAACTGAACACTCAATTTGCAGTGTTTTAATCGGACATCATGACATTCTGTCCGTGCGAATGAAATCATTACACTACGTGCGACAGCGCAACTGAGCGCAACCAGAGAACGCAACAACACAGTCCTCTGTCCTCTCGATGATTATCGACTTTCCCTATCGATTCAATTCTAAAACGATACGTGAGTCGCGAGGTCGCGAACACGCGCAGGGATATGCGGACATGTATTATACGCATTTTATAAAAAATAGTTCAATTGTGCACCCTTGCGAGATCATGCTGGATACCGCAAATGTGTTTAATGTTTCATCCACCCCTTAAAACTTTCATATGTATGTTGGGCTTGTTTTAACATACTAATGTAACGGAGAGCTAGTCGTAACAATTCGACCAGTCCAGTGCGCAAAATCCAAGATGGTTGTACGTTTAATGTGCAGTGTATTTTATCTGAAATTGAAATTTTAATCCGCACGATTTACCATTATAATAATGCCCATCACTGACATCACAGTCTAACATATACTCTGTTAGAATGGTGTTCATACTTGGCTAGCCAACAGTAAATTGTAACTCAGAATGGACGATAATATTGAATTCATGGAGTCTGATGGGCCTGTTGCACAAGTACAGTCTCCCAATCTTGCTGACAATACAAAGCAAGAATTGAACTGTAAACAGCTTTTGGATGAAACAACATTACCGACGGAAGACAAAAACTGCAACCTGACTATAATGCTGGCATCACAAAAACTTACCTCAGAGGAGGAGAAAAGAAGTTCTACTCAAGTAGCAACATTATTAAAAGACAAATTGAACTTGAAAAGTGGATCAGGTGTAAATGGTATCGTGAATGGTTTAGCTGTAGGAATGGATCTGCCTCACTCTGCTGAGTATGAGCATTGTTCATTGTCAAATGGAAAAACTGAATTTTCTAGTCATTGTGATAAGTGTGAGAAGACACGAATACATAGTGATAGCTCAAATAATGCAGACACAAAACTTGTGTCAGACTGTGTTAATCATCATCCTGATAACAGTGGTAGATCTAGTGAAACTATCCCTAGTAAAGATGAAGGTAAAAGTGAGTCGGAAAGTGGGGAAATACAATATGTATCATATAAATCGGAACTTCAAATGCCTGATATAATGAGACTCATCCAGAAAGACCTGTCAGAACCCTATTCGATATATACATATAGGTATTTCATTCATAATTGGCCCAAATTGTGTTTCTTGGTAAGCATATGTTGACAGATTCAAAATCAATTGGAAGTGAATTTCTTTTAGTGATTCTATGTTTTATCTTTTTTTTTGTGCAGGCAATGCATGGGAGTGAATGTGTTGGGGCAATTGTGTGCAAGTTAGATGTACATCGAAAAGTTGTCAAGCGAGGTTATATTGCAATGCTGGCTGTTGATGAAAAATATAGGAAAAGAAAAATAGGTGTGAAAATCAACTTTGTGTTTGTAAATTTATATCTTAGTTAAACATTTTTTAAATATATTGAAATTTATTGGAACTCTTGTTGTAGGTTCAAATCTTGTCTTGAAAGCAATCCGAGCCATGGTCGAAGATGATGCTGATGAGGTATGTGTAGGGAATTTAACGGTCTTTGAGATATAAAACATATCCAAGTACAATGTGCAGCTATTTTCTTTGATGTAATGAAAAGTGAATAAATTCTGTAACTTTTTATGAAATTGAATATTTTTCATTCAGAATTATTCAATTTCAAAACTACGACCTTTTTGTATTGCTTTGAGTACATGGCCTTAAGGCTAGAAAGGTTTCCTGAAATTGTTTTTCAAAATAATTCTCTTGTTTTGCATTACTAATTAACAATTTAGTTAATTAGTGAGAAAGAAAATGAAATAGGTCTCAATTAAATTTTAGTATGTCTGATTAAAAAATAATGTGGAGAAGATGTTTTCTCTTATAAGGCCTAGTGGTTTATACAGAAGCTGTCATTGAAATAAGTGTTCAGCTCTGTAAAAAATACATAAAATCAGCAAACAAAATAATACACAAATAAATGACTGCACATTGTTGATGGTTGTAAGCTCAAAAGAAATGCTTTTGTTGTGTATTTATAATATTCATTTGCATTGTTACAGGGATTTTTTCCCCCTTCTAAATAAACAATGAAAATTGAAAATATTCTTAAATAATATTTCCAAATATGAAAAAACTTTAGATTTCATTTCATCTTTTTAAAATGTTAAACTTATAATGTCATGTGTGTTATAAAAAAATGATCATAGTATAATAATGCTTTCGGTTCATTGTTTCTTTCTCCCAGATGTTAGTCTGAGATGGAACTCTTCATGCTTGCAGGTTGTGCTCGAGACCGAAATCACCAACCGCCCAGCGTTAAGATTATATGAAAATCTTGGCTTTGTGCGGGACAAAAGGCTGTTCCGTTATTACTTGAATGGTGTGGACGCTTTACGCTTGAAGTTATGGCTTCGGTGAAGAAGACCAGAGCTTGCTACTTAAAAAATGAGTTGTTCTAATCATGGATTGTGAAGGGGGCAAAAACTTGAGTTAGCTTCCACTGAGAAAGAAGTAATTTAATTCTAAACAACTTTTTTCTTTAGAAATTGCGTTTGTATAAAGAGAATTGCACAAATGGATGACTTTTACTTGTAGAGAAATGCTATACTGAAATTATGCAAGCTCAAATCTTGTATGTGGGTTCATCTTGGAGGGGGTAGAAGTTGCAAACTTTTAACTCGAGTGGAGACCTATTTTGAGTAGTAAGAAAAAAATTGCAATGTAGCTATTATTGTGTCCATAGTAAGAGAGGAAGTATTGTAATATTGTTGCTTAATAACTTTCAGGGAAAAGGTGGGAACACCAAACCCTTCAGAAAGTGCATACTTAATGGTCCAATCTTGTACAGATGCTATATATTTCCATGTCACTTTACCAGTATGCAAACGTATCTTTAAACAAACATTAATCTAAGAATACTGTTGGAAATTTACAAAAGGGTTGGGTTTTATTAAAGAAATGGTGTGTTGATGCATTGTTAAAAGCATTGCCCATCTAGTGCTTGTTACTACTCCATTTGAAAACTAGAGCTGGCTCTTGTTGTGTCATCACTCAGGCTTGTGTTTGCATCAGTACAAACCATTTCAAAAAAAGATATTTTAATAGTTCTTTTACCTGTGGAAAAAGGGTGGGCAAGTTAAGGCTGAGGAAAAAACCTAATCAGATGAAATGCAATAACTCCCATACAGATTTGACATGTATACATTCAAAATAATTGTTTTTCTGTTTTTGAACAGAAAGGTACAGCAGTAGTACTATCTTCCTTCTCCTATCTTTGATGCTGAAAGAAAGCCAATATTTGACAAACCTGGTGATGCTAAGTGCTGCAGTTCCAATCTGAGTCTAGAGCTGTATTGCTATAACTAAGTCATTAAAAGGAAAATGGAGCATGTCTGCCAAAGAGTTAAAAACTTTTGATTCTGACTGATTATGCACTTATTTGCGGTAAACAAATGTACTTACAATTATAAACCTAAAAATTTGAAGGTAGATGTTGATGTAATATATCAAATTTTCGCTTTGCCTGAAATAAATTGAGGGGAGTACTGTAAAGAGTATAATAGCATAATTAAGGTATTGTAAACTACCTAATGCCATAAATAATAATTCTCACCAAAAAAAATGTGCATAATACATAACTGGACTTCATGGTAATTTTTATGATTTTTCTTCAATCAAAAGGTGAAATTATTCTGTCAAATTTTTCCAGTTAATACTCCCCTTCCAAATAAATTCATAAATTTATCAGTGTTTCATATGTTTTGCTTTTGTCACTGACAATTGATTTTTACTCTACAATTCAAGTAAAGGGATCACCATCAATTTTTGTACATTAAACTATTTATATTTGTTGCCCCGAGGTGGAAATGCATGCTAATGTGTGCATGGCATAGCGAGTTCTTTATGTAACTGTGCACGTTTAAGTTGTCTGGAATATACTAGTGCTGAAGTGTCCTTATTGTTAACTACTAGCTTTCCCCGTAAAAATGTGGTTTTAAATTAAAAATGTATGTTATCATTTGTGTTAAAATGGTCTTCATGGTTAAAATGGTGATGTTATGAATTTACATTAAAATTTTATGCTGATGAGAGAAGATATTTTTGTCTTGAATTAAAATGATCTCAAACCATAAATATTATTTTATATCCAATCTGTGAAGATAAAGCATTGTTGCATTTAAATGAAATATTTCTATTTGATCACTTGTTAATTTTGAGGAATTCAAATATGCATTTCTTATCTGCAAGTGAAGGAAATGAGGTTTATTGTACAGAAAAGCTTGCAATATAATTTTCATTCATGTAGTGTAATGTAAGGAACATGCGCTCTGCTCATCTGGCAAAAATCAGGAGCTGAGTGGATCTACTTCTAAATATATAATGTTAAATGCTTAACTTTAATTTTATGTGTTCCAAAATTCATGTCAATCAGTAATAAGTACTAGAAAGCTAGTTTTGTTCATATACTCCAATTGAATATATCAATCTAACGAATGTTTGACAATTTCTGTCAAAACATTTAAAAAATGTTCCTGCAAAGTCAGGAACGAAGAACGAAATTAAACTGCAAAATATGCAATGAAAGAAAAACATCATATGAGAAGAGATAACCTCTGCCTAATTTCATCAAAAAATATCTTGATAGAATGTTACTTAATTTATTTGTTTTGATAATCTCTTGATAAATAGGAACAGTTTAAGATACTGATGTTAAAAGGCAGACAGCTCACATTTCCTATATTTCACTATGCAGCGTGTTAGTGGAGACGGTTCAGCACATAAGAAAAGCCAATCTGGAAGGGATAGACAAGTTAGATCTCTGGAAAGAAGTACAGATGATATGTGGTAACTAGGAGCAAGAGACCTGCTAGTCCAAGAGGTGATTACAGTTGAATTCATTCCAAAGTGTGATCTCAACTCTCTTTTTAACCCCTGCTTGGGTTAATGCTTTGGTTCTAGGCCACATTTTATCTGAACTTCACTCTGTTCAGTGGTCGGCTACCAAATTTAACACAATCTACGCTGTGAGATATTTGTGTGTTGTAAATAGAGACAGACCTAGCAGTGATATTGTCTTCATTCAGAATATGCTTTTGTGTCTACAATTTTTTGTCTTTTTATATTTAATTTTGCATATGCTACAGGGTTTGGGTGTTCAATAAGAAATTTTGTCATTACAGATTGGAATATCTTGGTGAGATTTGTTTTATATCGGCTTTTCAATTTGATTTTGTATTTATTGAAAATCTGAGGTTCTGTTCGAACAATGGAATATATGACTATATATGTATCAAATAAAGAACACACTTCTAGGATCTTTGCACTTGTTATGCCTGGTATTGTTTTTTAATTTTTTTTGTTGTTGAATGTTAGTCACAGAACCAAGTCTTTGTAGATTGATGTTTGACCGTGTGATGACAAAAGTGAAAAATATGAACCTGGTGTCGTAATTTATAGACAAGATTTACTAAACGTTTATACTGTACAATAAATGAATGTAAATATAACAGATTATTATTACTTTACATTGCAAATTCATCATTCATACCTTTCTGAATTTCATCCTGGAGAGAATTTGCAAAGGCGCAAGATCAGATTTCTCTTTTCAGGACACATCAAGACATACTTCAGTGGCATTGACCGAGAAGCTTAATAAAATGTTTTAAATTTCCTTTTGCCCCAAAGATAATGTTAAGCTGTTACAACAATCTCACAAAGGTTAGTAACTCACTAGTGGCCTGCAGCAGCAAGAACACTGCCCAACAAATGACACAAATTAATGAATAGCACACACACTGTTCAAGCACTACATTTAACATTGCAGCAAATTAAATTCCTTAACAAAAACGGTCTTAATGAATGCTGCAGTAGTACAAGGGATCCGAAAGGGTCGATGAAGATTAAGGAGTGAACTGGGGGGTCAATTGCTTATTATTAGAGCCTGGAAGTTCAGGCATTTATTCTGGTTAAAGTAGAGGGTAAAATGAAAGGACACATCTGTGCCCACAGATAGACAATACACAACCATGCGTTCACGTTGCCCAGGCTTGTAGGTTCCAGTTTCATAGAGATGGGTACCAGCAGGGGAAAAGGAAAATAACGAAAAAGCCACAAATAAGGCAAAATGCCAAAAATAGACAAAATGAATGTCTACTAAAATAACTCCAGAAGTACAATTATGTGGTTCTTATTGTTAAAAGTAAAATAATAATAATAAACGCATTTTGCCAAACTTCCCGGCTCTACTTACTACTCTACCAGTAACTGACTTGTTTAAACAAGATCCAATTAATTACTTAAAATACGAATGACGGTAACTTTTCTACAAAACATCTAATTACATATTTGCCCCTTTTCTTTTGTATTCATTTGGATGTTTAGGGAACTCAAGAAATTATAATTAGGAATGTATTTATATTACCCGTACCACATTAAAAAAATATTCTTTGCAGTACTGCAGAAACATTACGGCCAGTTCTTAAAAAGTCAACATTTTGCAACCAAGAAGAATAAACACTCGGTTACTCAGAAGCGGAAACGTTTCCGATAATTGGAAACTGAGATATTTACGAATATATCGGTATAAGGAATTATCTTTAAGTCATTTATGTACGTATGTGTTCTGATTATGAAAGCTGTATATTACAGCAAAAGGAGGGCAGATGAAGCAAGCAATTATTTCAAAAGGGGCCCTTCAATGAAAACGCGAATGACCACTTCAGTGCTCATTACACTCATAATACTGCTTTGGAGATGTGAATTGGAGACTTGCTTTCTTTACTAATTTATTATTATGGAAGAAATTTGAAGTATCTGATACTACTACTTATGATCTCTTTTGCAACGAACATTTTCAGCAAAGAACTGTTCTTCAATTTCTAATGAAAGAGGGCTTATCGTATTCAAGAAAGAGGACATGGCGTGAAATGGAGCCCTGCGGAACTCCACGCTCAATTGAAAAGATGAGTAAATAATGTTTTTTCATGTCAATACGGTAAAAATATTTACGATCGTTATTTAAAGATAAGAGAAAATCCAATCTACGGTAATAACACGAAATCCTAATCAACATAGAAAGTAAAATGTTATGATCAATAACGCCAAAAGCTTTCGAAAGATATAAAAATATTCCAAAACGTGCTTCATTTTGATTCATTGATGAAGCAAAATCTTTAAGAAAAGAAAAAATGCCGATTCCGTAGATTTTGATTTTCTAAATCCATGTTGATAGTCTGAAAACGTTTAGTTTCTCTTCACAAAATAGAAACACTTGAATATAGAAAGATATATCTCTAATTTTTTGAAAAGAAAACTATCAAAGAATTCTGAATTTAATTTTTTTAAGTCTTATTTTTTGATGTTTGGAAAATTCCTGAAATATAAAGACGCACTGGAAATCTTAGTTAACGGATGAATAAAGGAAGGCGCATACGTTCTTGATAAACAACCGGATATTCATCTAAACCTCCATAATATTTTTTAATTTACTATTCTGAGGATTTAACTGTTAGAAGTTTCGGAAACAAACGTACCGAAAATTTTGGGAGAAACATTGAAGTTTGAGGTTTTAGTCCCTTCGACAGATCAAAGAGTGACGGGTCGTGCTTGAGGTTACGCGGCTGCACTACCCCCAGATTGTGTGTGTGTTAGGAATATACATTTTCCATTTAATGACATTCAATATACAAGATACTGCAGAAAAATCGATGTATACGAAATAATTTTGAAACCAAAGAGTGCCCGTCGAGCGCACTCTTCGGCGTCTCGTGCGTTCCCAAGCAGTGCACCATGTCGCGCTCTTAACGTTTATTGCTGCGTATACTCTTCGTCCGCGCATCGCTATGCTTCAACATAAGGACCCCGTTGTTTTCGCATCGCAACAAGACACCTGCTTCCACCGCAGAGCGAAGACGGGCGGCGCACCTCGTATACGAGGGATAAAACGATAGTCTTCGTTTGAAACATTTGATAGTCCTTTGTGTAAAGTCGGCCGTTCTAACAGAAAGACTCTCTTTTGCATGTGTGCAACAGCAGTTCTCCTGCGAGGGTCGTTGTGAATACGAGTGTGTGTGTGTGTGTGTGTGTGTGTGTATGTGTGTATAAGAACTTTCATTATTGCACTGTATGCTAAGGTGAAAGTTTCGAAATAAAATAATTTTATTTCGTTATTATCGCCACTAATAGCAGCAATAACAGTTAAGACAGGGGTGGATCCAACCGATCATTTTGGAGGGGATCAACATCGATTTTTGTTCAATAATAGACATTTGTTGTATATTATTTTTGTACTGTACATTTGAAACTATAATTTTTTTTAAAATAATTACATAATTCTAACAAATATTTACATCAATTTTGACAAATAAAAAGGTAACAAACGAAAACTCCAGGCTTTTTTTGAGGTGGAGGGCATCCCCCCTCCTAGATTCGCCACTGAGTTAAGATCATGAAATGAACTCAATGTAAAACGCGTCCAAGCAACAGTGCTTTTAGCGAAGTGCTGCAGTGCGATCTTCGTATTTTCGAAACATTGTTTTGTGTAAATTCTTTCACCGGCAACTCATGTGTAACTAAAGCTGTACCGTTCGCAAAAAAAACTATCATGGCGGACGTCTCTTGGGTGCTTCCTCCACCTCTCTTATGCTGGCACTACCAAAATGGGTTACCACAAAACCACATGCGCCACCATTTAGAACTATGTAATTGCTAATTAATTACGCAAAAATTAATTTTTTTGCTCTTCAAAATTTTTGCGTAATTAATGGTGAGCTAGCGGAAGATTACGCTGGATCTACCACAATTAGTTACCATAAAACCGAATATGCCATCTTGTAGAGCGATTTAATTGCTAATTAATTACGCAAAAATTAATTTAATTGCTCTTCAAACTTCCGAGTAATTAATTAAAAACTAGCACTTCCTGTTTCCGCTGGCACTACCAAAAACGGTTACCACAAAACCACATACGCCATCTTGTAGAGCGATTTAATTGCTAATTAATTACGCAAAAGTTAAATCAATTTCTCTTCAAACTTCCGAGTAATTAATTGTGAACTGCCAGGCGCGCCTGCAGCCAGGAGGCCGGCCGGCCGGTCGACCTGCTGGTCGCGTGACGTCACTGGTAAGGGTAGCCAGCGAGCACGCCAGACCACCGGCGCCGCCACCCGCTCGGCTGACAAATTTAAATGAAATACACGAACAGGGCGGGAGCTCACTTCGATATTGAAAACATTTGTTCCATTACTATTTGACACGCCCTCAAATATTGACTGATTTTTTTGTAGGTCATCACATATGTTTGTTGACCTCATGACATTGTTGACAAGAAATATCTATATTCATATTCCTTTAAAATATTAAATTTCAAACAATCTGCCATCCCCTTTTCCAAATAATCTTCCTTAATTCTTAAATACTTGTAATGACAGTGTTGTCGAAATATTTGTTTTTTGAAATCACTGTAGTTTTAACTAATTGGAGTTGATGTACGTAATCCACAAAATAGAGATCTGGTTTGAGCCCTGATAAGGTCAATTAAGTATTGGTGAATCGTTGACAATGTTATAAAGCCTTAACAAATAAACCAATTTTTTCAAAGAAATAGAAGAATTTAAATCTTTTCTGCTGTGAATCTAGTAAAATATCAAGATGAGTAAGGGAGAAATATAACCAAAAATATACATAAAAATGAAAGCCAAATATTAAATTAAGTATTAATATGTTGGCCTTTTTTTTAGAGAGCGGTAAGTAGAAATACAAAAAATATGTAATTACATTAAAATACGGTCTCTAGTGATGAGGACCCACCAAAATCAGTCAACATTTGAGGACAGGAGTCAAATAGTAATGGAACAAATGTTCCAAAGAGATTGTTTACACTCCATAATAATTAAATATCGACACATGTCCAAAGAGGCGTCGATCGCATTAGCGATTGAAAACTAGCAGATGCTACAAAAAATGTCAAAAACTCAAACCTTGATTTATAAATAATATCACATAGGCAATGTTTTGCGATATAGCCCGACACAATTCAAACAATACAGTTTCAACAAAAACTTGTAACTCGATACCACAGTTGTTTCACATACTACGATTGAATCAATTCTTTTCCAACATACCGTACACGCTTATGGTCATTCAGCGATCATCTGCTATGTTCTTGGAGGACCTTCATGAACATAACAAAATATTGGTATAATTTTCAATACTGAAGTCAGCTCTCCGCCAGTTCGTGTATTTCATTTAAATTTCAGTCAGCCGGGCCGGCGGCGCGGCGGCCTGGCGCGCTCGCTGGATACCCCTCACCAGTGACGTCACACGGCCAGCCGGTCCAGCACCATGTGGAGATGGTGCTGGCCGGTCGGCCGACTGGCTGCGGCCGTTCACAATTAATTACTTGGAAGTTTGAAGAGTAATTAATTTAATTTTTGCGTAATTAATTAGCAATTAAATCGCTCTACAAGATGGCGTATGTGGTTTTGTGGTAACCGTTTTTGGTAGTGCCAGCGGAAACAGGAAGTGCTAGTTTTTAATTAATTACTCGGAAGTTTGAAGAGAAATTAATTTAATTTTTGCGTAATTAATTAGCAATTAAATCGCTCTACAAGATGGCATATTTGGTTTTGTTGTAACTAATTGTGGTAGATCCAGCGTAATCTTCCGCTAGCTCACCAAGAATTACGCAAAAATTTGAAGAACAAAATTAATTTTTGCGTAATTAATTAGCAATTAAATAGTTCTAAATGGTGGCGTATGTGGTTTTGTGGTAACCGATTTTGGTAGTGCCAGCGTAAGAGAGATGCTTCCTCCACCCCGCGGCAGCTGAGATTTCCCCTCTCGGCGATAAGGAAGCGCGTAGGCGACAAGGAGATGCGATCGCACTGACCGTCACTCATCACTGCCCTCATGGTCAGGAGAGAAACTCGCACTTCCAGGAGTGCCCAAAAAAATGACGAATTCATCAATCACATTATCTGAAGTATTATGTGTCACCTCTATCCCCTACACATGTTCGCACCATTTCTTTCATTATTCAGCGCTGTATTGTGAAAGCGCTTCTCTGCAAAAAATGTTATTTTCTTTTAAGGATGCGTCGTATGTTTCTGCTGCCATGCGCCCTTTTATAAATCCCCCAAACAAGTATTGGATTTAGCTCTGGATGGTACAATGGAAGACGAAGATAACAGTGATCATGTTCAATGATTATTTGATCAACGACATACCGTTTTTCAGTGTATATAGTTTGCATTATTTGTAACAATTGGGCTTTCGTGAGTGATGGATCAAAAGCAACTCCATAATTATTTAGCCACTCTGCTACATCTTTCTTCAAAAAAGTAGAGTTTGGTTTTCTGACAATTTCGGTACAATAGTACTTTGCGTTGACCGTTACTACAACAGAGGCACGGGGCAACCTTATCAGAAACTTTCAGCTTGTCCTCTCAGGCTCTCAGCGGCCTACCCGACACACCTGCCGATGATGAAGTTACCTTTATAAAATGAACAATCACGAACAAAATTGGGCAATAACAGCAGAAAAGGAATAAAACACAGCGTCACTGCTCACTAGCAATGGTAAAACTGGACTGGAGACCGAAAAATGAAACTTCTAGAGACGGTGTTTTCTTTTCTGTTCGTTTGGATAACCCCTACTGTAGAAACACGTAAGCTGCCTTTCTCCTGTTTCTTCTCACTCATCAGTTCGTTATCGCCAAATTCCCAGTGTTGAATTACCGAGCGACCCGAGTCGCTATATATATATATATATATATATATATATATATATATATATATATATATATATATATATATATATATATATATATAGTGAGAAAGAACAACCAGCTACCGTCCAGGGCGCGATACTGGCCGATACTCGAAAATAGGCGAGACCCAAGGACGGCGAAATCTCATCATTGTGCTCTATATATTACAATACGTGTTATACAAACCATCTATATATTACATACCCGCCATTCAATGGAGCTGAAACCCCCAGTTTGTTGGAACACCAGCTACCATGCCACCATGGAGATGAACAGCAATCCGGAAGTGTCTGCTGAAGAGGCTTACGATTTTACAGATCCCTCACTCCCGCCATCCTTTAAAACATTCTCTACACAATTTCAGGATGATATAGTGATACTGTATACGATATTCCACAATGTTTTAGTTATATGTAGTTAGAAAATAAGGCAGATGCAATTAAAAGAAGTTCAATGGAAAAGAGGCCCAAGAGAAAGCGCTGACTTTCCTCTTGTTTTAGGCTGCGCACGCCTATGGATAAAATCACAATTTCAGCACGCGCCCTTCTAAGAAATAAGGTGAAATTCCATTTGAATAATTCAGGTCAAGGTTAACAAACGTCCCGGGCGTTCAAACCACGGAAATAAAGTGAGAAAGAACAACCAGCTACCGTCCAGGGCGCGATACTGGCCGATACTCGAAAATAGGCGAGACCCAAGGACGGCGAAATCTCATCATTGTGCTCTATATATTACAATACGTGTTATACAAACCAGTGGCGAGTCGTGACATTTTTTTTCTAGGGAAGCAATTACATTTCAGATGGAAGATTTTTAATTATTCACGTGGATAAGACGACAAATGGATAATTTAAACACTGAAGCGATGAGCACATGCGGAGCCCACCACACGCGCAGTGAGACGCCGCATGCAATTGGTCGATTGCGAGGCGAGCTCGACTGAATGAGCCCGTGGGCGCCCACCACACGCGCCAGCATATCGGCTGATCACAGCATTCCCTGAGACGCTGGATGCAGTCAGCCCAGTGCTTCCAAAGAGCTTTACAGGCGAACGCAACCGTATCTATTGGTGACAATAATAATGTGCTAATTTTGTAAAGCTGAGATTGGACGCGACCAATTTAAACTGTTTTGACTTAGATTAAAAGTAAATGATTCTAAATAACTAGTCGAGTGGTATTAAAATGTAAGATATCCTTGTAAATGATAGGGGAAGCAATGCTTCCCTTGCTTCCATGGAATAAACGCCCCTGATACAAACTAACCATGTACCCGTGTGAGGGGGGGGGTCAGTTTTCAACTTTCAATCCAGTTCATCTCACAGGAGATGTTGAAAACGCTATTCGCCTACTTCAACGCACGTCTGGTTCCAACAAAATGGTTTCTCCGATCAATAGAGGGCGAATACCGGAGCAGTGACCATACAAACGGGCCACAGATTGCGCGCGATCTTTCCTTCCTTATCCTCGTCATATCTTCTCTCTCCTTACACACACACACACACACCACTACATGTGAGAAGACCAAACGGGAGTATAGAGTATGTCCAGGCTAGAGAGGAGTAGGAGGAAGGAGAGGGGGCTACCCGCCTGGAGAGAGACCTAGATAGGGAAACCATCGCAAGCCACTGTGTGGATCGGAGCCGCTATCACCATCTGGCGGGGAAAGAATACTGCCACATCCCGTGTTAAAAACATGCACTGTACTTATGAGCATAAAGAACCACAGCAGCTGACGTGCTCAGGAATTTACCAGTGCATCCAACAAAACATGCTCCGATTCTCATTCACAGGTGGTTCCTCAGAGAGCTGAGAATTTAGTATTTCCCATGATGAAAAAACATGAGAGAAACAGACCGGGGCACCGCTTTTTGCACGTCCTGTGCAGTGTGCATGAAGCTCGTTGGCTGAAGCCAGATAGGCTGCGCAATAGCTCACCTATGTCTTTTCATTATGGTGCTTCCGGACGTGACATCTACTTACATCATTTAGTCCCGTGAGTATAGCACCAGTGCAAATGTATTATACCGGGGTGTTGGGGTATTCCTCCCCTGCTCATTGGTGAGATTAGGCGCTGATCTCTACAATGACTTGCAGAGTTTTCCCATGCAGGAGTCTCCCCCAGCAAAACAGCCCCATCCACTACAAGCACTGAGCTCCCATGTGAGGTAGTATAGTAAATGTGTGGGCATGTAAAGGCAGAAGAGGGGACAAAGGATGAGGAAGGAAAGATTGCCCATGCCCATTTATTATGGTACTACTCCGGCATTGGTCGGTGGGATTCTTTGGGAAGGGAAGGGAGAAGTTCTCACGTATTTTCTTTCTTTGAATTTAATTACCCAATCAAATATTAGGTTTGATGTTTGAGGGAAATGTATTGTTCTTTGGCTGAAAGCTATGAGGAAACTTATTCTGGTTGAGTTTTAAACTACGCACACTTTTCAGCGAGATTCGCAAACAATTGAAATCGCCTTGATGAAGAAAACCCCTTCTTGTGCTCATGAGGAAATCACCTGTGTCACAGTGCTCTCTACATCTCAACTATATCAACATTTAATCGGGCACCTCTCTCTGTCCACACGTGTCATGTCACACACCAGCAAGGATATGCTAGGGTCAGTCAGAGGTGGCTCGTGGATGGTACAACCTTATCAGCGAGATGGTGAACTGGCCTGTGAGGAGGAAAACAAAACCAATAGGTCTCTCTTTTTATCCCAGACTAAGTTTCCGCTAGTCACCTAATTTGTTTCATTAAAGTAGTTCCTACCTGGTGTAACCCATAACCGAAAACTGAAAGAGCCCGTGAGCAGCATTTTGGTTTGAGATGATATTACAACACATCTCTTCCTACAACCTGGCTTATGATTCATGTGCTTGTGAGCACCCAGCAGGTGCCGGCCACCGAGGTTGATTTGATTCCAATAGTTGACAATAGATGGCATTTTACATGAAGATCTCCTCCCCTCATGCAGCTACAGCTGCATTAAAGTTTTCTCTTCTTGCTGCAGCGGCGGTGTACTGGAATGACCATTACTTCACAAGAAGAGGCAACACTTACAATTCTTCCTCTAAGCAATTTCCAGTTTTCGCATTGCAAAAATATACATTTTCCTCCTTACATCAAAGAAAGTATTGTAAATTGTTTGAAAATTACATTTAAAAGAAGAAAACGTGCGAGAAGAAAACATTCCTCTCAACCTCCTCCAAGAAACAGCCATTTTCAAGAGTCTGAATGGGACAATGACAGGAAAAAATTGATTTATTGGCGATTGAGAGCTTCCACTGCCGGAGTCGGTAGCTACTCAGAACAAAAATGGATTTCCCCATTGGAAATGACAACCAGTGGTAACTATCGCAAATAGTAGCTACTTGGCTGTCCAAGAGATGCCATATCTTAGGCAAAGGTGCCAACATTTCGGCTGCCATTCTGCGACCTTCCACAGGGCATTTCACCTGGTGCCTGTGACCTAGGACGCGGCGTCTCCTGGACAGCCAAGTAGCTACTATTTGCGATTGTTGCCACTGGTCATTTCCAATGGGCAAATCCAATTTAGTTCTTCTGATATTTACTATAGTCGTTTAAGCATACAGCACTCTTGGAATCCAACAGTACAAGTTTCAAAGATTAGATGTACTGTGTTTGCCAGAAGACTTTCAATTTGACAATTAGTTAATTTCAGATATGCAATTCTACATCTTATTATATCTATACCTCATGTCTTATACCATATCACCTTATGTCTTATATCCATACCTCTTGTCTCCAATAATTTATTTTTCACAAATAAACACGTAATACAGTGTACTGTGTAACACTGTAACCTGGTGTGTCAAAAGTGCCCATAGAGGGTTAAGAGACATTAGTCAGTCTCTGGCTGTTGATATCTCCTGTGTCATCCTAAGTTTTTGTGAGGTGGAGAATTTTTTTGAAGCGGACAAAACATACACAATACTAGAACAAGTTTCAGAAATATATGTTGAGAGAAATTTCTGGCATACAGAAGGAGATTTTGGTAAATGAAGAGTCAAAAAATGTGTTTTTGAAACCAGATGTATAAAGAAATAGGGGAGAGAACTTTCTGTCTCCTGCAAGATTTATTGTGTTGTAATGCAAGGTGCGAGCAATGGCCACTATTTAGTCATTTTATTGAGGATTTGAGGTCCATTCTCCGAACCCTCCACGACCAGACAGTTCTTCAATAGATACCTGCTATAAAGGTTATCAGGTGGTCAGTGATCTGAGTAGTTTGAATATGACGAGTTGAGATATTATAATTGATAATATTTTGCTATTTTCAATAGAAAACAATATTTAACTTTTGTATAATATTTTCTTTTTACTTTTTAAGAGTCTGTGTCTTTCTTTTAACATTTTTTACAAGTAAAGATAATTCTGCATCTTTTTTCTTCTCTGGAGTCTCAATTTTCTGCTTTTTTCTGGGTAACTGGAAATAAAACAAGCAAGAACAAGAAATAAGCAACTGAATGCCCAAAGAAGAAGACAAATTCATCTAATTATGTTTGAAATATGAACTTTCCAACATTTTACACTTCTGTAACGTTGCATACATATGTGGTAAAGTGTGTGATGCACAGTCTAATCATGGGTCACTGGCCAGTCATACTCTTAAATCAATATATTGAGAAACAGTGATGGAAGAAAATTGAGATTCAAAAGTTAAGAGAATAAAAAAATCACAGACATTCAGTGAAAAATTAGAAACTGGTACACTGCAACAATGTACTGATGTTAACAAAAAGAGGTAAACAGAAATAGGAAAAATACTGTATATTGTTGCCATCCCTAGTCCAATTACCTACAGCAATTCAGGGGCATCCACAAAAAACAAGAGGCCTACGGCAGTAGATCAGTCAAGGGTGGGGGTGTACATGCCTTGTTTCGATCAATGTACAAATCTTGTAGCTTACTTTTTGTTAACTTAATGTTCTCTCATTTCCTTGGGAAGCAAATCATCTCCCTCTGTCAAATTGCACTCTGATCTCTGATGGGCAGTGACCGCATTGCAAGTGTCAAAATAAAGGGGTAACATGTGTATTCCTCGGTTTCATCAAGATAGAAAGCCTGATTTACATACAACTTCTATTCCATTTCACCTACTTCTCTACACTCAGTAGAGTGGTCAGACTCATTGCCTTTCATCTTTGGAACTGGGAGTCAAACATCGGTCAATCAATGTAGAATCTGCAGTGGATAAAGAATATGCAGCAGGTTTCCTCAGTTCTCTAGTTTTCTCGGTCCCTAATCCCAGCATTGTTCCATTATTGTATAATACTACAATAATCCCCCATCCATCAAGATCGTTAGTTCACTATATGCTATAGGGCTTAGGATCTGGCATTATAATAATAATGTTAATCTCCAATTTAGCTAGTACAAAAACATGATTGATCAGCCTTACAACTTTTTGTTCAGAATAATTATGATTCATGTTTCTGTACAAAATCTATAAGTCAATTTGATATCAACACTGTTGGTGGCATTCTACAACTCAATATTTGGACGCCGCCATGATATCACAGAATAAAAATTACAGAAAATCTAATGCAAAAAGCAAATGAAATAGGAATAAATGTTTCCCCCCCCCCAAATGTTTATGAATGAAATGGATCAAAGTAATGAGTTTGTAAGTGTGAAATATCATTACATTGTAACATAGGGAATTTAAGAGGAAAATTCAAAAACATAAGTAAATCTGAAATGTATGTAAAACTTAACTCCAGTATACTGAGATTTCTTCCTTCACACTGACTTATTTCTGCTTGCCCTAATAGTTTGCAACTATTGAAACCAAGTAATTTAGAATCAGTAATATCTCACCTCTTCATCCAGTGACCGGCGATTCAACTTCTCTTGCCGAAGGGCTTCCATGCCTTTTGTTTTCTTGTAATGAGGATCTGCAGGGTCAATGTTATACAGATGAGACGTAAAAATAGCTGAGAAACGATTATCTTGCACATTGATCTAAAAGCAAATAAAAACAAGAGTAAAGGCCGTAATTAGCATGTTCACAGAAACATCCCAAAGTAACAGGTAGACTTTTTAACTGAGCTAGCACTAGTGCTTTTGCACTAAGGTTGGCTCTTTGACAACAAATGATCATTACATTATCATTAGTAAGATTATCATTATTCTAATCCAAAATTCAATGATTTAATCTCTAGATTACAACGTTATCAAATAATAATAATATAAGAAAAGTGTGCTGATGTAGCCGAAAAAGGAGAAAATTTCCTTTCATATTTGTAAAGATAATTAAAGATCCTCTTTATAGAGCAATGCCATTAGCAGTGATTGTTAAGTGCTTATTTGCAGAGTGGAAGGATTGCGATTCGAATCCAGCAAAGGGCACAGTTTTTTTTATCATTCTAGTTTAATTTTCAACAAAACATGGGGGCAAAAAAGAGAAAACAAAAAATAAAACTGGAAATGAAGCCAGAAGCCACAACTGATGATAATAAATTTGTACCTAAAAAAGCAAAGTTCAATTAATTACTGTGATATGTTTACTGATTTTTAAAAAAAAAGATTGACTACATTTATTCCAAGTCAGAATGCTTCAAGTCAGATAGACTAACCAAGAATAAAGAAAACACAAGCCACATACATTTTCTAAACACAATTTAACTTCAGTTGCAGCCTCTCAACTACATACACTATTGCACTAGGTAAACATGTATCAATAAAAACAAATTACAGGGAAAAAGTATTACCTGAAAATCATCATCTTTCTTTTCAGCACTTTTCTCTTCTAGCTGCTTCTTGTTTTTCTTCTTCTTTTTCTTTTTACTATCTGAATCCTCAATCAAAATGTCCTTGAGACTGAAGTGCTTTTTATTGTCTTCTTCATCCATCAGCAACAATTCCAATTCAGCCTACATAAACAAACCCAAAAATCAACTTCACAACCAACAATCTCAAAATGAATTCACTTAAGCATATAGTGACCCCTAAACAAACATTTATGACACTACGGTGTATTCTAAGTTTTAAAAATACGTTTATACAGAATCAAGAACAGGAGGCATTAAAACACAATAAATTTTGTGCAAAGTTCATTCAAAGAAAATAATTAAAATGTATTTTTCTGTGGTGTTTTCATGCACAATGATGAACACATTCCATGAAAATTAATTTCCCTAGATTTAACCAAATTTGAAAATTTCGAAGCAGTCATATCTGAATGTGTACTTTAATATGTTCATAGCAAAGTGATGTACAAGGCATGGTTTTAACTTACAGACATTAACATTTAAGTGAAAACATACAAACCTTCTTTTTCTTCGACTCCTCATCTTCGGATTCATGGCCATCTTTCTTTTTCTTGTTCTTTTTCTTTTTAGACTTTGCTTTCTCAGCCTGTGCAAACTCTTCTTTTTCAAATTCTTCTTTGAAATATTCATCATTCATGTCAATATCAGAAGGAACATCATCTTCACTAACACTGCCCTCTTCACTCTCATCACCACTCTGCAACAAAGCAACATTCCAAATCATCACTTACCAAAAATCACTCAACACTGACATCGAAAGGGGTGATTTAGCACTGGAACAGTCAGAACTGTTACCCTTCTGTAAGAAATTCTGTTCAAGAAAAAGTAACTATCACTACAAACTTAACTATTATTAACAAACAATTATAACTTCTTTGACAACACACTTTTGACACCCATTCTAGCATATTAATAGATGACAAGCCATAGACTGTCAAATCCAGATCAACTTCACACAAAATTTGTGATAATGTAACATCATTTGGCTCTGCTCCCTCACTCAACTACACACCTCACTTAGCTTATCTCACAGAGCATTAGTCCCTTTAGAACAGGAAGTCCAACTTGCAAGGCTTTAAGGGCCACAACTAAAACCATTAATATGGTTGTGGGCCATATTTTTAGTATATACATAAATATATAATCCCTTTCTAGTTGCCTTAATTTACAAGACATTATACGAAATTTTCACATTGTTTGCTTTTATTACTCTTCAAAAAACGTTTTGACAATGTTCATATATTGTCATCATCAGGCTGTGAAAATAATGACATAACAAATAATTTAACTAAAACAAGACAACCACTGGAGCACAAAAGTTGGTTCTGACAAAGATGCTCCTGACAAGTGCAGGCTGCTCAGTGATATTCACTTTCTTCAAAAAGAAGGGAATGGTGTGGAAGAAATTCGCCAAAGTGGTTTTCTACAAGTCTCCTGATGAGTGATTTTCGAGATATTTATAGCATCTGCAATGATATGATGATAAAGAGTTTGATCCAGATTTGGTAACAGAACTGATATAATTAAATCACACATTTTTATTTAGCACAGAAATGAAACTTAATGGGCTGTGTGTTAAAAGATCTACAAAAGTCGGCAACAAGAAGAAAGAAAAATGAACAAAATGGTGTCTGTAACTGGTTAAAAATTAGATGGATAAGATTTGTCAAACAGGAGTCTTTTATAATAATGTACAAGCTGGGCTTGAGTTCTGGCAGAATGCGACGGAACAGCATTCCAGTACCACGGGAATTATTATTAAATTATATTATTAATATATAACCATTTCTATTTAATTAATAATTAATTAGGGGTGCATTCCGGGACCTAAAATTTTATAAATCAAGCATTATGTACACATAAACCTTAAATCAGGACATTGGATTCTTCACATTAAACTTTACTTCGTACAAACCACCAGAGGATGAGGAAGAACTAAGGTTTTCAAAAACGTAAATATCCTGCTTCTACAACCATAAAAAGGAAGGTTAATCAGAAAAACAGGACATGTAACAAAAACATTAAATTAATATTTAATCTGTTTTAATTAATCAATATTGCATTCATTTCCAACTTTTCTTAGAACAACATCTACCAATTTGGCCCACCAATCTCATTGTTATGGTGGTATAACTCCTTTACACCCCCAATATTCCGCAAAGCATACAGTATATTTATTCTTATCATCTTCCAACCAACAAATTAATATCTTATAAGAGAAAAAACACAACTTTTTTGTCTAGCTCCATCCCCTGTCCCCTAGGTTTACTCTAGGTTTCTGATCCCAGGGAAACAATGCCAGCACCTAACATCTATGAGATTACTATTGCTAGGTCAAAACATCTGCAATGTGGGAAGAATAGCCATATTATTGGATTTTAATGGAATACAGGTGGACAAGATCCTTGTCCAGATTCACGTCTCCTATGTCTTCAGCACTTTACATTTTTATCCATTTTTATTTCTTGTGTTGTGTATTTCATATGTATGTTTTGTATTTACAGTTATATTCATGCACCCTTTTCATTCTCTTTCGCATTTTCTTGGCTTATGTATTTTCACATGCATGCTTAGTATTTATGTGTATGTTGTTACACTTCATGTAGATACGGAATTCAATTACCTATATGCAACCTCTATGCCTGTATGAACCTTATCAGTTTCTAAACTGTCGGTTCATCTATATATATAAAAGAAAGTCGTGTTAGCTACACTATTTATAACTCAAGAACGGCTGTACCGATTTGGCTGAAAATTGGTGAGCAGGATTAGAGCCAGGAGACGGACATAGGATACTGTTTATCCCGTTCGACAGCGTTCCTGTGTGAGAACGCACATTTTTGCACGTACGCAGTGCAACAAGGATAGTACAGTTTCTCACAGTGAGTGCGACGCGAGAAAAAGATGGGACCGGCTGTTAAGGCGGAACAGAGTTCGCCGGGTCACCTAGTTATCAATAAAGTGAAATGAAATTAAAATATATTAAATGAAATCAACACTAAAAGCTCTGAAATCATAGTACCTCATTCTGTTCCTTTCGTTGCTGCTGCTTCTTCTTGAGCTGCTCTTCCCGCTTGGCTTTCCTCTTTTCCTTCCGCCGTTCCAAATACTTCTGAAACGGAGTCATCTCCTCTGCCTTCCCATCCTTCATCCTCTTCTTCACCTTCTCGTTGAGGTCAAAGCCCCACGTCACTTCCATCTCCATGTTCTTTTCCTTCTTGGCCACTTCCTGTGACTCAATGTTCTCCAACAGAGCCCTGTACTTCGAAGCGCTCTCCTTCTTGTCATCTGCTGCAAACAGTAACATTCAATTGATTTACTTATTTATAATCCGATGGGCTTTCGTCCAATATATAAATATTATGTCATCTGCTGCAAACAGTAACATTCAATTGATTTACTTATTTATTTATAAAGCGATGGACTTTCGTCCAATATATAAATATTCAGCATTGAATTTTGTTTTCTTGAGAAAGATACCCATCAGTCTCATAATTGTTTATCACTAGCATCTGGTTCATGGCTCTTGAGAAATAGATACCTTCAAATCTTACAAATAACTGAGGCCCGAAAGTTCAGGCATGTATTTTACCTAAAATAGGCAGGCAAAAAAGGCATTTTTAAGTAGAGGTTATTAAAAACAGGAAACCTTAAAAAAATACCATTTAATAGTTATTAGTGTAAAAAATTAATAATTAAAATGATTCACATATTTATTCTAACTCTAAAATTTACATTAGCACTCATGTGGAAGAAAATTATCTTTTCTTTATAATCTTCATTGCACATGAACATTTGGTATGATGATTACGTATTTATTTGACACACAATACTGTCTCTATGAAATGCTATTGCGGACTCCCTATTGAATCTTTAAATGGTATCAGTGAAAACGGAATTGTAGATTTTGTTCTTTGCATTGGGTAATCACGAGAAGCGTAGAGAGAACAAGAAGGAACTGAGAAAGATGTATCATGTTGTGACATACCAAAAGTGACGGACATTTTATTTAGGCAAATAAAGGTCAAGGCAAAAGACGTAGGTTTCTATGGCGCAGATACTCAGATGACACCGTAGCAACGTGAGTTTGTCCTGAGACGTGGGTTTCTATGGTGCAAATATGCAGAGATATGCACCATAGGAATGCGAGAGAGAGAGAAAAGAAAAAAAAGAGGGAAAAAAAAAAAAAAAAAAAAAAAAAGAAAGAAAGAAAGGAAAAAAAACAACAACAAACAAACAAACAACAACAACAACAATAGAGGGAAAAACACAGCGAGCTTTGAAGGGTGGATCAGATTAGGGCATTGTGACTCATGTCATGGTGGTGAGTGGATCGCGTTTTTCTCAAGGTTATTATCAAATCGAGATTTGTGGTTAGACATCGGATGTTTAGGGAAATGCCTATTTTTTTCTAGAGAACTTATTTAAAGGCCGATAATATATGTGCACGAATCCTGACAAATGATGACATATGACGAAGTTTTATAATGCTAATTTTCGCTTATTTTAGCATAAATGCCTATTTTTGTGCATAAATACCTTTTTTAGAACTTTTTTTGTGACATACCGATATGTCACATGAAAATAAACTAACATTTATTTGAAGACTATATGATGGAATATGCATTAAGAAGTTTAGACGATCGAAAGGTCAGCTACACCAAAATATAACGAACGCATGGATTGGCTGGGTGAGAGAAGGACGGTCAAATGTTATGAAAAAAAAGAAGGGAGTTTAATACGAAGCTTCGAGGGGTGAATCATGCAGGAAGATTTGATTCTGACCGGCATCGCGTGTCTGAACTGATCGTAGGTTCGTGAGAGGGAGCGAGTGTAATGCAGATAGTCAGAGTCGGGTTTTCAGATCGTGAAAGTTTAAGGACAGTAAATGATATTGCAGATATTGCATGTGGAAGTAATATTGATGCATAAATTGGGACTTTGTCGGGAGTGGTAATCGAGTTATAGGTTTCGGGACTATGTCATAGGACGTAATCGGGACTGAAAATTTTGATAGTTTGAGACCAGTTTGGATAGGAGCAGAAGAGGATTTCTTGGGACTTTGGACTACGGCAACCTCGCAAGATATTTCGACTGAGAAGTCTACGAGGGACATCAACGAAGAATAGATAAGTTAACCGCGGTATAAAACTGTAAAATTCAAAGATATCTTGATAAAAGGCCTAACATCAAAATAATTTATTAAATTCACTAAATTGTTTACTAAAAGGTAACAATAAACTTTATTAAATTTTGTTCTTTAAAAAAGAAAGTGATCTTTCATTTAGTCAATCCAAACAGTAATGAACTAGGAATTAGAATCATTCTATTTCAGATTCCCAGCAGCGCTGTATAGTCTGCGGATCCTATAATCCATTATAAAGGTAATAAGGATTATAATATATCGTGACCCATTGACCCAGCAAGCCGGACGCTAAGATCTTTGCAAGAGATTTAAATGTAGAGAAAATTTTGAACATCTCTAAATGGCGCCCAACGTGGGGCATAATTTGTTATAATTTATAACAATTGATGACACGGATAAAATTAGTCTTATAAATTATAATAAAGTGATCCAAAGGGAATCTGAAATTTATGGATTGACATTTGAAATTAATTGTTAATTATAAGAAAGAGCCAAGACCATTTCATTGGTGTGATTTCAAAATAATTTAACAGAGAAATTTTAATTTGTATTAGAATTCAAAATGGATACTAGGAGCAAAAAAATTGCGTATGGAGAATGTTAATGTAGATGATATGGCGTCTGCTAATACTAACCCCGAGGGAGAAATCTCGCGTGAAATTATTGAGATTGAACCACAAGAAAAGGAAATAATGGCTGCACCGTTAGGAAATATGGACACTAATAATTTAATTCTTAAAATGTTAGCAGAAATGAACGCAAAACTTGAGCATAATAATACTAAATTGGAAGGAATGACATCGAAAATGTCATTAGAATTGAAGAATTTTCGTCAGGAAATACACGAGGAAATAGTGCAATTACGGGTGGATACATCGGCTGAATTCAACATTATTCATTGTAAAATTGAGTCTTTTAATAATCAAGTCGATCAAATGCAGAGGGAATTAAAAGAATCTTGCGACAAAATTAATTCCAAAGTTAATAATTTACAGGAGAGCATTGTGACATTGGGACATTTACATGACCAACAATGCGAAAAGTTGACAATCGTCGAATCGCGTGTGGATAATTTAAATGCAATGTCACTTCAACATGGCGAAAAAATTGAAAACATAGAATCTAAATTAATTAATTCGGATAGTAAATTAGAAAAACGAATACAGGAGGGACTTAGAAACATTAAAATGGTGCAAGAATCTGAATCTGGGAAATATATGTCGGACATTAAGGACAAGATTGAACAGTTAGAAAACGAATTACAAAAGATTTTGCTTCTTCAGTAACATAGGCAATATTCAATTCCCTTGAAGAGTACATTTGACTAATTCATTGATATACAATTTATACTGAAGTAGTTCAAACAACACCTGATGCCAAACAAGGCTTTTCAGACCCTTTGAACTATTACATCATGATCAATGGATCTAAATAGGAATAATTAAAGCACTGCAATAATTAAAGCACTACATAACTTATATCTTCCTTTACTAGGACTATCCTTATAACTCGGACTATCCTTGAATCCTTAAATCAAATCCTTACAACTATTTAGACCAATTAATACACCATGCCACCATACAAAAATTTTAAAATTCAATGAAAATAAAAGCAATTTTTTTACTTCCTATTTCATCTTCACTTCTTGACCCTCTCATTAAAAAAAGTTAACTTAAAAAAAAACTCGCCTTCTTCCTCTGATGATTCTCCTTCACTTGATGTAGCCAAATATGCCTTCAAATCAGTGTCATCAATCTCTTCAACTTTGCCAGCATTGATCTTCTCATTGATTTTGTTTCGCCGCGGGTCAGTTTCGTCCCATGTCAGTCTCACTTTTGACTGCTGCAGGGCCGTTGTGATAAAAAGTTGAGGTTCATACTTGGCCATATTGGGTAGCTCTGTGCATGTCTCCTTTGGTTCCTAAATCAAAAGAAAGAGAAAATCTCTTAGACTTCAGATAGAATCATCAACAGAAGATGACTTACCTCATTACAATGCTTAAGCATATAAACACATCTCTTGACATTACAAAAGAAACACATATTGAAACTGAGTGAGTGAGTGAGGGAAAGAGAGGGAGAGAGAGAGCAAGAGAGAGAGGGGGAGGGGGGACAGAAGGAGAGAGATGAGAGGGAAAAAAGTGAGAATGAGAGAGAGAGAGACTGTTTCTAATGTTCAAGCACATGATTAGGGGCAGTGCAAAGACTACACTGTCCCCATGAGCTGGCTCTTTTAATGTATGCCTGCCTCCAATGTCAATATCTGAATACACGAAACAACAAAGACGCAATATGATGTAACATTGACTTTGTGATGGGACAGGCAAATATACAATAAACACAAGGTAAAGATAATAAACACTGCCAAAGTAAATGAATCAACAATAATAGAGAGGATGGAATTATCAAATGATATAGGAAAGCAGAAAATGAAAACAGGAGGCAAGGTAAAGTCAGTAGCAATAATGAAGCTGAGAAAAATCATTCATACATGCTTCACATAGGATTGAACTCGGCCAGGTAACTGTCTAGTCGCAATGACGTTTTATGAACATATGAACAAACGATACGTTTGTTGAATTAGGGACGCAGACCTTACAGAGATGGACAATCATTTCTTGCCTGCCTAAAATCAGGAAAGGAGACAAGAAAAAAGGAGTAAATGTAGAATCTGATCTAAGGCTCAAACTTGGTTGAATTTCTGTAAAACTACACAGACACAAATATCCCATTGAGAATTTTTTGAAGCTTAATTGAAGCTTAGCTAAGGACTGATTGGTATTTTCTGACATTGACGCAAATTTCATTTTGTTTTCAGCATTCTAGAATGAATGATAGATTTACATAGTCATAACTTTGTATTCATTTCTCTATGGGCTGAATTATCACTTATTCTTCATATGTATCTGCATATTTGTTATGAGTCATTGAAATTAATTGTTTTATCATTGAAATTTCAAGAATATGTTTTTTCTTATGAACTATTTTATAATATGAAAAATAAATATTAATAACAACTACACCTCGTTGTTTTTTACTAATGACTGGACAAGGGGTTCGCCAACATAGTTTGGTTTTCAGAAAGGGTTTAAAATGATAACTAGTGGTGCTCCAATAGCACAGACTTACTCATATTATTTGTAATGGTGGTTACATAATATTACAATACTCGATGAACCGGGGTAAAAAATTTGCGTATTTAAACTAAATTGCCGACTTCACTTAGACACTTCACAATTCCTCATTGACTAAGTATATCTCTACAAATTTTTTCAACCCAAAAAACATTTGACCAGGGTGGAATTTTATTTTGAAAACAGTTTTTGAATTACGGTACCATGATGAATGCTCTTATTCATTTTAGTAGCAATCTGGTTGGGTATATCAACGGTCCTGATGCTTCAGAAATAAAATACCGTGTTTGAAAAAATTTAACTTTCATCTTTTCAAACTTCCAGAATTTTAACGAAAATCAGATCTATGCTTTTTTAGTAAGAGAAGCCACTTGAGCTAAAAGTTTGAAGAAAACATTCAGAACCCTTTTTTGAGATATGGCATTATTTTAAAATCTCTATCATTGACAATGTAGTTATAGGAGGCAGTGCAAAAAAAAGCTTTTTGAAATTTTAGAAGTTTTATTGAAAATTAGACCTGCAACATTTTTATACAAGTATTTTACTGAATTCAAGCAAAAAAATCAATGAAAATTTTGGAGTCATTTTTCAGAAAATCTCAGAAACATTTCAGGGGCTTAATGTAAAGAGCCCCATGAGAATTTAAAGATCCATTTCAAATATGATGGGCTGCGACATCAGCCAGATCAATCAGGGAATAAGTATTTTGGTGAAAATCCTGGGTGTTGAACAGTTATGATTGGGAAACTGAGAGAAATTTGCTTACCACTTAAATATTTTCAGTGCCTGTGTTGAAGCATCTAGTATGAAGCATGAAATGTTACTAATATATTATATTACTGTGAATTCAGCCTGTAGAACCTTGTAAAGGAGCACAAAATAGTAAATTTGACAAAAATGTTGGTCTAGCAACAAATTTGATTTCCTCTAGATTCTGAACACCAAACAAAATCAAGTAGTAAAGACCTCACCTGGTCAAATGTAACGTCATCTGGAATGAACCGCAAATCCAAATGAGAAGCACTGCTCTCGTACTCCATACCATCACATTCCTTATACAGTGCATCAGCAGTGGAAACACTGTCACACACCACTACAGCATAGAAGTAGCGAAGGCGTTTTAATTGGTACTGGCGCAGTTTTTCTCTCTGATATTCACTCCCCTCCTCCTCCTATATTTAGAGAAGAAAATATTTATAAAAATGTGCATGACAGAAGTTTGTAGATTAGATACCCTGGTGAGAGATCTAGATACCATATAGATACCATCATGGTGAGCTAGAGACAAATGAAATATTGCACAAAAACTCGTAGGGTACTGAAATATAGTGGTCTTGTTAGCACATTTTTCAAGTTTTCCAATCATTGTTGGAAAATTTTGAACTGCACAAGCGAGACAAGCGTGATAAATGCTAATTTGTCAATTTCACATTGCCCTTTTCAGAGCACTATAAAAGGAAATAAAAATTAACTTAACATGCAAATAACACGCCCATATAGGTGAGTTATTTACATGTAAACAAATGAGAAGCAAATTTAATTGCAAATAGTAATAATAATCGAATTAAAACTAAATTGCAAGCTAACTAAAAAGAATACAAATTAACAAATAAAGCAAACAGCAATTAGCATCTGCGAACTATCAAATTAAAAGAAATACATGGTTACAAGACAACACAAAGAAAGAAGATGGAAGAGGCACATTAGAATGTTTCTCCAGATCTCGGTTAGTAATTAAACGGACTGAAAATTCCCTGAATACTCTCTGTATGTACCCCTCTACATTCTCAGGAACCATCAATTACCCTAAAAAACAACATACATTGAAGAGGGTACAGCTGCAATGAAAACTTGTGAATCATGGAACAAGTTATAGTGCTAAGCAGGATTGTTAAATATGCTAAAGTGTTCAGCAGGCTGTAAATGTTAAATGTGCTAAGCTAAGATTATTAAATATGTTATTTAATGAAATTGGAACATGATACAAAAATACCGATGTCAGTGCAGTAAATGCAGTTATAAGGAACGGGCTAATGGGATTCGAGTGGATATAGATTATTAGTGTTCTCATCATTTTGGCAAAGAAGGCATTTTTATCTCTTTCCATCATCATTTACACAATGTTAAAATCAATTAGGGCTATACAATTTTCACACTAATGAAACAATATACTTAAGTACCATAATTTCCTGATTATAAGCTCGTTTTCCCAAAAAATTGAAAATGACACAATGCTTTGGGAGTTTTCAATTTTATTTAGTGCACAAAATCGAGTGTGTGTAGGATTTTTGTATAGTTCACAAGAAGTATATACTTTTGTAACTTTTCAACAGCACTTCCTTTTGTGCGATATGTTTGCAAGGATCCAGCTAGTTATCTTTATTACGGACTGCAATTTTCTTAGGACCTGGTGATATTATTGCAACAAATAACATACGAAGTACATCCCAAAGTTTTCCGAAACTTTCATTCAAAAAACTGAGGAATGCCTTTATTTGCAAAAACACAGTACATGTTAGCCATTTCTGAGTATCAATACCAAACACATCTAATTTCAATGTTCCTCTTCATTATTTAAAAAATATTATTTGTGTAAGGAAACATGTTTGATTACAGTTCAAGAAGAGCGCCTTTGATATACAATTATTCTGTTCAGTCTCAAGTGCTTTTTTTTGACACTCATTGATGCCAAACCAAAGTGGGGGCTTTGGCGGTGATTAACACATATAAATGATTTGCATTCATTTCACCAACTCGGAGAGACTTATTTTGCTTTATGCTTCACCGATTTGGACTCCTCCTTATCAAACCCACATCTCTAGATTTGAAACTGTTCAGCATATATTTTTTAATTTTGTAGCTCATGAACTCGGTATCACCTAGATTAGACCATGATTACCATCATATTGCAGCTAATCTAAATATAAACTCACTGCATTCTTAAAGGGAATATTACGATCTTTTTTTGTACAAGTTATGTAAAGAAATAAGGAAATAATCTCCATCAACTTAATATTTTTATTTAGAGAGCCGGCTCTCGATGGCGCTGCCATCTTCATCGGTGTTGCTGTGTAAGGCAAAATGTTGAGAAAATTACATCACCAATATCATATCAGAATTCCCATAATTTGTATAAGTTGGTAAATAAGTTTATAGATTCTCTGTCATTGTATACTAAACTTCCTTGCATGAAATTTATCTGTGGACTGTGTTCTTCCAGAGCTGTACTATTTAGTATTCCATTTGCAAGGAAATAGAATAGACAAAGAAAGAGAGTGTAAGTGGTGCAGCCCTTACTTACATAAGGGATGATAACTATTTCAATTTTGTCAGCGATTTTCTCAAACCAGTCAATTTTGAGTAACATACTCGAAGGCATTTATAGTGTTGTTACCTGTATTATAATTTGAAGTGTGGGAGACTAGGAATAGCAATAGTAAACCTTATCACTATCTTTTCTCTTTTAGGCATTTTAACTTTTTTTTCAAGCAAAATCAGTGACAACTAATTCATCGTTCTGACAATGTACTATATCTTTCTGTTACTTAAAAATTGTGCTTTGCATAACACTAGCATTGTTTTCAACCACAACAGGCAAAAACAAAGGCAAACGATTTTGTTTCTTAAGGCTAGTCAATTTTATTATCATTTGGTGTCATCCAGAAGAATCACAAATGCATTAAAAATATTTGTAGCTCTAAAGAAAAAATGTACTCATTTTAGACAGGGAAAACTACAAAACCAAATTGGCAAGGAGGATCTGTAAATTGACACATGACAACACATGAAATGAAAACTGTTCACTGACCTCATCATCGTCTCTGTGAATTTTCTTTTTCTTCTCTTTCTCATCCTCATCTGTATCACTATCTGCAACAACTGCATCTCCTGTTCTTAATTCCAATGGGCCTTTCTCTTCTTCTTCCTTTAACCGTTGTAAACCAAATTCGGAAGGATATATCTAGAAATAAATTCCAAAGTATATGAAACTTTAATGTAAATTCCATAGAAATATATAATGATGTGCAAATCAAAATTGTGTGATGTCTGAAAGGTGTCAAATGACATTGTAGGGCTTCTATAGTCAGCTTATTTGTCTATCAGGTCATATCATGCTATTGCTGGCTTCCCCATACTAACATAGCCTCCTTCAGGATTTCAGCCCTGAGGAAAGTCATTTCATGATGCCCAAAATAGTTTATGATGCAGTGTTTGATAAACAGCACAAAGCATTAAAAATGAGCATAATTCACTTCTGAGGAGAAGATACTGAAAGTAATGAATAATCATTGCAAAGACAGTGGTGTACATGACTTGATGCTACTAAGTGGTGAAAAAGTCTGTTCATCCTCACCAAAAAATTAATGTGTATTTGTATTTGATATTACATTGAATCAATTACAATGTGAGCACATTCAAATTTTATATTTAAAGACTTTTACTTTCTCCCTATGCAGTAGAAAAAAAGTTATGTAAATGCTGTGTAAAAAAATAAAATAAAAGAGTAAATAAAAAAAACGGCGAATTTTCGACAGAAAAACTGTTATTACAGGGCCCTGGTAACAGAAAAGTGGATAAATCCAGTTGCTAAATTTAGGAAAAAAAATCCTCTAACATATGGTGTAGTCAGAATCCATGTTTTGTGGGTCCTAGATACCAAAACTGATGATGGAAAAATGTCTGTCTGTGTCTGCCCATCTTTGAACTTTGAATCTAGCAGCTAAACCGTTCAGCCGATTTTCTCCAAAATTGATATTTCCCAATCGATCTGGCTGATGTCATGGCCCCTTGAATTTGAAACCGCTAATACAATTTTGGGGGTTTCTTTACATGAAGCCCTGGGACATTTCCCAATTTTTTTTTTTAAAAAAAAAATGGCTTCATTGTTTTTGATTAAATTTTGTTGTTGAAAAGTGTGAAGGACATTTAAGAGAATGGTGCAAGTTTCACATTTTTGAAAACCCTGATTTTTTGAAATTTGCAAAAGTTAAAAATTTTTTCAGTCTTCCTACAGCTAAAATATTAAAGATAGAGTTCTTTTCCCTTAATGAAACCTGTTCCTTAATGATAGATTTTGAAACAGGGTCATGTACAATTTTTTGAAAATTTGAGTAATTTTCACGTAATTTTGCATGAAAATATGGGGGAGAAAGTATGTGCTGTTTTAGCACCTCTAGTTTAAGAAACAGGCAACTTTTAATAACAGAATAGCAAGTATAATGTGATAACCTTTGATCATTGTTAAGGATGAGAAAGGCGTTGATATTGGATTCTTTTGGTGTAAGCTAGTTTTCAGTGGGCAAAGAGAATACAATATCTTTAACAATTCCTAATAAAGCAAAATTACACAGGGTAAAATCATGAGAACACTCAGGCCATTTAATGGTGCCATGCCATCCTATCCACTTTGAAATGTTTCATTCAAAAAGCTTGCTGATCCTACTGCCCCACAATAAGGTGTCTGGAATACATGAAGTTGTTTTCAAGTTCAACCAACACAACTCCCAGCAGTATCTCCAGAAATAATTCCAAATATGTGTGCCAAAAAATGAGGTGCCATTACACTAGGTGAAGATGCAGTGATCCAAACGACCACTCAATGTACATTTGGATCTTTTTCTATAATTTGATGTGTATTAGTGTCACATCAATTGGTAAAATTGAGACAGGACAATCATAACAAAATTGTTGACAAAAGAATAACAAGGCTAACATTACCAAGCTATCACTCAAACATTATTTTGAAGCAAGTGTAATTGCATCTTTAACTCTATTACACAGATATCATTCGTTTGGGGTAAACTGACTTTTATGCCACTCTTTTTAATACTAAAATAAAATAAGAACAAGGAAATTTCTCTTATATAATTACTGATATTCATGACTGTTAAGATCAGTATCTCTTAATTACACTTAACTCAGCAATGAATACTATGTTGTTATAAAAATTAGATTCAATATTAAATTAATCTGCATGAGAATAGAAGATAATACAATACCATCTCATAGAACTAAAACAATTCCAGGCACATAAGAGTGGAAACAAGTTATAGGATTCATTATTTATAATTACAGTTCAGTAAGCTGAAATTGAAAGAAAATTCTTTCACCAAGAATGAAGAACTTGTATTTAATTAAACATGTCTTTACGAGCTTCAAGTCAAGATTAACGAAGGTTTATTTCACCACTGCTTTGCAAACCTGATTTTAACTATTTACTCATACATTGCTTTGCTTCTGGCTCACACATACATCTAATTAACACTACCCTTGATCCACAGCAAATGTCAATGTTCACTTTTGAATTATTAGATTGTTCTTAGCTCCAGAAGTCAAACAGCATTCTCATGCTTCTCCTTGCGTAGGCCTGTCATATGAATGTCTAGAGTCATTTCTTCAGTTGGAGTTTATTCTACAGACATAAGCCTTTCTTTAACAGAATTGCAGGTGAAATGACTCCCGTTATCAAGCTTCAAATGCATGTGGTACTTGATTTACTTGACCAACTTCTGCACACCCATATTGTCATTCTTCGGAATGAGAGTTTGCGTGTAAACACCAAAGTCCTTCAATAATCTTTTCATGTATATGACTTCGTTGGTTGCTTCCGAAAAGGCCATATCCACTGCTTCGGTTGAAGACATGGCCACAGCACAGTTTATTGCCGAGTCCCAGCTTACTTCTGTGCTGTTGATAATAAAAGCAAAGCCAGTGAGATAGATCAGAGAAGCGATCCACTGACAACAAAAGCACAGACCTATTACTTTTACAACTGCACATGAACTACAAACGAACACTTAACAATTGCCCCAATTAGCATCCACAAACATTGTTGGCGAGTCCCACAAACACCTAAAAACACGACCAATGACAAATGGATCCCTTCAGAAAACTTAACACCCAGTTGCTTTCCAGTGAATGGATGAATAACAATCCAGAAATTCATTTACATAACTTACAGCATGGGTTATAAAGGTCTAGTCTATCTCATGAATACATTAAAGCTCCAATCAACTGATGATACAGAATCTCCACTGTAGTCTCTTTTTCTCCTTTTACTGATTCACAAGTCGAAACTGACTTGTGAATGTGAGACCTGATTCTAGTGCAATCAACACAGGTCACTCTGCCAAGCCAGACCTGTCAAGAATACCTTAAATATAGCCTTTCTGTAATGATGAAATCGTTTCTTCTTCTTGTAAATTCCAAACTGCAATTTTCAAACAATAATTTACATTACCCAAATCTTTGAATTCAAATTCTGCTCTGATCTGGTTTCTTATATCTTTGATAGTTTTATCATTAGAATGCATAACAAGAATAATGTCCACATATACGATGATGAAAGTTCTGTTCCCAGAAGGACAAATATGATCCTCACAGATGAATTTCCTGAAATACCTTTTTATCACTGGAAATATGCACATTCCGTTTGACATAGAATGTAAAGTGCATTCTTTAACAAGCACATACTGTCACCATTTTTCAAATCAGTTATCATCTTTCCTGCTTCACTACTAAAATCTACTACATCTAACTACGTCAAACCGTCTTATTTTCATGACTTGTCCACATGTCATGGCAAAAATGTCTTGAAGAACTGTAAATTTATCATCTCATAGATTTTGAAAGTGATATTTGACTTATCTGTGGCTGAGGGATATTTACCAGTGTGTGGGAATCTTCTTTTATCTTAACTATTTTCAAATCAGGCGACAAACATGACATAACAAACTACAGACTGATATCAATTTTGAATGTGATACCAAAGCTCTTTGAATCTTTGATTGTTGACAAGATTGCCACAGTTATTTATTCACTTTCACCTCAGAGGCAGTTTGGCTTCATGCCAGGCAGAAATATTAAGTTGAATCTTGTATATTATTCTACCTACATTCTCGAAGGGATGGAATGTAACTGTCATATTTATACTGATTTTAATAAGGCTTTCGATTCTGTTAACCATGTCATTTCTGTGCACAAACTTCAACACCTGGGGATACATGGACCACTGTTAAGATGGTCCCGCTGTTATTTGGCCAATCACATACACTTGGTCCCATAGGGTGGTGTTATCTCTGGCTCTCTTGCAGCTTCATCAGGCGTTCCACAAGGTTCTCATTTGGATCCTCTATTGTTCAATATTTTTATAAATGACATTTGCGAGGTGATCAGCAAAGTTGAATATTTGCTCTTTGCAAACAATCTTAAGCTTCTCTTGAGAATTCAGTCAGTTGAAGACAGGGTTCTCTTGCAGCGAGCTTTGAATGCTCTGTCTGATTGGTGCATAACAAATTACTTTCTCAAAGTCAGGAAATGTAAGTCAATAACTTTTACCACGCTGGATCAACAGAGGCTTTTTATTACAAACTTAACTCCATTGAGTTAGACAGAGTCACATCCATTAGAGATCAGCTGTGATATTTGATTCTGGTATGACATTTAATGAACATATCCAGCGCACTGTAAATAAATCTAACCAGATCTCGAGTTTTATATAGCGCACCTGTTATAAATTTCCTTCAATTACAACATTAAAATTGCTCTTTCTTAACCCATTAGTTAAACCCATTTAGATGTTCTCCTCTGCTGTATGCCTTTTTTGGCAACCATACATCAAGTATACAGACAGTGCAGCATAAATTTTTCAGAATTGACGCTCGATGCATGGGAGTACAGGATCCTTTCATAGGCCACAGTTATGCACACATTGCTTCAATTCCTTGGCTCTCATTCTTCAGGTTTGGAATTCCTTTTCTTAAATTCCAAAGCTCTCTGAATGATCTGGTCTTTTTGCCCAAGATGTTTAGAGGTGATTTGAACTGTACGTTTCTTTCTGTCACGTGTCTTTGTAGTCACCTTCTTTCAACTCGAGAAATAATGATACCTTTGACTTAAAATTTTATAGAAGGTCATATGCAGTAAACAACCCTGTACACCACATGTATAAGCTGACAAATATTTTATCAATCAACATGTTCCATGATAATACTGCATCTTTTTTGTCGGATGCGAGAAGTAGAATATTTGAATTTTTATAATTTTATATCTATTAGGTAGACGTGTGTTATTGTGAATATTTGTTTACTAAATATTTTCTTTCTTTTTATATTTATATAGTTCTTTGATTCAGAGTTACTTGTACATACTTTATGTATTTTATTTATAATTTTCGAACATTCATGGACAAATTATCCATATACTGTGATAAACAAATAAATTAAGAATATTAAGTAAGTATTGATGCATATTTTTCAGCAAAATATGCATAATAATTAGCAATATGCTAAAACATTATGCTTATTAAGAAAAAAAAGGTAAAAAAATTCAAGACATGTATCATAAAATCAAGTTTAAATAATTGAACTTTTATGTTTCTTTATGCACCTACCATGTGAGCTTACAATCCAACTAAAGAGGAATAATATGTATTTGAATTAAATCCAGTCCTTTATGATGAGTTAGAATTTCTAATGGTAAGAAAACAATAAAATTGTATTTATTAATTGTCAGTAATATTGATGATGGTGATAATTCTTATATCATATCAACTTGCTAATAGTAATAATAGTATTTTATTTATCATTGCAATTATTAAAAAGGATTCACAGGGCAAAAGATTATGTTGAACACCTACTGTTACTGAAAGTATGAGGCCTCCCTTAGGAACAAATGAATGCAAAAGGACCAACAGGTCTTTGGCTGTAATACGATCCCAATCCATGTTGCACACAGCTAGACGATTTGTTGATTCATCTGTCCTTTCTGCATCCTCATCCAGCTGTCCCCAACCAATCGTTTCTTCATCATCTTCATCTTCTATTGGAAGAAATATAAAAGTTATTATGAAAAACCAAGAGCACTCCCGTAGATGTAATATCAATAACGTGTGTCGCTTACGTGAAGTTTTGCTTTAATGTCAATTCCACATTTAAGTTATATGCTTCATTCCATAGTACATTTCCATACATGACTTAATAAGAAATAGAAATAAAGAAGTTATTCACTTACCAATGATTACTGTTTTTTTAATATATATGCATATACCCAATATTCTTGACAAATTCTCGTAAATAAATTTCAGAAATACTAATATTTCTCAGATACTTAACTCCTCTATTTTTAACTTTCTAACTTTTATAATAATAGTTAAATACCTTGCAAGTTGCTAAAAGAGACCATTATGTGCAAATAAATAAGTAAGTACCCTAACAAATGGACCTAAATCAGTAAAGGAACAAACAGTATAAAATTATATAGTGACTAAAGGCACTTACCTTCATCATCTGAACTTTCTTCATCAGAAGAGCTGTCAGAAAGGATGATACCTTCCCCACGAGCATAGTCAACTGACATATCTTGCAAACGTGACCGCAGCTTTTCATCAAAAGACTGGTAATTACTTTCCAATTTGTCATTTCCCTTCCCATCAAAATCACTGTCATTATCTTCTTCCTCTTCTTCTTCATCATCTTCTTCACTTATTTCCAAATGTACATTACTACTCAATTGATGAGATGAAACTTTCTTTGAATTGGTCTCTACATTACTTTTATTCTTCAATTTACCCGCTTTTCTGTCAATAATTTTCAAATTAGCACCATCATGACATTCTTTCTTATTGCTTTGAATTTTATTTAGTTTTGATTTTACTGGAGATTTATTAAGAGATTCTCCTTCAGAGTCTTCTTCATCACTAGTTTCTTCTGATTCATTGCTCGAATCTAATTCATAGTAACGTCGTAAATTTTCAGTGGATGAATTTCGCATAGGTCGTCCACGTTTGTCTACTGTATACTTAACTTTAAATTTTTTATCATTAAACATTGACTGAAACCTTTTATCAATTTTAACTTTTCTTTCTTGTTTTGGAATTCTCTTGAAAGCAGGGTCCTTTGGAATGTGCGCAAAGCGCACATCTTTCAACATTTCATCCATATTGCCAATTGTTCTAATACTAAAAACCTCGATCTATATATTAATTATTATTTATGTACAAAAACTAGAAAGTTTCAATATAATTGTAGTTGGTTGTAGTTTTATTTTTCTTTACAAATCACATTCGGATCCAACCTTCAGAAGCAACAAACAATATTAGATCACACATATTCACAGATTTTTTGACATTTCATTAAATATCATTCTAGGAAATATACGTCTATATCGCGAAGCACTGAAATGCATTCATGGCTTTAATTCAATTCAGAATAAGGTTTATTAAGCTGAACTTGGCTTTTACATCAACACAACACTGCACTGCACTGCACTAATATTCTACAACCCCACGTGTTCTTGCAACCACTTTGAGAAATGTGACATGTAGCCAACATAACAATATGAAAAGAATTCTTTTTTAAACAACACAAAAATGGAAAAAATTAATATTTTCGACAATAACAAATAAAAAATATTACAAAACCGTGTTATTCCATAATAATAGTTACAATATAATTTATCCTTTAAGCAAAAATTCTATTCGTGTATCTACAAAATTTGGCAATATATTATGTGGTTGACACAAACGCTTGATGTGTTTCATATGTTCGGCTGATTTTCAATTGTTTCTTTGCAATTGCGCACAGTGCTGCTTCCTGGTTGCTTCACTCAAAGAAGAGTATAACCAATAACTATGGGTTCGCCTTATTTATGTTGAAGAGCAGTAAAAATCATTTACTATTGGGTTTGGTGTTCTCAAGAGCCCTCATAGTTTGTGTTTTTATGGATTTGACATTTTGGTTGTTTAGTTACATTTTTATTGAGGATTATCACTTTTGAGGTAAATTGACTTCTTTTTTTGTTAATCGTAATTTCTCCAGAAATATGAGTGAAGAAAGCAATCTGGAGTTACTCGACTTCGCAGAATTATCCAAAGATGCAAAGTTTACAGCTACGATGACAGAATTTCACGAACATGTAGACAAAATTGGAAATTTCATTCAAGCCGCGTGTAGCAGTTCTGTTTATGACGAACTTTCGCTTGAAGACAAGGTGAAATATGATTTATTTATGACATACTCTATGAATTCTCTCTTCTGGCTGTATTTGAGGACTCAAGGGCTCGATCCCTTGAAGCACCCAGTTAAGTCCGAAATTGACCGAGTGAGAACTTACAACACAAGAGCAAAGCAAGTGTATGACCGAAAATATGTTATGAAACACATTGACAAAGAAGCTGCAGGAAGATTTATTAGAAGTGGACTCTGGGAACCTAAGGAAAAATCAAATGAAAATGCCAAGGAACCAGAAACATGACTTTAGTACAATGCAAATAAATGCCCCATAAATTTACAGACTCGTTTGTTTTGTGTAATATAAATACTTTGTATCAAATTGATTTGTGAGAAAAGTGTGTTGAAATATACTGATATATTTTGAAAAATTGAACTGTTTATTTGTTGTGTAAATGAATATGACAGGGTAGCCACTTTCTGGAAAACCAGGATAAATCAGGAAATTTGCAGAAGAATCGTTAGAAGTCAGGGAAAGTTTTGAGGGTTTTAGTACTATATATTACTCCTTAAAAACTTAGTACAGTATTATTGTGTGCTTAATTTTTATTTGGTGACAAAATATTAAGTTGTAGTTTTCACGGTGAAATCCAAATCCAAGAGCTGACCATTTAGTAGGATGGTAGCTTTTTAAAGTTTTCTTCACAAATCTTAACAGGAAAAAATGTACTGTAAACCAAAAAAAAAATAGGGAAATTTTTATTGGGAAATGAGTGGCCACCCTGTATGCAACATTTTATATCCTATTGAAGGTCACACCAATCTGGGAAAGCATGCCTAAATGAATGCAAGTAGTATAAAATAAAATAGATTATTTAAAATTTATAAAGTTTAAAATATTTCAAAGAACTGGTTCAAAGATTTGACAATTTGTTGTGTTTAAAATTAGAAAGCGGGCTAATTAAAATGCTCTCGACAACAAATTTGTAAGACAAGCGTATTGAATGAATCCTGAACAATCATAATACAAAAAAGAAAAGAAAATCGAGGAAATTACATTTTCTAATTCTTTTGTGTATTCCCATGGTAGTTTTCTGACAAACGAACAAATTTACCAACTAGTTATTTGAAGTCACTGCATAAGAAGTGACTTTATGTAGACAGTTCAGGAATGTTACACTATAAATATCTTTATAATGGAAACTTAATGTCTGAAGCTGTACAGTCAATGCTGTCACTAATTTGGCTTTCAATACTGTCTGGTTCATCTAGGGCGATTATTAATTTTTCTGCATTGCTTTCAATTTCACATACATTTCATCATGCTTCCATTACACCTCTCCTGTGTGTCACAATTTGCCATCGCTTTGACACAATTAACTTTGCTCTTGACCTACAACATATTTGTGTCATTACTATGGCGCACATACGTTGCCTACAACTCCTGCATTATTTGTCATGTAATGTGAGGAGACTTCAATACTTTAAATGAAAATATATGTATGACTTTGAATTCATTGTATAAGGTATGGAGTGTATACACAAACATATCCAGTTTTCTAGAATTACAATATTCTGCGTAATCAGTATGCAAGAAAATAAAATAATTAAAAATTAATTAATAATACGATCCTGATAGCATTGGCAGACCAATGCAAATATATTGAAAAATGTAGAGTAATTATTGAACACTACAGTATTGTAAGATTCTCCAAATGTATAAAATTATTAGTTTATGTTAACGTGAACAAAAGGCAGCTGTCATTATTGCATTCTGTTATCAGTGCGTATTACAACAAGCAACAATGACTTAACTTGTATGGGATACACATTTTTCCAATTAGCAATGTTGATCCACAAGAAGCAAGACTTGTTGCAAGAAAATGAAAATGGATAGAAAAAATTAGAATTAAATATATTTTTATATTGATCAAAATGACTCTGTTTTCACGTGCATTACTCTTCATTCTCACATCCTATTAAGCAAAGTGAAATCACCTATTTGTTTTTGCATTTAACACAATGAGAGGGGCATAATTTAAAATAGGTTTTAAACAATTTCTAAAAGATTAATTTTAAAACATAACAAAAGCTTGAAAGTAAGAAGCAAACAAAGAAATGTGAAATAATATACAAATTCTAACTTGCATGGCATCACCATTCATTTTACGTTTACAAAGCACAGTAAATTGCAAAGCAGACGACTATGTTTGTCAACAAATTACACAAAAAATACTCATTTTCCAAAAATCAACATGACCTTATTTGAAGATCTATTTTTGGTTACCATATTTCATTAAGAAAAAAATATATCTTCACAATTGTAATTGTGGGAAGACGCCAAAAAAATTTTAATTTTTGAAAAATCAGGTATTTCAACGAACATAAGAGAAAGATCTGCACCATTCTCTTAAGCACTTTATAAGATTCAAATTTAACAAAAAAAATTGTGTGCCATTTTTAAGAAAAAAATTATTTAAAATCAATAAAAATTGTCCATGTTTGACACATTTTGCAAAAAAAACTCATGTTCTTGAACATTACATTATTTTGAGATACGTTTTTAATGAAGACATTTATTAAGAAAAAAATGTTATCTTCCTATTTGTAGTCGAAGTTAGATGCCAAATATTTTGAATTTTTTCAATTTTTGAAAAATTAGGGTTTTTAACGAACATGAAACTCTTGAACATCATTCACGTTATCCAATAAAGTTTAATTAAAAACAAATCCATTTTTTTGAAAATGTCCCAGGGGCTTCATGTAAAGTACCTCGAAAATTAAAATATTGGTTTCAAATTCAAAGGGCAACATCAGCTAGATTGATTAGGAATATCAATTTTGGAGAAAATATACTAAACGGTTTAGTTGCTAGCATTGTTCACAGACAGACGGACAGATGTTGTGCTGTCAATCGAATATTTGATATGAAGGATCCACAAAACATGGATTCTGGCTTCACTACATGTTAGAGTATTTTTTTAGCATCTGGATTTATCCACTTTTTCGTTGCCAGGGCCATGTAATAAGAGTTTTTCTGTTGAAAATTCACAATGTTTATCGTGCAGCATTACAAAACTTTCTCTCTACTGCGGAAGCAAGAAAATAAAAAGAGAAATAGATAGAGCATATAGATTTTATTTTCAGTATGTGTAGGTTTGTGCACATAAATATCATAACTCCAAATTTTGTTTGGTATTAACAAGAAAATAAATAGGATTTGAAATACACAAATAATGAAGTGTGACTATTTGCCACTATGTAGCTTGTTTATAAATACAGCATTCAATCAAAACCTTATTCTTTTTCGATCTTTTAGGGTATAATGGAATTGTACAGCATTTAATACTTATTATTAACAATAGGAAAGGTGTTCTTCCAGTTCCCTCTGGAACAAATTAGCTAAAAAATTTAAACAAACATTACAGGTAAATAATTGAGAAATAAACCTATAGATTGGATCCAGAAGCCTTTTCATGACTTTGAAGGTTGTTAATCACAGCACTGTGATATTTTTAATGATTATTTTTCCTTTTTTTAATTCTTATTATTTGTTTAGGTTTCCAACTTCAATCTTAGAAATAAAATATTTATCACACAAAAGGAAACAGTAACAAAGTAATTCACTCATAAATTAACAGTACCTCTACTCCTAAATAAATATAGAAAGCAATTCTAATAGCACTTTGTTCCTCAGAACAGAAACAATTATCACAATATATACATAGTTTTAACAAGAAAGCTAAGATCAACATGGCAAATTAAGTTAACTTTTTTGTTAATTTACTTATTTTTAGTAGACAAAATACTAGGCTAAGCCAAGCTTTAGAATGCTGCTAGCAGTCTTGAGTGCACTTGGTACAGGGTATCAGGAGTAAGGAGAACTGGAACCACTCCTGACTCTCCTGTTAGAGATGGAATGTGGACTCTTCCAATAGTTTTAGCTTCAGTCTTACCAAATGCCTATGGGGAAAAGAAATAATTCAATGAACAAAGACATTTTATAATAGACTTTTGTTTGCTGATTTTGTCAACATTTTAACCCAAAGCCTTAAACTCAATTAAAAGCAATCAATCAGATAAAAGACGGTTAAGTAAGTAGCTGAGCAAGGAGCAAAACGTCAAAATTATCTTCATTGGTGTACAACAAACTGTTCAATTTAAATAAAATATGAACAAATTCAATTGTGTTCAGGTAAAGGAAGTTAAATCTGTTTTTGTGATCTGAAGACGCTGCACCATAGACACAGATGCCAATGTTTCGGCTGTCCCGCTGAGACCTTGCACTTCGCCCTCAGCAAGGTCATATCATTATGTCTGAAGCATTGGCCTCTGAGCCCAGGAGGTGGCGTTTCCCGGACAACCAAGTAGATAGTGGAATTATGTAGCTTAGAGAGTTATTGACAAAATGTATAACCTACTTGATCAATCTACAATTAAAATATAGTGAATTTAAAGTTTTTGAAATATTTTCTGCTTTGCAATGATCACACAAAATTTCATTTTCACTTTTCTTCAAACTTACTTTTATAGCTTAATTATCTTTTCCCGAACACCATCCAAATGCCCAATGTTTAATTCTATTCAAAATTCCTCATCTAGCCCCAAGGCTGCTCTTAAATGCGATTTATGTGCAAAATTATGCAATTCATTTCAACAAATGAAGGGGTCAGTGAGAGAGAGTTATGTCACAATTTTGATTTGAGAAGAAAACACTTCTCTCTAATCAAACTTTTCCCTTCAGTAATACAGGTTTCCACTAATAGTCAGGATAATGTCTGACTTTTGTGACACAAATGATATACAAGTCACTGTCAAATATTAATCCAGCTATAGCTCACAACTCAATGGGGGTGGCTAGTGATTATTTCTTACCCTTCAAATACTAAACGTGAGTGAGTCTCACTTTTTTTCTTTTTTTCTTTCTTTCTTTCTTTTTTCCCCCAGAGCTCCTTGTCCCTGGCTTCAAATATCTTAAAACTATGGTTAATAGAATTCTGAATCTCTATCCAAATATTTATTTGATCAGTACAAGGGCCTAAATAATCAACAGTAGCACTCATCCACTTCGCAACAACTTTGATTCAGAACATTCTTCATCATTTACTTATCAGAAATCAATTGATCTGTACACTTGTACATTTAAGATCAAATGAAAATTTGTTAAGCAAAGGAGTCAGAAGTAGAGAAACTAATCTAGCAATTCTTTGTACCACATGTTGCAACTGTTTTCCACCCTGTCCATGACTTCTTACAACCCTAATACATATTTACAAGCAGAGCTAAGAGTGCTTTGCAAATCTTTACAAATATCTCAAACGTCATGCAAAAAGACAGCATTTCCATGTTACCTTTGTCATTTCTGGAGTTGGGAAAGTGGTGAAATCCGCTGACACACTGCCTCCTCTTTTGCATTTCACTATCTCTTGAGCTGCCTCCAACTGAAACATTTTCCCTCTTATTATTGTATTATATCTTTACTTATCTTTAATAATGACTTAACACATTCTTCTGAAATTTCTTCTTTTGTTAACAACTACTACACTATTAAAGTTCTAAGATATCAAACTAACTTTTTCATTTCTTTACTTTGGAAATAACATTCTTTTTTCCACAGTATTACCATTTGATGGCAATAAAAACTTTAATATAACGAATACATTTATTTTACTTTATATTATATAATATATTTATTTTCGACTAATTTTACAAGGGCTTATTTTATAATTTATACTAATACATTCATTCCTGAGGTACCGGAACGCCATTCTGATGCGTTCTGCCAGAAATCAAGCCCTGCATGTTGATATGGGAAAGCCTATCATGTCACACTTGTACGGTGAAAACACTGATATCTTATTCATGATTTTATTTTTATTTTTTAAAATTTGTTGCGTCTTACAAATTGACGCAATGCGTCTCCAAGCCCCATGAGGGGCGTTGAGCGCTTTGCGCTGAGGAGTAATTCTCCATGAACTTGCACTGGAGTAATCCTCCATTACCTTTTAAGTCATGTCATGTCACATCGCAGTCAGTTGTCAAGAGGACCGCAAGGTAGCATCCCCGCGTATGCACCTCCTACTATGCGCTTCTGCGTCACTACCCAGCGGCCAGAGTTGGGAAGGAATAAGGATAGGGGTAGGGTTTAGGACACTTCACAGGGGTTGGTCGAGCCCCTGTGAAGCAGCCAAACTCGTTTTGCTGCGAACAAATTTCACACGAGATTCGACGGGAATTGAACCTGGACCTCAGTGGTGAAAGGCTAGCAACTTCGCTATGTGCCACGAGCGCAACATTTAATTAACATATTCATTAACATTTAATGCTTTCATTGCTCACAGTGCTCAAGAGAGAAAGTACTCACCAAATATGCTCTTGTTCTCTCTTTAGCAGCTTCTTCCTTCACTGCCTTGTCCATCTCGTAGCGCACCCAATCAGCCTTAATGTCCTCCCACGCACCAGGCGAATGCTTGGAGATGTCCAACACCTTTGGAGTCATTGAGCTCCACAAATCCTAACAAACACAAATACACCTTTCAATTACTCGGAGCACACAATCTGAAATTACTACAGTTGACTCTGGACAAAATGAACTTTCAGTTATGGTGAACCAAAGTCACTGGTTCTGTGATGTACATACATTCCAAATAAACACTAGATGATTTGGTTACAATGGACTTTCCACATTAGTCATAGGGAACACAACTTCCAGGAAAAAATTCTTTGCCTCATGACTAGCAATCAAAATAAAACTAAGGGTTTGCAGGCTAATGGTCAAATGAGCAATATTTATAGTATTTACAAGGGTAATCCCAAAAGTAAGGTCTCCTATTGTTTTATAAGTACATAGACCTGTTTATTTCTACAATGGTTTACATCAGTTTACAGCTTGAACATTTAACTATTTTTCGACATAATCACCATTTCTGTTGATGCATTTTTGTAGACACTGTGACAGTTTTTGTATGCCCACGTCATACCAGTTCGCCGCCATGCTGTTCAGAAAGTTATGAACCTCTTCTTTCACCTCGTCGTCGGAGATGAATCACTTTCCGGCCAAATGTTCTTTCACCTTAGGGAACAGGTGATAGTCACTGGGCACCAAGTCGGGACTATAGGGTGGGTGGGTGGGTGGGGGACTGAGTGCCTCAGCGCGGTGTGCGCATGTTTACACACAGTGCAGGAAGCACTCTTCATAACAGTGTGACCAACTGCCACACAAACAGAGTTTGTACTTATAAAAAAAAAAAGGAGACCATACTTTTGGGATTGCCCTCGTAGAAGAATGTAAGTGACTGAGGAAATGAACCACCAAGAAAAGTGATTCAGCTCATCTAGGTCACCTTTGTTATGCGTGAAGACTTCATCGACATGAACTGTGAAATGAATACCAATGAAATCCCATCTGGTTAAGATATTGTTAATGCTGTGAAAGGGACTTCCAGAGCACAAGAAAACAATTGTGATGACAAAGAGGATTAAAATGAAGATACATTTTCTATCAGGGGCAAGAGGTGTGAATCAAGAAACAATCAATCAATAAAATATTTTGTGTGTAGAATCAAATGTCAAGAAAGCATGAACTCTAGAGAAAGATCTGTAAACAGTATTAAAAAAAAACTTTTACGCAGCAAACTAATAAATATTATCATCAGGTTAAATGTATATAATAAAATTTCTAATAGCAACTTGAAGCACTCCACCTGTCAACTGCTAAGGACTGGATATCGTGGGAAGATCTTATTGATACTTAAAATATTAAACAGCCGTTACAACTGCCAGGTTTCAATGATTTCTTCCTCCACAATACCAACTTGCACCTTCGTGGTCACAATTACAAATTGAACAAAGACAATTTTTTGTACAATCCATACAGGTTTTTCTGTCAATGAGTTGTTGATCCTTGGAATTGCCTACCTGCGACTGTCATCAATGTTCCCAACATTCACACATTTAAACGTTTGGACCAATTTTATACTGTTCTCCCTTGATTATCATCTACTGTCTTTTTTCTTCTTCTTTTTCCATTTTATTTTCTATTTACCATATAGTAATTTTATATTTCTTTCTCATGTACATCTTTATTTCATTGTGAACATTAACAGGATTGTCCTGCCTGTTCACATATGTTGTAAATAAATACAAATATGCCTTACAAGGCAAGTATGTGCACACACTATATATCTTAAGATAGTTCTCATTTTCACCTTAAAATTTTGCATTAATGCAATAAGAACTTCATATTGTTTTCCATTACATCTCAACATCCATTTCATAACAATGGACGTTAGCATTTGCATTTCAAAATTTTGTGAAGAAAATTTTGTCACACAACGAAAAGATTTTTTTAGGGCTGTTGTATGGGTAGCCATTTGCTTGAACAGATTGTAATCTTTTTTAAATTTAATTTAGATTGTCCAATGAAGTTGATATATGCATGATATATGCTAGTTGATATATGCATTTCTTAAATACTAACTTAACCAACCTGCAATGAGTTTTTTTATTATTTATATGTATTCTTGACACTTCAGGAGTCATTTTACTGGGCCGAAATGGGCATGGAAGGCCCATTTGTTCAGGAAATGTCTGAACATGATACTGCATGTTTGCATTTTGAGACCAATTCTCTTGATAAAATTCTTGTCCTCACTAATGCTAACTCAAAAGTTGAAGATTTATTTACGGTGCCATCTAATTGTGAAGTACTATCAGATGGAGATCAAGGTAATTTGGAAGATTTATATGGGAAATTGCAAGAATCTGCTCATTTATTGTTTTATAATCTTTTGTTTCCGGGGGCGTTAACTGCTACGATATTAGTTCCGTAAGTGCCTGTCAACTGCTAGAGACTGGATGCTGTAGCTCGGAAGGCGTCCATGTCTTCCTCCCCAGCAACAACATGAGGTCTGGCATTGACATACATGTTGCACTGGTAAGAATCTGTTGAGTTAATGTCCCCTCTTGAAGATTGTGTAAGTGTCCAGGAGATCTTGCCAATAATCATACATCTCTGGCAATATTGTTTAGAAGAATTCAATGTATCTGCAGCAGAACAGGCACCAAAATAGAAAACCTAATGATATTCCCCACTTACTCAAAACAAACTTTTTAGTGCTGAGAAATAATGAATATTTGAAGTGGTCAGCCAAAAAATTTAAACTTGATAAAATAAATAGAAAGATAATTAACTGTTTCTTCTTGGCATACAGTGCAAATAACTGTACCAAATTAGGTGCCTCAGAGAAGAGGAGAATTGTAATACCATACCCATTAATGATCGGAACATTGAAGTTTATGGTGTTAACAAGAGTGACAAAAATTGAAACACATATTGCTTTTCCATCAGAAGAAAGAAAAGGTGAATTTTCTCATGAATTCTTTTCACTGTATACACAAAGCATATGTAATCCAATGAAAGAGTCAAGGAGACACTGTGCCATTGTGAAATTAGAAACCACACGATAAGAAGTTACGAGAGTGAATTTGGTGTGAAGCTGAAAGATACAGGTAGTGTCTTATTGCAACATCCAACGATATGACAATTTGAGAGAGTGGACCATTGGTGCTGTACCTATGAAAGGTGCACCTCACAAGCAGATGCAAAATGTAATATGGGGCTTCGAGTAACTAGCTTTCGATTTTATCATTCCAAGAAAACATTTCTTTTCCCTCCATTTTCTTTTTATGATAACTACAACAACTTCAGCTAAATATTTACATTCAAAAGATATTTCAATGTGTTATAGGTAATTATTAATGTAGCTAAGAGTAAAATTGTTAAAACCTTGTGATACGAGATTTAGAAAATTTGGAAACAAATTTATACATCATGTCAAATTAGTGTGGCCATAAGGTATGGAATTTTTTTTCTTCCTACCCTGACATTTTTATTACGAGTAAGTTTTTGTGTGTATTCTTACCACTCTGGGTGTTTTTGCTTTAAAATTACATTGATTTATAGAAAATATATAAAAATAAAAAAAATCAAGCAGATAGTTTATAAAAAAATCTACACAGTAAAAAGTAATAAAAATTATTATCATCATGTTAAAAGAATATACTGAAATTTCAAATGTTTGGACTCTGGATATTTTAGTGTACTTCTTTAATAACAAAATCAATTGTAAAGCAAAAACTAGTTTATTTTTGCATTATTGGATATAGTGAACCAAAAAGTTTAGTCCATAGAGATTCACTAAGAATTGACTTGTAGACATTTTCAAAATCGAAATACTAGATTTAATAATTATTAATTTATATTTATTAGTGGCTATAAGAATTACAACATACAACATATAATATCGTAATATAATCTCTCAAAAGAATGTAATAAGTGGGTTTTCGATTCATTACTCCTATCATCAGTTACATGTGGGAAAGTAAAGACATTCCATTTGACCTTGGCATAAGGTTTTTCTTTAATTTCAAATTAGTGACAACTTAAAAAATTTTCTCCAGCTGGGAAGGCTCAACAAAAAATATACTTTAACTTTTTCTCTTACCTTCTTCATTTCATCACCCTTCTTTATGAGTTCTGCTAGCCGCGCTTGTCTCTGTCTGCTTTCTTCACGTTCAGTCTCCTCATTCTGTGATTTTGGAGGGGGCTTGTATCCTGCAACCTATCAAACAAGTATTAACTCTTGTTATTAACTCAGAGTTCAATAGTCATAAAAATAGTCATCATGGATTAGGGTGACAACGAGTTCTCAAGACATCTGTTGATTACCAGATTTGCCATTAATGGTTTTTTTTTAATGATTACTTCAAAGCGCCTTTCATATAGTCTGTTGGCCGCAAGTTTGCCATCAATTATCTGGCCATAAACTTAAGCATTACTTTGAACAGCATATTGCTATTCAAAATTTGTTCAGATGCATCTTTTAGATTGCAGTAAATATATATCTTGGGTTGGACCACTTTTCTTCCTTCTGAAGGAAGGCATGTGAATGGATTTTATACTCTCACTCCTCCTTCGACTTTCACCAGGTTTTAATCAGGATTATACTTAAATTTACAATTAGAGCATTAAATGTGTCAATTGTAGGAACAATATCAAACTTTTTGGTAAAATATATTACTATCACATTAACCCTCCCTCCCAGCAATCTGATCCGCTATCTTCAGAAATAATGAAACAAACATATTTGCAAGATGATCTGTTCCTAAAATTCCTAAAACTGTTCTGGCCCAAGAAAACAAAACAAAACCCCTTTCCTATTCTCGCCTCACATGTAACAAGATGTTCAAAAATTTTAACAGACTTATAATGGAAGACTTACATCTATAGTTTTGTTTTGTCACCAATTTTTAAAAAGGGTAAAACAAAAACTAACTTCCAATTTTCAAGTTTTTTTGAAATATTGACAGACATACAAATATTTATTAGGTATCACTTACTGGATTAATTATGTCAGTAAAAGTCTCGTCTGGACTCGGCAACTACCATTTTTTGTTGATAATATTATTTTCACAGAATATTATTTCTATATCAAGTAGATTTGTGACCAAGGGACCTTTTTATTAGAATGTGATCCAACTTAACTTCGAAAACCAAACACTGATATTTAATAAACACTATAGTTTTTTACTATCAGTGAATAGTGTTATCCCGAACATCTAGAATTTCTAGTTTATTTCTTTTTCATCTACGAACGTACAAGACCTGATTCACTTATTTTTCTTCCAAATAAACATCTCTTGTACAATTTTAATTCACACTAATTCTTACAATACTGAAAGATAATCATATTATTGTTGCTGTTATTATATTTAGATTTATTGCCTTTCTGGATTTATTCTTTGTTCATCTAATTTTTGCATTCTAGTATTTTAGATTGCATTGTGGTATTCAGGATAGCACAAATTTACAAATCTTCGCTTTTTGAAAGCATTATTTTATATGCTAAAATAAAAAATAAAAAACAATTTTTGATACCTTTCAAAAGTTATATTTGTATTTCTTAATGTACTTACCTTTCATTGTTATAATCATATACCTATTATTTTTATTTTTCAATTCACCTCAACACAACCAACCGCTGACTGTTACAACACTACACATTTGCACCTTAATATTATTAACTCAGCACAGTGTGTATATTGCAGGTAAAGTGTGTAAAATTTAAAGTGTGTAAGTTGCAGGCAACAAAAGAACTGTGAGAATAATACAAAATTGTTACACAAGTCAAAACAAGATGCAAAACTCCCTTCTCATTTGTAGTTTGTGACAGCTGGGAACAAACCATAAGCGATTTCACACCTTTCCAAGGTGTGGTAATAGCTGGTTTCTGATCTCCAAAAAATGTTTCCCCTTGTTGTGGTCTTAAAATACGTGTGTTTGTGCCATTATTTTACAATTGATCTGCTCTGCAAGGATAGGCAATTGGAAGGTTCATAACTTGACAGCAAATGAGAAAAGATGTAAACATAGAGAGAATAGGAATTCTTGGGCAGATTCTTCGACTTGGAATAAAACAACCATCACATCTTCGTGTTGCACTTACATGTAAAGGCTTCAAAGCTGCCAGCTTCTGTGACATCTGCTGCGTACGCAGACGCCAGTTCTCATCCCTTGCCAGCTCCAGAGCAGCCTCTAGATCATGAATCTTGCTGAGAAGTAATGGCGAATCACGAACAGCCTCTGTGCTAGATACTATGGAACCTGGTCCTGCTGACATCTGAGCCTGTTGCTGAGCAGCTGATGAAATCGCTTGAAAAAACAAAACAGCACATATGTTGCATAAAAACATTTCTCATGATCCAAATTACAAATAACTGTCAGGTTACATTAATGTTATATCTACATGAATTCAGACAATTTGCCTCACTTATTTTCCACAAGTATGTGGCTGACTTATCCAAAAAGGTAAGGCTTCTGAAACTAAACATTTTATTTAACCTGTGCAACTAATTTGCATGGGTTCGATATATTTCTAATATCATAAAGCACTCAATCAGAAATTTCCTTTAATATCCCTGAAACGTTAATTCCCTTCAAGAATGTAAATGGTAAAACAACATAGTTCTTTGTGAAGCCAAGAATTTGTTGGCTTCACAACTGTGCTTTTCTTGATAGCAAGTTGCATAGGTCTGCCAACTTTTTTTGTGCAACAGTGTTTCTTGTTACACATGTTTATTTGTAAATATCTTATTTGGGCCAGTGAAATGACAGGTGACAGAAGTTTGATGCTGATTGATGAAAAGATTGTCATGTTATAAGAAAGTTGTGAGCAACAAAGAAGAAGAATTTGACCAAAGGTTTTGAGAATTGCTAGTTTGCAGCTTCCAAAAGGCAAATCATTTTAACTTAGTTGGAATTGACTTGAAGGGAATGACAATGCTAATAGTTATCATGAAGATGTACTGCATGGATTGCAGCACCAGCAATTTAAGAATTTTGAAGGTGTAAGGCGGCTGAACACATGAACTCATTGGCGGTATGCCACTGGACTCAAAGAAAGGAGTTGTGCACAAACAATTTAACTTGTGCTCAATTCATAGGGAGACATCAAGTTAATTTATTTTAAATTGAAAGTGAATTCTAATTTGCATATTTTATTTGACTTCTTTATTTTCAATGTGGCAACAATATTTGGAAGGAATGATAATTTCAGAAATTGTGTGTGCTTCTATTTTAGTATTGTTTTCTGAGTTTTTTAATAAATGCATTTTTCGAAATGCTTTATGCTACTTAGAATAATACATTTCAATAAGAGCACTGAGTAATGCTATGTTTTTGAATTTTGTAGCTAAATTGATGATCCTCATTTAAATTTAAATGTACTTAAAATATTTGATTTACATTCATTATTTAAGACTGGAATAAAATAATTAGAACAACTTCTTTATGTGGCACCCAATTAAAAAGGCTGAACTTTCCTAGCCAATTTCAATCTTTGGTCAAATTGCTATTAAATAGCAATACTCAAGACCAAATTTTCCTTGTCAGCTTATACTGCCAACAATCCATACATGAAATACATGCAATCAATTTTCACATAAGAAAATTACATTGGTTTGTGCCAGGAATCAAAAATAAACCCTGAGAACAACAGGCTACCATAATTGAATAATATGTTTTGACTTGTAGCCATAATAGCTCAGAGGTAGGTTTCATTCAGTTGATTGATTAATGGATGGATTTCATCTTATGGTGAGATGCTCATTGGGTTTTTCCCCAACCAGGTATCTCTTTCAATTAAACACTGACCCAGCCAAGACAAGCTGTAAAGTCCCAACTGGTTTTGATTGATTTTTTCGTGTTTCCGGGCGCATCAACTGCTTCTGTCATTAGTCCCGTTAGTGTAGTGCATGTTTTTTCTCAGGAGATGGCGGTGATCTTCCCCGCTGGATGGCGAGATCTGGCGCCGACCTACCGTCGGCTAGTGGGGTTTCCCCCTAACCAGGACTCTCCCACCAACGGGGCACCGCCCCAGTCGGGACAAGCTCTAAGCTCCCGATCGGTCACCCAGAATATGTAGTAGTGTAGTGCATGTTAGTGTTAGTGTGTGTGTAAGGAGAGGATAGGACAAGGAAGAGGAAGGACAGATCGCGCGCGGTCCGTGGCCCGTTTAGTAGGGTACTGCTCCGGCATTCGCCTGGTGTTGATCGGAGAAACCACGGAAAACTACCGATCAGAGCAGCCGGCCGCTAGAATTCTCCTCCAGACAGCAGCTGAATTCGACCTAGCTGAATAGCTAGTATCGAAAATCCTGCCGCCGTCAGGACTCGAACCTAGGACCTCCCGGTTAGAGGCGCTGCAGTGACATCAGTTGATGCACTGAGCTACCGCTACCGGTTCCCAACTGGTCTCTCATCATGTGTTAGTGCAGTGAACATGAGTAAGAGGTGATGATAAGACAAGGAAGAGGAAGGAAAGATCACATGCATTTCATGGCCTGTTCGTTAGGCTACTGTTCCAGCATTCACCTGGTATTGATCAGAGAAACCACAGCAAACTACTGCACTCAGTGCTGTGTGCACTCAGTGCTGTCACAGGACACTCACACATACCTGCTGACTTGCCCATTCCTTCAAAGAGAGCCTTCTTGGTCATGCTCTTCAGCTTCTCCTTCAGTTCGCCTCGCTCTGATTCTAGTGAGTCAATGTCTGCCTGCAGATGATCCATTGACTCCTCAAACTCCTTCTCTTTGCGCTTCAGCAACTGCTGAGTGTCATCCACTTTACGCTAAAACATGAACAACAGACAACATCAACCGTTTGTTCAATATCGACTTAAACAATCAGCACTGTGGCTCATTTGAAATTTTCAAAAGCCTGACTTTCCCCTCATTTACAGCATTGAAAATGCTATTTTAAGGCTAACTTCCTCTATTATTTTTCTAAAACAACAGTTATTTGATGTTTAAGACATGAAACAAGAACATGAAAGCATACAGAGTATTATTTTATTTAAATTGATAAAAAAAAGAACTAGGAACTTTTGAAGTAAGTCTATATTTTTAACAATGAAGTTCCATAGCATGAAATTAGTAGTGAAATTTTAATGTACAATTTTCATTTTAATTTTTAATAGAATTTGGCTTGGTAGTTTGAAGTTGTAAATTAAAATAACTGTCAAAATTATTTGAATAGTTATGGAAAATAACAATTTTCATAGTGTAATAATTTTTGAAGCATTTAATTCTTTTAATTAACATTTTTATCAATAATGGAATTCTAGTGACTTGCAGCAGCAACAGTGCTGCTGAACAAAACCACACAAAATAGTTTTCAAAACACATGGCTCAAGAACACTTCATAGCACACACACGGCTCAAGAACAACAAATAAAATGCTATTGTATAACACCACAATAAATTAAATATTTTAACAATAACACTCTTCATGAAGAATAACACAGAATAATATATATTTGATCCTGGTGAATAAGCTAATACGCCAAAAAAACTTAATTTTACAGGGGGGGGGGGGAGAGAGAGAAAAAAAACTAGTTGCTTTTTTTTTAAAAAAAATTAATTAATTAACTAATTTGTTGCGTCTACGATTGTGACGCAATGCGTCTCCAAGACCCTTAAGGGGCGTTGAGCGCTTTTTGCACTGGGGAGAAATCCTCCTTTACATTGCGCGCTTGTGGAGTAATTCTCCATTACAACTTTCTGTCATGTCGTGTCACATCGCAGTCAGTTGTCAAGAGGACTGCCAGGTAGCATCTCCGCATATGCGCCTCCTGCTACGTGCTCTTGCGACACTTCCCAGCAGCTAGAATTGGGAAGGAATAAGGATAGGAGCAGGGTTTAGGACACTTCACAATAGTTGGACTAGTCCTTGTGAAGCAGCCAAACTCATTTTGTTGGAACAAATTTCACATGAGATTTGACAGGAATCGAACCTGGACCTCAGTGGTGAAAGGCTAGCGACTTTGCTATGTGCCACGAGTGTAGCTCAGAGTGTTTCATAGTGTGTCACAAGAATAGCAAATATTTAATGCCATTGATGAAATCGAAGATTCTATCCAAAATTAAATAACCAGTAACAGATCTGTGGGCAAATTGTGTTCGGTTTCAGACTACATAAGAAACTTTAAAGGGAAAAGGCAAACCTTGAGTTTCTCAATGGTAAGTTCGTAATCCTTATGGGAGCTGCCCAGCTTCTTCTCTGCCATGTCTTTGCGAATTGTCATTTCACTTAGTTCTTCTTGTTTCAACTTCATTGATAGCTTCAGCTCCTTAATGTCGGAGTCTTTCATCTCCAGCTTGTGGCGTAGGATCTTCGTCTCCTCCAGCTCCTTCTTTACAGTTTGGGCGCGAAGCACTATTGGAGCAGTTGGCTTCAAAACAAACAGACACAGAAAAAGTAAAGTTTAATTTAAGATTTAATTTGAAGGACAAATATTAACACAATCTGCAAAAAATCTGACAAGGAAGTTGTTTGGTTTTTGGCTTTAGGATTTGAAATATAAAAAGAGGTGATGAGAAAAGTTGTTAGAAATATTTTTCAAAACCTTATCACAGATTGCTACTTCATATTTAATGAATATCAAATTATAGGGTAGTTCATTATAATAATTAAAAGGTAATTTTTTACAAATGTATAATTAGCAAATAATTGCAAATTTCTCCACAGGAATTTCTACATGAATAAAAAATCGAGTTTTGCGATGCCTTTACAATCAGAACTTCTAAATAGTAAAACAGTAGCTAAAAGCTGCTGACTGCTATGTAATAGAACAGAGTATAACTAGAACTACCATAATTATGATCATTTTTATAATTTTCTTAAAATTCTTGGGCTTCAGTACTAAACTCCTTATTTAAAATGCAATGGACAATTTAGCATTCCTTTTTCTGAATAGTTCCCTGAAAATGACCAATTTACAATTTGTTCCATTTTTTATCAATTTATTTTCAAACCCGGATTTTGATTTAGTAGCTTCTTGAAAATTGCAAAATTTTGGGAATGGTTTGATACTTGACTTGGTCAAGATACTCAATATTCTACCTCCTGCATGTTTTGGGGACACTTCAAGTACAAACCAGTAGCAGTTCATTTTACGGTATTGCCAATATTAAAAATATGTTTCAATCATATTTTTATATCTTCTGGACTCTTAAAATATCTATTCTGGGAAAACATGCAAAAAGTTTAAACAATAGTCAATACCAATGACCATCCAGATGTGTAATTACCGGTACCAGCAGAGTAGGCTTTTATGTATTTGTACAAGATTATTTTTGTTAGAGTTCAGAATCACATTAATACCGCACATTATAATTGAGTTGATCCTGCCATTTATATCATAGAAAAGGGATGTGAAGAAGCAAAGAGACTAAAGATACTTCATTTCGTGAGTGCCTTTAGCGAAAGCAGTTCTTTCACTCACCTTCTCCTCTGCTGTGGACATGGTATTAATTTCATACTCATTGTCAGCCAGGAACTGGGAAAGCCTGGTAACTTCCCGGGAAATGAGTTGAATTGATGACTTGATACATTCCACAGGCCCTTTGTCCTCATCATACACTCGGTCACAGGCCACATGTGAGAACTCTCTTAGTTTTTCATGAGGCACTCCTGACTCCACATCTGATTAAAATAAAATTCACAAAAATTAAGAAGACATTTTAATTTAAGATTATGACAGGCACTGGCCCATGATGGGGTGAGCGCTTATCAAGCATCATGGCTGTAAGATCAGTTTCTAAGTCGAGCTCACATAATGTTTGTATCCACCCTATCATCAATTCAGTTATCAATCACCCAATATTTCACCTATCTTTAGAATTAAAAACCTATATTAAATTTCACTTCAGTGTTTCACAGTGTTCTACATGTCACTGCCTTCTTGCACATGCTCCTTCCTGTCATTCAGAGCAACCTGACTAAATGGCGGAAACTGGGGAGGCGAGTCAAATAGGTTGGCTTGCCCACTGATGTGTGGTCTATTACACTGCCATCTTCTAAGCTTCAACCCTGTGTGTCCCTGAAGATGTGTGTTCTATTACACTATACATACCTGGCAATTTGAAATTTACCCACCTTCGCCAAGACCAATCTGCTGCATGGCAGCATGTAAGACCTCCTGCAGGGTGCGCACGACCCTTCCAGAGTGCACAAAGGCTTCTTGGAGGCCAGACACGACATCATTGGCCAACCCCAGTTGGGATGGCGCACCCTCTTGAGGGAGTCGGCGACGAGCCTGCTTCAATTGCTGGGTAAGTGTATCGCCCTGCGTTGCCACATGCTGTGCCAGCAGCCCTATCTCTCCCAGCTCCTGGCCCGCCTGCAAGTTCCAGAATTCATATTAACAAGTTTTAAGAAAATAGGCGAAGGGAATGTGAGAAAATTACTAATAATTTTTTGAGAATATATTCACAAAAGTTGGTCTAGTCCTCAAAAACTAAAAGCATGCCTCCTCTTTAATATTTACAATTTCTGATGTTTAGAACATTTCAATCCAGAGCAGACTACAAACTCAAATTTCTAAACTTGAGAAACCAACAAATTCAGCATAATTTGATCATTTTCCTTCTATTTTATAGGAGGTTGCCCCCAGCAGACAAATTAGCAAATTGCAAGAAGCACAGACCTGCACAATGGCACGAAGGGCAGCTCCCTGCGTGGTCATAGCTTCACACGCAGCCTGCAGTGAGCGTGTCCCGACGAGAACCAACTGGCTGTGGTGGAGCGGAGAGGGCGTGCCCAGAACCACAGGGCAGACAGCGGTGAAGTAGTTAACGCAACGTTCCAGTGCCTCAGTGCTCACATGTTCATCCAGTTTGTCCCTCTTCAGGAGCTCCAAGAGCGCATCAACAGCCTTTTCTTGTGCCGACATATCAGACCATGAGGCACCAGCCTTCAGCAGGGCCTCTGGAGTGCACACACTCAAAGCATGCCAGAACTGTTGCAGTACAGTCTGTAAGGCAATCAGCATTGTGTTCAGAACCATTTGAAATTAGGCCAAAAAATACCTAATTACAAGAAATAGCTAAGGCATCAATGAAAATTCTTCACCAAACCAAGGGTCTTTAGTGCATAAAAATGAAATTGAATGCAGGTTTTAATTCATTTCCCTCCTGATATAAGTTCTCTCATTTCTTCATCATTAGTCCTTAAGAAGTACAAGTGGAGGCAAGTGGAGACGTCACACACCACAGCTACAGCAACAATAAATGAGCCCTGATCAACAAGTAGCTGACATTTTCTATCAGTCCAGCATATATGCTAGACTCCCAACTAGTATCAACTACTAAAGAAAGCAATCCATTGAACTCATTTCAACTACAGACCTTACCTGCAGACAATACAAGTGGAAGCTGAGGCAACACCGGTACGCAAACTGTTCCACTGCGTGGTCCTTGGTTATAGCAGCCTTGTCCACTTTTTCTACAGTTGGGAACTTGTCTCGCAGCTGCGCCAAAAGGATCTCCGTTTTCCAGATAATGCGTGGCACCAGGAGTAGTAGAAGCACAGCCTCATGATCACCTTAAACAAAATATATATAACGTAAAATTAAGGGAAACACTAGCTCCCTCATTCTCTTACAATTGCTCACTTGTTCTCTCTGACATAAGCCATTTGTAAACTATATTTTCCCACAAAACACTTCTCCACCAGCCAGAAAGATAACAATATCATCCCTACAAGAAGATGCTTTCTTCCTAATTATCTCCCTTGCCCTGTCTCGCCACCTGTCGCCCTTTATATGATTTTCCTCTATCAGTTGCACAGTGGCGCTTTCTCTTCCACCAGTCAGTGTTGAAAATAAAAAAGTAAATGCCAGAGACCTGCTGACATCTTGGTACTTCTGGCACCGCTGCATGTGACACAAACGATCCACTTTCTGAGATCAGCCATGAGACTAACCGAGGCCAAGGATGGCATCCCATGGCAGACACAGCAATGGCAACAGGGTAGAGACAGTAAATTGTTGATCACATGTAACTCCTTGGGTGTCTGGGAGATGCATGTCCTAAATTTTTTCACCGAGGAAGGTCACAGAATAGCAGCTGAAATGTTGTCACCTGTGCCTAGAAAACAGCATCTCCTGAACAGCCAGGTAGCAACTGCCTCCAGCCGTGGCAGCCTATGCTCTTGTTGATCACAACTTCCTATGCCTCTTGTTCCTTCTCTTATCTACCCAAAAACATAATGAATAAATTAACTGTTCTTATATTAATAATTTCCCCTGTCATGTCACCTCCCTCCAAAGATTAAGTAGAATCAAGTTCTCCAAAATGTTGCACTTCCCGAGGAAATTGCTGAAGTCTGTCAGTTTTATACACAATCTGCAGGCACCCTCTCTCACTCACTCTCACATTCATTCCATCACTGTCACTATGTAATAATTTGCAGGCAATGTCACATTTTATTTTTTCTGATTAATTATTTCTTCTTATTGCATTGTCACTGCCCAAGAAAAAGGACATATCTAAAAAATTGTCACTGCAGGAGAAAGGTGTTTTTACTTGAGCAGAATAATTTATTCTGCAGTCAGAAACAAAATCTATAACTTCATATACTGTTTTGTGTACTATATGAATTTGTTAGTAATAAAAGAACATATTCTGAACATTCTTTCTTCTTAATTCAAAACTGATGAGATCACGAGTTGTGTCACATTTCTTGTGCACTGACAATAAGTTTTCGTCTTAAAGTTCTAGGTCAGAGTGTAATCCCAGATCATACCCCAGAGGGAGAATGACAAATAATTTTTCACAATGATTGCATACAAAAACAAACAAGATAATCAGAATATTCACCTCCTCGTGTCATGAAGGAGTCCGGCATGTACGCAGCAAGATACCGGACATGTTCATTGGCTTGCTGCACATCTAACCTACGGAGCTCCAGATCAATTGCCTTAGTGTGCGCTTTAGTCTCAGCAAACATTTTCTACAGGCAGATGGAAACATAATCAATGTCTTCTATAATACAAAAGAGTTCAAGCTACTTCTATTTTATTCTAAATTAATCATGTTTATAATTAAATTATCATTTATGTAATTAAATCATAATAACTCAATTTTTAATAACCATCAAAATAATTATTCATAGATTAGTGCTACATACAACTTGAAGGAAAAGTGATGCTTGTGTCTGTACCTGGAAGTCAATGACATCAGTGGGCAATGCAGACACAGGCCGGCTGCTCTCTCGTTCCAGCTGTGCTCGTGTCTCCTGAAGCATGTCCTGCTGCCTTTGCACTAGCTCCCGGAACTTCATGATTGTTGCATCACGATCAGCCAGTGTCTCATGCATTGCCTCCAGCTCCCTTTGGGCCTGCACAAGGTGCATAACAAGTTATTTCATATATTTAACTGAGGCATACAGCTCCCCAATTAATATCCAAGTTCTAAATTACACCCATTAGAATTTGACAAGCAAAGTAGTAATAAAAAATAACAGATATGATAATAAACTGTAAAGTATATGGAGTATAGGTAAAGAATAAAATAAAACAACTTTATGTACAGATACAATGAATAATTTCTTTAGCAACACACTGAATGTAGTGTAATGTTAGTCCTTGTATTACATTTACGTGCAACTATTTCTGGATAGTCTGCCTGATAGACTAGTCTGAATAGTTTGGGAGTTTTGCTAATTCTAGCCAGTTCAAAGTAACAGCAGTAAATCTACATAACTTCAATACAAATGGTTTTCTGAAATTCTTTCTTATATTTTTACTAAACATTTTATAAAAAGTGCAAATTCTTCCATATGAGATGCATTTACCTGCCGGGTGGCAGCCTTGGCAAGGTCCAGTTCCTCACGCAGCTCCACCTCCAATTCACGGCTGCCCTCCTGCAATTGCTCATTCATGTCTTGCAGCTCCTCCAGTTCTGCCACTGTCTCCTGAAGTTCCTTCAGCCGTTCTTCTAGTTCCAGTTTACTATCAACCAACTGCTGCACCATCTCTTCTGCACCCAAGGCCGCATCCACCTGTGCATTCAAATGATAAGTACAATTACCAATACAATTGAGGCTATACAATTTCAGATCCCAGGCAATACTGAAATTCAGAACAATGCTTCACCCATTTTTTTTAAAAATGTATGCATACTATTTATTTTACACAAAATATTAATATGTCTCTGTGACCGTAGTAATCGTATATATTCATTTGTATTGTCTTTTGTAATATTAAATAATGACTACTAAATTAACTGCAAATTGTATGCGATAATAGGTTACTTCACCACAATGTTAAAATTATAATAATCTTTTAGAATTGTAATTTTTGTTTTAAAGTTTTTTCAAGTATTTCATTTTCACAGCTCATTCTCATGACCTTTGATAATCATCTTTTTCACTTGTACCAAGCACCAGCTCTCACCATTAGCTTTGTACTATTTCTCAACTAATACCATTCAAGGGGGTAAAATACAGCAAAATATTACCTCCTTCAAAAAACGGAAAGAGAAAAAAAATTAAGAAAAAACAAAGTCAAGGAATTAAAAAAATAAACTGCAGATGAAAAAAAACGAGATTATAAAAACTTTACAGGAAAAAAAAATTAAACAGAAGGTAGTAATAATACCACCCTTCCCTTATCCCTCTGATTAATTCCTACACCATAATAAATTCCATTGTTCATTTAATTTGGTGTAGATAAGGTGTTTTAAATAGAGCTGATGATCCCTATGCTAACCATCATTATTCCTTCATTACATGAACTTTTCAGAATTTTTGATAGAAGAGTCCTTTTTCCCCACTTTCATTTTGGCTAAGTTAGTTTTTCATGTGAAGAAATGTTGCCATCATTATACAGAAGCAGACAGTTATAACAAATTTTCCTTATAAGAGACGATATGGGCTGCCCTGAATCCAAATATATAAATTATGGGCATTTTCTTCCACATGTAGGAGATCTGCTCATGAGTTGACACAATATTGGTTCCCTCCTGCATCTGCTTATTCATGTCTTGCAGCTCCTCCAGTTCTGCCACTGTCTCCTGTGAGAGAATTTTTTTCTCCCACAACTAAGAGTCAGAAGTTGAAACTGCAAATTTTCCCATGGCAAGCTGGGCAACTAACTGACTTTTTTTTCTCAAGCACTCCTGACAAATGCAGCATTGGAAATAGTGTTGCTATGTGTTATGTTTATCAGGAATGCCCATTTTTTGAAACTCTTTGTCCTACTGACACAAGAAGATCTAGACACCACATGTCCTAATTTTTAAAAGTATGTGTTGAACAGTTAATTAAGGAAGTAAATTGTCAGAGAACTGAAACTGAAGAGAATTTGAATAAAAATTTATAAAATATGTGGACTCTTATTCCTTCTCATTCCCCTTGAAACGGAATCAAAACACTACAGCAAGAACATGGAGAACAACAAAACACACTCACAAATGAAATAACTCAATTTAACTTACTTTTAGAGACAAGTTGATTTTCTATGTGTCTAAGTGAGGGGGCTCCAACCTTTGACCTCTTAGATGAGCATAAAACTATTTTCTATCAGCGTATTATATCATTTCCAATGCATTTTTTTGCCAAAATACTTAGAAAAATAAATCTCACTGATCACTAAATCATCTGAGAAAAAGATCATAAAAATACTAATGACACGCAGCAGCAAACATTATGCTGAACAAAACCACACAAATTGGAGTAGCATGCACACTGCTCGAGAACATGCAAACTTATTCTTGTACAACAATGCAATTTATGAAATATTTTAACAAAAACAATCTTCATGATTACTGCTCTTTATCATTACTTATTATTACTTCTGTAAAAATTTTACAATGTAAGAGTATATACACAGTACCACAGTTTGGTGTTTATCGAGAACATAAAAAAAAGTTGGTGTTCCATAATCCAGAAAATAGCAAATATTTAAAGGCAGCTGGCCTCTTCCTATGAACTTTATTAATGTATAATATCAACTGTCTCGTAAGCAGAGATGCAATGAGTATGAGAATTCAGTTGGCATGCGCAGTACAAGAATAGGGGGAATAACACAAACAAATATTCGGCCTTTTTCAGTCAAAATTGAAACTGTTTCTTTGTTTTCATTTTTCTCAAGTTTCTAGGTATCTAATAAACAATAGACACCTCACATGGGCAGAAGCTGCAGAGTTTTCTTTCAATTTCTCGTGGATTGGAATTAGTAATTTAGATTCAAATTTGGCATGTTTATCAATCATCGCTATGGTATATATGGCAGTCCTGAAATTATTCTGGCCAGATTCAATATCTATGCATTTAGAAAGAAAATCTTTGACTTTCCTCTTTATTTTTTATAACAATAGATATTACTGTATTTAGTTGAATATAAGTTGACTGAATATATAATGACCCCTTAATTTTGAAGGTCTCCAGATCATTATTTAAATTTTTAACTAATTTGACTGCTTAGTGAAAATAAAATTGAAAATTGTCTAATTGATGAGAATGGTCTTGTTGATGAGAATTTTAAAATGTACTGCCTCAAATATTACTATTTTCTTTATCCTTAAAATAGTCATAATCATGTTTTTGTCATTACCCACTTCATCTTCACATATATCATTGTTCATATGCGCCACCTAAAATAAATCCCTTCAGTATCACCAGAATTTCGTTCTGTCCCACTCTTGTTCATTGTCTCTGATTTTTTAATGGTTCTCTCCAAGGGCAGTTCTTTATAAGGTTCACAGGTTCATGCAACACCCCAAAAATTGAACAAAATAGAATATCCACTTCATTATTAAAATCTCATTAATAGTATGTCTTTTTCTGCTCCTCTTTTTATAATTTTCATACCAGTATTACATTGACAAACCGATGTGGCTACATCGCTGTTCATGTTTTCGAAACAACACCTCGCTCAGACCTCGTTACAAAAGCACCATTGGATACCATGTGACGAATCTGTGTTTTCATTGGGCGTTTTCATCGGATCATGATCACACTTATGCAGTGAACTCCACTTGGCGCAGCACTATCAGGCTATCACGTCCCCAACTCTGAGACAATGTTTCTGTCGCACTGTCAGTAAAACTGTCTCCCCAATAAGATATTCCAAAATGTGTTTTGCATCTGATGTGGATGTTAAAGGCCAATTCAAAATCAGTGTAAACATGTGTTCTACATCTCGGGTTTGAATAGTGCTTTAGTTATATACTTGGGTTTTTCTTATCTGGTGGTTTACATAAATCAGCTGTTGACAGTTTCATCATGTAGGGAACTTAAATGTCATCACAGTTACATCACCATGATAACATTTCAGCTCTCGACTGGATGACACCATAACAGCTGATTTACGTCAACTGCCAGGTTAGAAAAACCCAAGTATAGAGTCCCTGCATCCTGATGTTAAATTATTTCAATCAAGAAGCTTCATCCAGATCAGCCTGTTCTGAAAATTGAAACAACTGTGAAATCAGCAAAACGAAGTTTCATAGACGATTCAATGCTAATATTTGTTCAACATTCAAGTGGCTATGTGGGTGTGAGGAAAAAATGCACTATTTCTTTTCCTTTCATTTGGTATGAAAGAAACTTCAGACGAAGACCGGTTATGAACCATTACAGTGAGAAAAACATGAAGCGATGCAACTCCATAAAAGCAGTACTGTTGACCTGACTTAACTGTGACGTTTCAATATTGTTACACAGTTAGATGACAGCTCTCTGTGAAACAACAATGATGAAGTGCATAAGAACAGACATATTCAGGACACTCTTTAAACTGTGCCAAATTTTATGGTGCATTTGAACTTGCATTGCAGTGGCACAACAAAAGTAAACAATTGGAAAACCCATGGACATTTTGAGAATTAGTGGATTTTGTTAGTACGACTAATGGTGCTTTAAAAATCATTTAGAAGGGGCACCCATTTTGAAAGGGACATCAAATTCAGGACTAAACTCTGTTACAAGTTATGAACAAAAGATCTGAATTTAGAAATGCAACAGGAGCGGTTACCATGATTTCAAGTAAGTCTGCAAACTTCTTCAAATTCTTCTTACTACTCCAGTGACTTCTTCAGAACTGTTCGAAACCTGAACGGACATTTTCAACAATGAAGGGGATAAATACGTTTCTTAGAAAGACAATGACAACCCAGCAATTGTGTGCCCCAGCAATGCTATGCATAGAAGCAACTTATACATGAAACCAGTAACCAATAAATTATGAAGAAATTTATGTAACTGAAAAATAGGCGATTGGATGTTCAACTGAAGTAAACAAGGTAAGATTACAATTTCCTAATTTCTGGGTAGAGTGATAAAATTGATAATAAACGTCTCATTTCAAATGTTGCCTAATTAAACTGTTGTAACATGGAGGTTGGCATGTTCAGAAGGGTCAAGGTTAAAAGTAATAAAAAGCAATAAATGAGAAATTAAAGCATTATTTTCAAGACTGGTTATTAATATTATAAATATTAATTTTCTTTACAAACTCTCTGGTCAGGTTGCAAGTCAGTAGCATAGTAAAAAGTGTGCCCCTTCATCACACAAAAGCAGTCGGCCAATATCCACCATCAGTCGTTGCGCATATTGGAAGAAATATGGTACACCGGACTGCCACGTGGGCCAACCTGTCGCTGGCAACGAATGCGACTCTTACTTCAGCTCGAATTCAGAGTGGCTGCACACCTCACACTCACGCCGTATTGTCAGTCATGGTTGGTGCATTCAAAGTTTATAATGAGTTTCTTGAAATGAAAAGGAGAATTTTTCATATCATTCTCTCTTTATCAATGATTTTAAGTTTTCACACCTATAATTATTCGATAGAAATCCAAATATTTTAAAATATACAATAAAACTTCACTTGTACGTTTTTCAGGGGACTGGAGGGAAAAATGTATAAGTGAGAAAAACACAGAACTGAAATTGATTATTAAGAGCTAAATAAAAACCTCAATTTTTTTGCATTGTCATTTTACCAGTTTTCCCAGTTCTTTACCAATATCTACTCATTTTTTATCGCCACTCTCCCTAACAACTTTTTCTTTTTCTTTTTTTTTAAATTTTATCTGATATTGAAAGTGGTTGCCTTTTCCTACCACTCTTTTTTGTTATAATGGAATGGGGACCTTTTGCGGACCTTGTGTGTGTCCGGGAAACGCCGCGTCCAAGGCCCAGGTGCCGACGTTTCGGCCGCCATTCTGCGACCTTCCTCGGGGCGTAGTGCGCGGAGAGTGCTTAGCAGTATATTAACTGGTGCGCAGTCCATCTCCGCGCACCACGCCCTGAGGAAGGTCGCAGAAGGGCCGCCGAAACGTCGGCACCTGGGCCTCGGACGCGGCGTCTCCCGGACAGCCAAGAACATTCAGACTCCGGCCGCGGAAGCCTACGCTCTCACTTGACCATCCTTTACGGGGAGGAAACATTCAAACTCACTCGTGAGTTCTCCACCCTAACACCACCCCAACGGAAGCTGAGCCAGCTCGCTTCAGTGGTGCAGAGATGAGGACGTGCTCCCGTCCTTTCTCGAAATTCGTCACCAGACCCACACTCAGGCGGCATTACTAATTCTTCATAGAGCGTGCTTCGCTCCCCTGCGCGAGAGGATCCGCAATACCTGAATGCAACTATCCAACATCGAACGTAAGTTACTTAAAATTCATTTAATGCTTGCAAGCAGTCTTAGTGCATATGATTGAGCCACACTTGGAACCGTTTCGTCGGAATCCGAGGAACGTGTACTTGGAAAAGCAAGACGCAAGCAATTTCGTAAATTTGACACACTGAAGGCCAAACAACATCCTGAGGTCTTCAGGGTTGGCGTGGCTAATACGGTCGTCAACCAAACTGATGAAGAGCTGAACGAAGCTACCGTGTCTGTATTGAACAAAGGCCTCAATTTCGCCCCCGTACCCGAACGTGTCCCTACCGCGGATATCGTGGCAGGGGTGGAAAAACGCGGTCTCGAAACTGCCTGCCGACCAGGCAGACTACATCCGCAGAGAATCGGCTCGCTTCTTGGCCCAAGCAAAATTGCCACGAAGTAACTTGCTGCGCGACGAACGTGTAGCGTTGCGCGAACTACGTAAGCGCGAGGACTTCGTCGTAGTACCTGCGGACAAAGGCAATGCCACGGTGATCATGCAAACCGATGACTACCACTCCACAGTTAAGGATTTTTTGATTGATTGATTTATTCATGTTTCCGGACACGTCAACCGCTCTGGTCGTTAGTCCCATGAGTGTAGTGCATTGTTTTTTTCTCGGGAGATGTCGGTGATCTTCCCCCGCTGGATGGCGAGATCCGGCGCCGACCTACCGTCGGCTAGTGGGGTTTCTCCCTAACCAGGACTCTCCCACCAGCGGGGCACCGCCCCAGCCGGGACAAGTTCTAAGCTCCCGACCGGTCTCCCGGAATATGTGGTAGTGTAGTGCATGTTAGTGTGTGTGTGTGTAAGGGGAGAGGATAGGTCAAGGAATGGGAAGGACAGATCGCGCGCGGTCCGTGGCCCGTTTGATAGGGTACTGCTCCGGCATTCGCCTGGTGTTGATCGGAGAAACCACGGAAAACTACCGATCAGAGCAGCCGGTCGCTAGAATTCTCCTCCAAACAGCGACTGAATTCGCCCTAGCTGAAAAGCTAGTGTCAAAAATCCTGCCGCCGTCAGGACTCGAACCTAGGACATCCCGGTCAGAGGCGCTGCAGAGACATCAGTTGATGCACTGAGCTACCGCTCCCGGTTCCACAGTTGAGGAGTTGCTATCAGATCAGACCTACAATGTCCTACGAAGCAACCCCGTACGAAAGCTGAGGGAAGAGGTGCTATAGAGGGAAGATATAGAGGGAAGAATAGAGGGAAGCTGCTATAGAACCGGAGGCCAAACAGGCTAAAACGCGGCAACCACTGTATTCCTAGGCTCTATGGGCTCCCTCAGATACATAAGCCCGGCGTGCCACTGCGTCCCATCGTGAGCACTTTTAACTCTCCCACCCACCCTCTCACCCGCTATGTGGCCGATAAACTGCAGCTTTAGACCGACATCGTCAACTGTCAAGAATTCGGCCCACCTTATTGACATTCTTAAGGAACATCGCGTAAATAACACAGACACCCTCGTCAGCTTCGATGTCACATCTTTGTCCACCATGGTTCCGGTGGACGAGGCGGCCATTGTCATACGCAAAAAAACTTTGCTTCCGGAGGCTCACTACGGAATGGGCAGATTTAGCCGAGTTCTGCCTTACGTCCACTTTCTTCCAGTACAGTGAGCAACTATATGCCCAAGTTCAAGGAGCGGCTATGGGTTCACCTCTCTCTTCGGTGTAGGCGAACTTATTCACGGAAGCCTTTAAAACGGAAGCCCTGGAGAACGCCTCACTCAAACCAATACTATGGCTCCGGTACGTGGACGATACGCTAGTAGTGTGGCCCCACAGTTCTCACACCTTAGCTGACTTCCTCCAGTACCTCAACCCCCCCCCAAAGATAAACTTTACTATGGAGGTGAAAAAGGAGGGTATAATGCCTTTCCTCGACGTGCTGGTGACTCGGAAAGCGAAAAGTCTAGGGCACAGTGTTTACCGAAAACCGACTCATACCAACCGCTAGCTGCACGCCGGGACCCGTCAACTAAATGGGAAGTTTTGAATACTCTGGCCATCAGAGCAACTAGAGTGTATGATAAAGAATCGTTGAACTCTAAAATGGAGCTTCTCAAGACTACATTTCGAGCTAACGGATACTGTGCCAACGCTTTCACCAAGCTGTACGGCAAGCTACGACCACCTGTAGCCCTGTTGACATCACACCTAGTGACCATGTCAACCGCCAGATGGCAAATCTACCCTATATACGAGGTATCACGGACAAAATTCGCAAGCTTCGACATAAAGACGGCCTACAAAGCCCATGAAAACTCGGGCAAAAGCTTATGAAAGTGAATACGTGTGAAAGATCGCGTCCCCCTCTTATGTCATCAGGGGTATACGAGATTCCATGCAGATGCGACCACAGTAACATAGACGGGACGAACCATATAGGAACGCCTCCGTTAACACATTCACCATTACAGGTACAACAATACCAATAAATCGGCCGTAGCCCTCCACGCATGGAAAACTGGCCACGCCATTCTATTTGGTAACACCCGCGTCCTAGCCAGAGAAAGCGGCTGGGGAACGAGGAGGGTAAATGAGGCTGTGAAAGTTATCAAACATCCTCAAACCCTCAATGCCGGCCAAGGCCTACGTCTCCACGATGCTTGGAAACGTATTCTACCATGACGCCCGGTCGCGGTGCCCGCTGCTCCACGACGTCCGATTACGGGCGGAGCGCCTTCCCCCACCCCGCCTGGGGAGTCCGCTCCCTGATTGGCCGTTGCATTCTCTCCGCATTGGCCGATCATCCCACCAACCGGCAGGCGGGTGAAGGGAAACTTAGCAGTATATAGAGCGATTTTCCTAAGGATGAGCCAAAGTGACAGATGGTGCTGGCAACATAACTGAAGGTTCTGTGGTCGTTGTGCCCTTGAGCCCATTAGACTCTCTTCCCTCATTCCTTCATTTGCAGTTGGCTAACTTGTAAATGGCTTCGACTCTTGCTTTTGTGGTGTCCTTGTCCGACAAAAATATAGTGCGCCAAGAGAAATAATTGAAATTAGGAAGTGCAATGTTATGTGCTCTTCTGTAAAAATTCTTTTTTCTATAAAAATTACATTTAATTTACTTTTTGTGCGATTAATATTGTTTATTTTAAAATCGAGACTTGAATGTTCACGTATATGCACGTGTTTACAGCTATTGTGCTGTTGTGTCGCGAGCTGTGATTGAGAGCTTTCTATTTACATTCGTGGCAGTTTTCTTTTACTGATTGTGGGAGCATGTTAAGAGATTTTCTACATACGTAATTAAATTTAAATATTTTCCGCACTCATGTACGTGCATATACCTCAGAGAAATTCTTACACTTCTGCATAGGGATGTTTTCACAGGAACCATAACACTTTACGAAGAGGCGTGGCTGAACAGCTGTCGCGGCGGAGGGATACTTCTCTGAATTACACGTGATGTTCACTTGTTTTCGCGAACTGTCACTTTGGCTCATCCTTAGGAAAATCGTTCTGTATTAACTGGTGTGCAGTTCATCTTCGCGCACTACGCCCCGAGGAAAGTCGCAGAATGGCGGCCGAAACGTCGGCACCTGGGCCTCGGACGCGGCGTCTCCCGGACAGCCACGAATATTTAAGACTCCGGCCGCGGAAGCCTACGCTCTCAAGCTTGTTACTTGAGATTCCGCGAGTCGACGTGAGCGACAGGAACCGCATGACTGCCACAGCCTCACAGCCCGGTGACACCCGCCGCGCTGCGCGGCAAAGCGATCAGTTTCATTATTTATTTATTTATTTATTTATTTATTTATTTTACGTCAAAAAACAGTTAAAAACTGCGTATGACGTGCTATGGGGAAAAGTGAATTGTGTGCACATTTTCAAAATTCTGTGATCCCTACACTAAGTCATATATTACTTAAATTTTGAATTTTGAAAGGGAGAAAAACAAAAAAAAAAAAAAAAACTCCCATGTAATAAAATCAATTTTCAAGGATAAATAAGCAATAAATTTTGGCTCTTATTACTTCCTGCCGCGACAACATGGAAACGATAATTGAATAATTGTATTTCCCACTGAATTCTAGAAGACATGCACAGAAAATGAAGTTACATTTATGTCCAGAAGCAAAACAAGGGACCATCTCAGCATTTGCTCAATGGATCAGGGAAACTGGACGAAAAACCTGATCGAGATGGGGGTCATTGACCCGGAAGCTGTGTTACAATAGTTGTTACAGGTTGTTTATACTCATTTATACAGTCCAAATGGTAATTAATTAGCTGCTCGTGCCATGCTGCTACCGAAAGATCTCGTATGTTATTACGGCGAGTAAACGGGCCTTCGGAGAGTGGGACAGTCAGTGCACAAACTTTCTCACTTATTGGTCATGTACATCGTTTCTCGCTCCCAGAGACGCCTTTGACCTTCCCTCAGAGCTAGCCATTGCCTCCTGAGATTGTCAGAGAGCTCTTGTGTGCATCCGACTGAAATTTTTCGAAGTTCCACTGTCGGATGTGGCCTGGGAACCGACTTTGTGCTACCACGCCGCGAGATCGCGGGTCTTTGGCCCTTCTCAAGACCGAGTCGAGTTTATATATCACAAGTTTCATTAAGGGGAAGTCGCCTCAGGGACCGAGCAACAGAGTGCTTTGGAGCGTGCCGACACGAGTGACATACAAGTTCTGGGCTCTTGGCCCAGGTCGCCCCACACCTCATCAGTATCATCAGAACATTATAGTCTTAAAGGGGCTTTTTTTATGAATGTATGAGCGTGAAAAAAATATCAACGTAAAACACATAACTGAAATAATTTAGCATGAGAATTATAGGAATTTATCCGTCACTTATAAAAAAACGTATAAACGTGAAAAACGTTTAAGTGAGAAACTTATAAATGGAGTTTCACTGTATTTGAATTGAAGTACAATGTTCTTAAACAATTTTAATAATTGTGTCCATTAATCGTTTGGGAAATATTGGAGAGGGAGACCCCCGACCTGTTACAGCCATTACTTTTGCAACACCCTTAAATTTAACTCGCCCACTGCCACTGGTTCTATCACACTTTAACAGAATATTCTTGAAATTCACATCCTTTAATGTTCATATGATTGTAAACTGAGAACTCGTATATCTCCATTTCTCCATTTCATGGATGTATGTGGAAAACAGCAGCAAATTTCCATGTTTGGGAAGTTTTTGCTAAGATAATGTTTTTTTTATCATTCTTTTCTGTGGATGAATGTAGAATGCATTCTTCACCAATATAAATTTTTATATTTCCATCTCTTGCAAAACACAGATTTGCTGGGCATTGAACTACATCCATGGAACGCATCATGGAACAAAATCTCTGCAATGATTTTTATACATTTTCATGTTGTGTTTCTCTTGATAAGAGCGCCGTTCATTTAAGATTTTCTCTTCACTAGCACATTCAAAAATATTGTTCAGAATTGCTCAGCAAATTTACAGTGCACAGAGAGAATACCTCTGCAAATGTACTGAGGTATTTAAAGATATAATATTTTTATCATCTTTGCACTTTATTTTAATGTTAACAAGAAATATAAAAATATAAATCCTAACCGACTAGGCTTAATCTGCGAATGTATGATTAACCTGTATTTTTCAAATGAGATACTTAGGAAAAAGCGTAATCTTATATTCAGGTAAATATGATAATTTCCCTTTAATCTTTTTGATATAAAATTGTTTTTCACAATGAAGGTAATGTCAAAAGATTTGTTTGATTCATATTTAAGTTTGACTAGCAACTGATAAAACATTTCCATCTAATTGTCAATTTCTTAAATGGAAATAGGCTGCACAACATTTTAAAAAGGTGAATAATTACACTCGTTTTTGCTATCTTCATTATTATAGAAACTATCTTAGAGCTTTGGAAATTAGCTGTCCGATTGATATAGTAGTTGAATCCGTCTGAAAAGAAACAGCTGTAAATTAATAATCCCAGGTATAAAGTTAAGTACATAAAAATTATTGTTGACTAATCACAATATGACCATCTTGGACTACTGTAACAGCCATCACATCCCTGTAAGTTTCCAATATTCAGTCCAACATACTATATTTTGTTTAACAGAACTGTTTGATATGGGTCTTTATTTTTCTCTGGAACGATTCCTTGTCTGTCCTTCATTCCAAAATGTGTGCTTAATTTATCTGTCAATTTAGAATAAAACAATATGTTGGGGCCAGCCAATATTCTATCAGGGTCACAAGCAATACCCTAAGGTTGTTCCAGTGCAGTCCATCATGTAAGAGGTAGAAGTATTTAGAATCTGGAAACACATTGGGTAGCACAAGCAACAAGTCAACCCACCTGTTCCTGGAGGTCTGCGATTTGGTGTTCCTGCTCCTCAACACGAGCACTCAGCTTCTCTTTGGTGCGCTGCAGTTCCAGAACCTCCGACTTCCGCTGGTCCAACTCCTTTTGGAGTTTGCCCGCTTCATGCTTCTCATGAGCTGACAGGTCTCGCATCCTAACAAATGCAAATGCACTAGCTTAGTGGGGTGTCTCCATGGTCTTCAATAGTTTTAAAACCATTTTCATATTTATTGACTAGAGTATTTTTTAATTAGATTACAAAGATAAGAGAAAAGAAGGTCAGCCCTCTAATCTAATGAAAAAATCAATAAATAAATAATTAATAAATAATAATAAATACATATATATACATGTTTGAAAGATAAATATATATCTGTCCAGTAAATAAATTATTACTAAAAACATTTTCGTAACATACGATTCTCATTGCATTTCATTTAAATGGACCTGCACTCTCCAACATTATCTGAATTAGCATAATTTATTTACTTGCATCCTCACAGATGGGACAGGGACTTTGCAAAGGAAGTTATTTAGGTTTTTTATAACATTTTCTTTTAGATCAATTTTTCTTTATGCAAATGCTGTGTGACAGCTTTAATCTTTCCAAGAACACAATTTTTCAAAATGAAATGTGCACTTGAAGTAATACATCTGAATACTAGAAAAATGAAAGACGTGGATAATAATGCCACATCAAAGATATGGACAGGAACCAAGAATGCTTTGGTTCTCTTAGCAGATCTTAAAGGGAGCTAAGGAGCCATAGCACTCCTGGTTAATAAAGGCTACAAGTGTGCTTGCAACCATGATTCTTTATGAGAATCATGTCATCGGTTACAGAATGCTGGTTGCATGCACAGTTATGCACAGTTATGCAGTGTGTGGCACTCTTTGTACCTTGCTCATATTCACAGCAGGTGTGCCCACGCTTCACTTCAAAATGAATTTCACCATACCCCCTTCACTGGTTCACTTTAACTGGATGCAACAAGAGTAGTTTGCATCAAAGGGAAGCTACAGTGTTTTCTTACAGCTAGGACTCAATGGTTGCATCACCACAAGATTTTCATTACTGACATACGAAAAGGTCCAGTACGCAGCATACTATTGGCTACTCACCGAACAAGTGTCTCCCTGAGCCTAGCATTCTGTTGCTGAAGTTGCTTCAGCTCAAATGAGGACGGGGCACTTCCGTCTGCTGAGGGCGGGCCGCCTGCACGCTCTGACAGCTCGGCCTTGAGGATCTCAAGGTCAAGAGTCACTTCTTCAAGGCGTTCCCGGACCTGCTCCAGCTCTAGCTGCAACGTCTCTGCCTGAACATGGAAATTTGTTATCCAATGAGAGAGATGAAGCAAAAGATTACACAAGAAGCTTGATTATTAACTATTGAAATTCTTGACACTTAACTACTTGAAAGTTTTCAGTAGAACAAATTACACATCTACATTATCAGCAGCAGCAAGGACTCTGAAAAACTTTGAGCACTGTTGTCAAAGCTCATTAGCTCAAAATAGACTTACACTATAGTAAATCATTTAGGAAATCTTCCAAAGTATAATCTTAATGAAATGGTACATACATTAAGAATATGCATTTAATGCATTAGAAACAAACAAACAAGTAAATAAATGTATTAACTAATAAAAGCATTTTCATTTTTCATTGAAGTTCACATGGATCTAATTTAATTTTTTTGCTGTGGTTTACAAGGGAGGAAACTAACAAATTTGTGTGCCATGTCTGTGCGCTGCATTAACCATGTACCACTCGTATGCTGTATTATAGGTTGACAATCCTCCCAGTCACTGGGATATTGAAGAAATAATCACAGAAGAATACTTAAGCAAACACATTTGCATTTACACACTAGCTCAGAACAGAGAAGCTTGGTCAATCTTTAATATTATTCAAGAGCCACTTACCTTCTCTTCAGCCATCTCTTTGTCTAATGTTGCCATCTCGACTGTCTCAGCCAAATCAGCCATTTCATCAGCATGACGTTCTCGAGCATCAATGGCCTCACGTGCCTCCTGTTTGGCCCTTTGGAGGTCACGCTGCAAAGCAGCTTGCGACTCCATTATGCGTGTCTTGAACTCCACCATCTGTTCAAGCTGCATGCGCAACTTGTCATGCTCCTTTAATTTCTCCTTGTCTTGCTGACGCTTGGCTACAAAACACATTAACTCAAAATACTAGAACATACACCATGCAAATTCTCTAATTTTAATTCCTTTACAAATTCTCTAATTTTTCCTAGTGTTCCAGAAAGAGGCATTATAAAAGATAGATTTGTTTCATCAACCCCTTCAATATTTTTCTATAATATACAATATTCAGTGTTCAATTCAATATTCAATATACAATAACATAAATAGTTGCATACAAATAACTTAATGATAACAATTAGGTAGAGAACAAAGGTTTTGAAAAAATGGTTAATAAGTTTTTGACCATTTTGTTTTGTTTTGTTTTGTTTTGTTTTCACACAATTATAATTTATACTTTTACAAATGAAAAAGTTTTTAGAAACAAAATTATAGATTCAAATTGCACAAAAGTTCAATTTGAGTAACAGGAATGTTATAAAATTCCAAAAGAGAAGGGAATTTGGAATTTATTATTAGATGGTTCAAGGCTTTGTATAAGGAAACAATTTATTATCAACTTCAATTATACAATCAATTAAGTATTTTTGTAATCAATGATGACTAGCTTAAATTGCAAAGTTGCAAAACCTCCAGATAATTTAAAAAATTTTTAAATGTTAGGAATATACAATTTCCAATTGATGTCTTTCCATAAATATTTGAGATACTTCAGCAATATTTACGAGTATGAAATCATTTTGAAATTAAAGAGCGCCCATCAAGTGCCTTCTCTTGCATCTCATTACTAGCCAGGCAGCGTGCTGAAGTCACACTCCTAGAGAGTGTATAATACTGGCTGCATGTCCCTACATCTTCACATCAGGCCCCATGTGCTTTCGTACTGCAGCACTCTTATTGTTAGATGGCACTCCCAGCTTAGACCACAGAGAAGTGGCCTCCTACAGCAGAGGGAGTTCTCACCCTCAAGGGGAACATCAATTTTGTCTGTCTGGAACTAGCTGCATCTTAATTTCATGAATTTCACATGTTATTGAAAGTACTTTTATTTTGTTATCATCACTACAAATAGCAGAAATAACAACTAAGAGCATGTAATAAACTAGTGTGTCCAAACAATAGCGCTTGTTGCAAAGTGCTGGAGTGTGATCATGATATTTTCGAAAACAAATTATTTTTTGTTCCGTAACTATTCCCATCAATTATTAATACTATTAGCATCAATTGTCTCAATACAAAACTAAAACAAAAACTTGAGTGCCCACTGGAAATCAAAGCCAGAACCATGTTCAAGGGAGGTGAACGTACCTAACATGGACACTATGCATAAAATTATGTAAGTAATGTTTGAATATAGACTTTTATTAAACATGGTTTTACTTTACATGATTTGCTTGCGTTTTAATATATATTAGAGTTCTAAATTTTGGAAATTACGTTCCCATCCTTCAATGGAACTGCAAGCCCAGTTTGATAGGGGACCAGCTGCCATTGATCAATGGGATCTGATGGTATTCATAATTCATTCAACTTATATAAGATTCAGGGAAGAGATCCCAGAATTTCAGAAAATGTACATAGAATACACTTGCTACCACAGTATGTCATACACGGTTATTAACTGTTTTTTGATGTTGAATAATCAGATTATACTAATCAGTACATGATGCATATTCAGCTATAAAACTTCCAATTGACCTCTAAAATTTCATTAACTCCCAGAGGGTCCCTGATAATAGATGGATCATATCTACAGAGAGACATGACCCATTATTTTCCTGAGTCGTACAGTGAGACATTGATAGAACAATACAAATACATTGGATTTTTTAAGACTCTCCAGCAATTCACTCAAATGAAAGTGCACTTGGAAGACTCACCTCTGAGCGTTTCCAGCTTCTCATTGAGATCACGCACCTCAGCACGCAGACCTTCCATCTCCTGTTGCATCTGCAGCTGCGTGAGGCGCTCCTCCACTGACCCACCGGCACCACCTCCGCCACCCATCGATGTCGTCATGCTGGCACCCGGAGACACCATTGCAGGACCAGGGATGTACTGAGGCTTCAGTGTTTCAACAAATCCTGTCTGCATTGGCACACATTTTTAAGGTTAGAGCCAAATATTTCTTATTCCTTAAACACGGAAAATAAGGCTGCCACTTGGAACAATCAATAAAGATACACGAGGTAAGAAAAGTGAATAAAAATATAAATACATAGAAAGGAAGTTTTGGTTTAATGAGGTATATTGAAATTAAGTTATGGACTGTAAATAGATCTTAACAGGAATTTAAAAAAATGAAAAACAATAAAACTGAATTATCTGTTCCTTTTATAATTATAATTTTTATAATTTGAAATATATATTATTATACATATTCTATTAAATATGTACTTCATGACGGCCTTGTTTATTTGGCTATCTTGGTGGATTTGCTTGGTTTCACCAAATAAATTACTTAAAAGCATGACAAAATCTAAGGGTCTTCACTTCAATACTACCAATCCAGATTGCATAGTTCATTTCAACTTTCATAGTGTTCTTCTTACCACATTGTATCTTTATTATTTTGCTAGCCTAATTCAAAAAATGTATTATAATAAAAACTAAGCTGATTACATCTTATAAAAAAATCAATGAAAATTTGGAATTCAGTGCTTCCTTTAGCTATAAACATATCAGATAAGAAGGAATATGATACAAAAGAAAAAATGTCCAATTTACTTCAGCCCAAACAAAGACATGCAAAAGTCCTTGTACTTTTGAGTGCAACAGCAATGAAGTGTTGGATGTTGAAAATAAATAAGGACATGTAGGTAACAATGTAGAATAACATTAAGTAATACTTGCTCCTCCTCAATTCTGGAAAACCAACAGAAATACATGTAATAATGTCCATTTTATGCTTCATTTCTTGAGAAACATATTCTTACATGAAGGTATTAAAATATCACAATGCAATAATGCATATTTTCAGGAAGCACTGAAGACACAAAGAATGTTCCAAATCATGAATATTACATACTTTTACAATTTTATGAAAATACATGAACTCTCTTGAACAAAAATACTTTTAGGTACCTATAAATTTAATTCAAAATAGACAAATTAGTTGAAATATACTGGAAACAAAAATGAGGTTTTGTTCTTGTACCATATTTGGTATAGGTTATTCTTAGCAGCTAATATCTTCTGACTGAACTTATTACTTTCAAAATTGGAAGAATCATAAAGGAGAAATGGGGTACCAACACTTGGAATTTGCAAATAGGAGCCTGGGAATAATCTTTGTGTAAGTCAAACTATTTCACTTTTTTCCTAATTATCCTTTCAATCTTCTGACCCTGCACAGTAAACAAAATCATGCTTGTATACTGTGCATACATGCATGATACACAACTGGTCTCATCCCAGATGCAGAGATTCAAAAACCTCAAAAACATCTGCACCATTACACTTTAGTTTTCAGACCCTTGTTTAATCATTCAAATTCTACCCAGAAGCATTTTATGAACATACTATACAGTGGAACATTCTTTACACTGCTTGTAGACCACCAATATAAATAGTTAAAATAGAAAATGTACTCTGTTCGAAAGTATCTCGCCTCTAACGAAACTACCTTCTAAGACATCAAGAACAATTAAATTTGTTACTTTTTAATATTCTATTAACATCTACATGACAAGTAACAAAAAACAGAGGATATGTTCTAAATATGACTTTGAATTACTCAATAGAAAACTGATAAAACTTTCACTTAATATACAGAAAAAACACAGTTTTAATATATGCAGAACTATTTAAATATAGAAAACTCCTGCAATCAAACTGACAGGTTAGCTAATAAAAATTTATTTAAAAAATGAGTAAGTTTACCTACACTATAAAAGTTTCAACAAATAAAAGCTAAGAACTAAGACAAACAAGAATCAAAGATAATTAAAGATGATAATTGAAGAAGATGGAAAGATATTTTCGAATGTTTCATAAAATATTAAGAAATTTAATTCCCTCTTCTCAATAATTTGTGGATTTTTTGCAAATATTCACAAAAATCTTGATAAAAAAAAAGGCTGCTGATGTATTTTGTGTACATCCTAAAACACCCTTCTTGGGGTAGCAGTATGAATGACACCCATTTCAAAGCAACCTGTGTACTGCATTTTTAATTACCATTTAACAAAAAGCTCTTCATCATGCAACAATAGGATAACTAAAATTGCATTAATTGTTTCTTTGTTGCTGACTAGGCCACTAATCTGAACTGTTACAAATTGTGCACAGAAAATACGCTAAAATGTCACTCTTGCAAAAAGGTACAATTCTTAAGAAAATTGTTAGTATCCATTAGATTTAAATACACGTCTTTAGCAAACTATACAAGGCCATATTAAAAGTCTTTGTGTTGAGAAGATATATATAATTTGTTTGTTAATATATTCATGCACGCGAGTGGAATAAAAAAGAAGCAGTTTAACGACTAGATCTACCATCTGCTATGCCAGAAACGGACGTGTGAACCGTCCCGAAAATCATGTCTTTGGAACAGGAGAGAACAAAACCTGGTGGGCTAGCTTCAGTCAAAAAAATTCTCTTTACATTTCCATGAATGTTGGAGGTAACATCACAATTTTTAAGTCTCTGGTCAAAGCAGATTTGACATGATTAATGCCTTGCCATAGATTTTACAAGTTACTCATTTGACCAAAGATTATCCTGCTCAAAGAAAGCGACCTATGCAGTAATGATACATTGTTTTATCTTCTTTCTCAAACAATCTCTCCTTCTCCTCCAACTTCAGATGACCTTCTATCTATAGTAGAATTGGTGTGATATATTCGACTGTTTATTTCTTGGGAAGGAGTATTTTTAATTCCTCTCATCATATTTAGATATGAAAAACCAAATCACAATTTAACATATTCTGAAAAACAATTTTGAAGAATTGGAGTTTAAAATACTTTTCTGAGGCAGTAGAAAGCACAAAACTTATTGAAAATTACAGTACCTTTTTATTTGTGTGACGCAAAAATGTATGAAGAAAGCCCAAATACACAAATGGAATGGTCTTCAAATCCATTTAAAAGAAGAAAAAGAAAGATATACACACTACTAAATTCATTTTATTATCTAGAGAAAAATTAAAATATGGTTGCAAAGAATTTTACACGATTTATGTTTTTTTCATAAAAAAAAATTGTCTGCTATTTCTGTTTCTAATTTTCGTTCTAAGTTTAATGTTTAAAGACCACAGGAAATCAAAATTGGTTTCTAAGAATTATTATAATCCATTATCTTATATTATCTTGTTTTTTTATTCATTACATACTGGGAAAAAGTTCCCTTGTCCTATATTTCATTTAAGATTCATTCAGAACTACAACAGAGGTCAATACAAGTTGTTTTAAAATATTCTCATATTCTATACTTCAGAATTGTATGTATGAATATCTTTTCTCTTGAACATCTTCGTTTCAGTTTGAATATTTTTAAAATGTTTACAAAAAACCTTAATGTTTATTGTTTTTTATAAGATAATTGAAAGCTGCAGTTAAAATTACAGAATTAGTAGTATACATGAAATAATAATTAAAAAAAATATATCATGTTATACGTTTCAGAACAATTAATACAGTACTTCACAAAAAAATGAATACCTAATGTCCAGGATGCAAATATGGAAAATTTTGGGCAGATTATTAAATTTTGCAGGCAAATTTTTCACATCATAATTTAGAACTATCCTTGCTGTCTTTCGGATACACATTAGGGAAGAAAACATTTACCGAGCAGGTCTCATGCAAAGGAACAAATAAAAAGAGGAAGAAGAATGCATTATACCAGGGGTTTTCAAACTGTGAGTCATGGCTCACAGGGGTACCACGTCCATATGGTAGGGGCGTCGTGGAGATTTATTAAAAAGGATCGTTAAATACTTTCCAGTAGAGGTACTTTCCAGAAGAGTAGAAAGTAATTTCCAGAAGAGGTTGTTCACCATAATTGGATCAAAGAACCCTTCACTACAGAAATTCCATCAACATTAAACATTGAAGAACAAGACCAACTCATTGATATTTCTTTTGACTCCAGATTAAAATTGAAGTTCAATTCATCATCACTCATTGAGTTCTGGAGATTGGTGAAAAAATAATATCCACACATAGGTAACATGGCCCCATAGAGTGTTGATTCCTTTAGCAACATCCTACTTATGTAAGATAGGATTTTCAGCATTGGCAGTAACGAAAAACAAATACAGATCGAAATTGAATGTCGAAAAAGAATTACAAATCACAGTTTCAAATATTGAACCCAGATTTGAACAATTGTTGATGAAGCAAGCTCAATCTTCCCATTAATTTTTTGAAGAATTTTATCATAAAATTATTAGTTGAATAAAATATGTTATGCGTTATTTTAATACCTAATTAGAATGAAGATGTAAAATAGCCTGTTATATCACTTACTCTTTATGTTGATTCTTTAGTAGGCTTTTGAAACATCATTACGAGGGGAGCAGCAGGAAGTTTCATTTGGATCAAGGGAGCCATGGGCGAAAAAAGTTTGAAAACCCCTGCATTATATGCATATATTCAATGAACTCAATAATGAAATGTAATATATGTAATACATCAAATGTAATATAAATTCATTCATGTCAATAAAATTCATATTTTTGCCATCATCCGTTAAAATTACAATAATAATAAATTATAATAATAATAAATAAGCATTTCAAAAAAGAAAAAGGTTTGAAGAATGTTCAAATAACGATACTGAAATTCTGGTTCAATATGAATTCAAAATCAATAGCAACTCTTAGATATTTTAAAGGAAAACCAGAAAGATTTGATGAGAAGGAATGATTTGCTCAATTTTTTCAGCTGAATAAGCACTGGAAATGATATGGAACCAGCTCTAAAAGTTAAGAGAGCTCACTTGCAAGAGGATGTTACCAGATGGTCAAACCAAATGCAACTTGATTGCCAAATGCCATTAATCACTAAGTTGGCCTGAAATAATTATTAAGATTCAATAAAATCAAGCTAAATGCACTTTTGTTTGATCAAAATGTACCTTCTCTATTTCTGGAAATTTCAAATACTTGGCATATTTCCTAAACAATTATTACCATTACACTTTTTAATTAATTATTTTTAGAAAGTGGATATTGTGTTTGCCGGGGATCTGCACAAATTAAATGATAGAAAAACGTGTATCTGCTCCTGCCTTATTTACCACATATCCAAGGGCAGCACAGAATAATCTTTCAAAAAATTTTCATACAAAATCAGAAAATCTGCTCCCTCCTGTATTTCCAATCTCTTACACACTGAAATGCAATGTCTACATGAAATGGCATTAGTTTTAGTGGAATAAGAACTGTGCCTTTAGAACTGCCTCATTACATTAACACTGGCATAAACTTTTATGAATTGAATGTATTGAAAATGTAGGACATAATTGGTTCATATCTAATAGAAGCCGAGATGAGGATTCTCATTTCCCAAAAAATACACAAGTGCCAATCAGGAGCTAAATTAAATAACTATGGATTTACGACAGAAATGTAAAGTGAAATATAGAGTTTGTAAATTAAATAATATTCCAAATAAGTTCAGGATGATGATAATCAAAGTTTTTGTATGCAATTATCAGAATTCCAATGTTACATATTATGTCCAACAATCATGAGAGAAAAATTACCATGATTTCCAATGTTCGGAAAGAATAGTGTTTATCTAAATTTTAATGTTTCTCTTTCAAAACTCTTCCGCAATGCATATTTTTCAGTACCTCAAAAACGATTGGAATATGCATTTTGACATGTAATCCACAGCCTTTGATAAAAAAAATTAATACCTGACAAGAAAGATTTACAGCTGAAGCATTGAGCTGCTTGTACTAAATTCTTGACAGAGGACATAATAATTCCTTCAGCTTTGGACAATGTACACTAGTGACTTATTTCCTTAGATTAGATATCTCATAATTCATTCACATAATTTATCTACTGTACTGAATATCTACTTTGCTATTTTGAGGTAACAAAATTATGTAATTTCTGGAACAGCATCCTGTTTGAAGTGATCTCCCTTCACAGAAGCCCTGAAGCTAGCCCTGGAGCAGGTAGTGACCTACAATGAGGAGGTCTGCTGATAAAATAGATAGGGATCTGAAAGGAAATGCAGGGGTGATGCAACATGTCCAGTAAAATTATCAAGGGTATGCAATTACTTGACCAACTGTTGCTCTTTGATTAAAATATAAAGCTCCTAAATTAGGTAAAAGAATCTAAAAAAAGTATATAATTTTAGAAAAGACTTCATAAAAACAAATAGCCATAAAAACCTTATTCAAATATTAAGTTAAAATTCATTTTATTGAAATATTATTGAATTCCAACGCTGATTAAATGAACAGTTACAATTTCAGAGGAAGCTGTTGGGTCTCTTTATGGGGAAATTCAATTAAAATAACTGATTATAATGGTTGCTATCAGTACGCATAGATAACTCTACTGGAGCATTTACATCACTTTTAGTCAGCGACACCAATTCTCGGGAAGGTGAAGAAAAACAAACATGAACAGAAACTACAAAAGTTCTCTCATCTATTGTTCCCATGGTTACTTGTGTCTCCACTGTCAAGTTACGAGGCCTGCTGGTCTGTTCTGCTGATTTCTGCAACACAGGACAGGGGCATGAGCTTACTCTGGTTGGAGCACACAAATGCACCAAGCCCACAGAAAAGAATGTGATCCGTATAGTCTTGACACTATTCAGGACAAGAGTAACAACCGCAGCAGCAGCAGAAGAAGACTGAATGAAAGATACGGAAAAAAGCACCTTAATGAACGTGTCTGACAAATATCCCATCAATGGCATCTTTTCCAGAAACTTTATCGGATTACCAGTTAAGTCTTTAACAATTACTGAATTTATTTTCAGAAAAATAGACCCACAACATATTTAACAGAATGTTTTTCTAAGAGCTTTCAAAGTGAAATTTGGTCTACTGATGATTTTTTGAGTTGGAATGTCCTACTCTATATGAAGTTTAAGATTCTGTCTGAATTCAGGTTTAACAATTTACTTATTTATTTTACTTTCACATTTACCTTTTTCACTGAGAGAAAGATATATTCAGATGCAATTTGTTGTAACTGATATTATTTTACCCTAAGCACACCTCTTTCAAGATTATTTTCAATACTAACTTAAAATGAAAATGGAACATACATCAAAGTTTATTATAGGTGATTTTCTTTCCAAAGTTCTCTTCCATAAAAAGTCTGCTTTAATGGAATGAAGATAATACATAAAGATATTTTTATTTATTTAAGCGCAAAACGTAAGTGTAATTTACTATTATTTAACTTTTCATTTATCACACTGGAATGAGAAAACTGTCAAGTTCATTTACTGTCTTTACTGTTCTTTTACCGTCTACTGACTTTTTTAATTGTCATGGAAAACTCAAAACACATTAAAGCCAAATTTACAAAATGGAACTTGTCATAAAATCTCTCCTCTCTAAGAATAAGTTTGGCTTGTGTCATATTGTACGGAGAACATTTGCTAGAAAAGCACAACCTAATTTATAATACATTTTAAATGCCCTTCAAAATGAGAGAATTCAAAATGATATGGTCAAATATCATTTTACAGGTGAAAAATATTCTGAAAATATTCCTACTATAAATAATTTTTGAGTGTCCTCTCTAAAAGGAGTTTTAAAACAAGTGCGAGTATTGTATGAAATTCATGTGTCAACTTCGTAAGGAATGATCACAATAAGTTATTTCAGTATTGCAATACTTATTGAAATACCCACAAAAGCATTGTGACTAAAAATTACACAAAATAATTATTAATGTAGAATTATAAACTTTAAAATTATCAATGTTTAATTCAATAAGATTCTGGCTCAGTAGTGCACATCATCAATGTGCAAAAAAACTACTGATTAAGTAGGAATTATGAGAAAGACTGTGTGCAGAACTGTGAAAATATGTTTTCTAGCCAATTCAAGTATAACACACAAAAAAACTATTGATTATTTTTGAGTAAGTAAGAAGAATGTGAAAGGAAATTCAAAATGACAATAAAATAACAAACAAACAAAAATAAACACCCAAATACAGCTACACTGAGGACTACAAAAAAGAATACAGAAAAATTTTACAATCGAAAGGCATTTTAAAAATCTTTTTTTTTTTTTTTTAATATAATTTCCAACTAGTACTGAACACTGTGCACAAATCTTATTTTCTATCTACGATTAATAGTAACAGTATTGCAAAAATCACCAATTTCAAGTAGTAAGAAACAAAAACGGACTGTCATTACAAACATAAAACTCAACTTACTTTAATTTATGAACAATTTTACTTTTATTAATACTCAATATCACTCATGCCTTCAATGCATTTTATATTCCATAACACAAACCACTCTCTCTGAATAGCTCAGTGTAAATATAAAACAAACAAAACTACAATACACAATTCAACATACCACTACAATTATATACAGATTATACAGTAGTTTGCCCTCCAAAAAGAATTGCGAAATGAAGGACTAGAAATGCATGAATTTTGAGGAGTAATGTGTAAAAGTATAGTTACCATGATATCACAGCAATCTAAGATTTCTATTATTCTAGAAATGAAGCAAAACAGAAATTGAAGATATGATTTCTTTGATTTTCTGTTTTCTACACAATTCACCTTTCACAGAATTTCTCTTAAATCACAAGAAATCAAATTTTAGGAATGCAAATAAGGGCTCTTACTACAAAAAAAATGTACTTCTATTAATGTAGGTTACATGTTGCAAAATAACTAATTCTTTTGTAGTGATTATTCCTATCAAAATTATGAAATTTATAGTCGATTCCATTTGGATTAGATCATCAACATGATCAATCAGGAGTAGCTAATGACTGTCTTTAATCTCAATGAACATTCACTTGTTTCCTTTGGAGAATGAAAGGGGTCATACATTTCTACATGATCGTTTTCTTCATACTGGTAGGAGATACCAAGGGCACAGTAGTTGCTTGAGGTACAAAGTGTCATCTTTGCTAAGATGGAAAACTTCATCATACCCCTGTAAGTAAGTTTGACTCCCTGTTTGGAACTACCAAAGTAAGGAGCTTGCAGACATTATTGGCTCTGAAAGTAGCTAAGCACATTTCCTGAGCATTTGCTTGGATGCACAAACTTATTCAATTCAATGAAGGGCTGGTGGTCCATTAGGTTGTAGTAAGTAGTCTTTGACTATCCAATGGAAGGGTTCCAAACCAAATTGGATTGTAGAACATTGTGGTGAACTTCATGTTGAACAGTTTGGGTGAATAGTTGAAGCTTAGTGAGGGCATATATGAATGTTAAAAATGTTGTGATAAAGAAACCCAGATGATAGTACTCAGATACTCATCCAATCTCCTGGGCTGATGTGGCCCCCACCTAAAGTTCTGAGATTTGCACTAAACTGCAAATACTCACCTCAATAAATGAAGCTCGTTTCGAGGTAGGTTCTGATGCAGATGGGGTGGTGGCCTCACGGCCTGACTCGTCCTTTGTTGGAAACTCTCCTTGACTACGGCTGCTCACAAGTGACAGCCGAGAACTGTAAATGCATATAAATGTCAGCAATGGTTGTAAACTGCACAACAGCATTATAAAAATACTAGGAAAAGCAAATTTAAAAAAGCATGACATCAGTCTGGTACAATTCTTCAAGTTTTGATACAGCAATATATAAATTATGTTTTTATATTTTATTTATGCTTCATAAGTTATTGATTGAATAAAAAGCATGCCATCTCTGGATATTTTGCACTTTCTTAATAAAATTAATGATTATTACAATATTATATAAAATCATAAAATACCACTAAACCCAAAAGACAATAAATCAATAACACTGAAACAAAGAATAAACTGAAAATTTCAGAAAAGTGAGTACTGAGTACTCAGTACTTGAATATTTTCAGACAGCCCATTTGAAGCACCAAAAGTACACAAAAACCAAATGTTAGCAAATTCATCTCATTTTTCACAACAACATTATCAAGTATTACAATTACAAAAATGATTTATAATAATTGTGATAAAAATTATAACACAGTTGCATTCTTTTAATGAAAATACTAATTAAATAAATTTTTTAAGAAAAGTAAAAGCTGTTACCCCTGATCAAACAGGCCTCCTCCATTTCTCATATACAATTACAAGAGGAAAAACAGAAACAAATTGTCATAATTCCTTAGAATAAAATAAGATGATTAATTTTTATATAACAGAAGATTTTCTTAAACAAAAATGTGATGAATAAAAATATATACAATAGTAACACAATTTCAGATGTGCAGAATTACCATTTATAACACTGTTTAAAGTCTTCTCATTTAATCACCTTCGGTATTAGGACTATAATGTTTGGTTATTAACACACTAATATATTTAACTTCAGTAATTATAAGCCAAGTACTAAGATTTGACCTTTATATTCAAACAACTGCTTCTTGGAAACAAGATTTTTATCAGGTAAAGAAAAGCAAGAAGCAAGATGTTGGAATTTAAAAACAAATCAAATTCTATTAACAAAGCAAACCATACCATTAGTCCATGCAGAAACATTTGCAAATTACACTGCAACTTTATGTACACAAATCAAAGCATACATAAAGATAGGAACAAAGATATAATAGCCTCAAAAAGATGTACTACTACATAAATACCATTTCCTATGAATTATGCACAGCACAACATAATAACAATGTGTAAAGAACTTGCCTTTACACCACTATTCTCACACACTTCTCACCACTATTTGTTACTATGCTGTACCTACATATAGAGACAAGAACATGCTATAAGCAAGGGGAGCAAAACTTCATTATAGAAGTGCTTAAAGTTACAATTAATTAAAATCTTGATACCTGCACAATTAAGAAAAAATTGAGGCTTTTAGTCACTAAGTTTAGTGGTCTACAATTCTGAATACCTATGTATTATATTATGTTTTTTTTATATTATTTTATTAACAGTTTGAATTTGAGAGTACTCCCGAAGAGAACAGGAAATAAATGATGGGATTTGTTTTTGATATTTCACAAAATGTTTTTTCATAAATATTAACCATCCTCACAGGCTGATATCAACCTATCCAAGAAAATTCATCTCAATGTCAGATTTTCCAAACATACTCAAAATTAATTTAATAGTTCATTTTTAATAGCTTTTTCAGTAATACTTAACTGTAACAAATAATATAAATGTCATTTTCATTTATCAATTAATGAAGAACACAATGGACAATGAGAAGCCACATTTTTGTTATAGAAGTGCATTATCTTTTTTATAGCTTCAATTGAACTACACATCAAACATGGATTCATATTTTGTTTTGCATTCATGATCAGTGTTAAAATCACTGAGTAAATTACAATTTAGTCCAAAACACGAGTTATGAAACACACAATGGGTTTTTTCCCCTAAAACTTTGCAACAAAAATTTTTGAACTATCCAATATAAGAAATACACTTGGTACCCAAAGTCCATAAACTTGGTTCAAAGCCATACCCTTACTGCAATAAAAGGCTACAATATTGACTTGCACTAATACCACCTTCAACAAGCACTAAACTGAAGTTTTCCTCCAATACAACAGGAATCTCCTGCCAATCAGAAAAGCTTTAGGAAAAACTAAGAGAGAAGGTGGCTTCTAAGTGTACCTTTTATATTCCTAGTCATTAACATACAGATGTTCAGAAAAAAAACGGTAATCTTATTTTAAAGTAAGAAAACCACACAGAAATTGGTAAATACAGTTTCCTGAACTAAAAGGGAATCTATAACAAAATACACTTTGCTTTGAAAAAATAAAATTGAAAATAAATCTCTGTCAAGAAAAAAGAAACCCCACAATTAACATATTTTTTATTACTATGCATCAGAATTATAATACATATGACATAAACTCTTAAAACATTTCTCACGTTTTCTCATAAGTTAATAGTTTGTAGTTAATAATAAGCTTTCTCATTATTACTACTAAGATTCTAATACTTTCAATTCTTTTTCTGAACAGCTTGTACACAACACATTATTAGATCACCAATGCAATAATAACAGTTCCAAATAGGGTGATTTCAAGGGATATATGCATTGCAACTTCATGCAGGGGGGCAATAAAAGACGTATCTTCAAGCACATATGATTTGAGATGGATGCAAAGTTTCTATGCTGAAGTTGATGTAAGAACTGAAACGAAAATATGTTTAAAAATTAAATACATACCCTTTCTGATTACAATAAGACTTGCTAGCCAGTCAATTTTCAAAAAACCAAAAAGGCATAAAGTGAATAGAACAATGCCTAAAAGAGGTCATGACTGAACCTGAACATATGACTGTAGTCCCTACAATTCTGCTCTTAGAATGTCAACAACATTAATTTTATTACAAATCAGTACATCTGTAGTAATACACCATTTTAAAATATCCCACATCAACATCAGGAGCATGACTACTGCGTAATTAGCCTTATCAGAAACTCAAAAATGTAAAAATGTTCCTACTTTGTCACAGTACTGCACCAAATTTGTAAATTTAAATGAAAGAAGAAAAGATAGTCAAAATCTATCATCAAATAAGGTAAAACATGTTGGGTTTGTTGTCAAAAATCTCTGAAAACCAAAAGCACAGAGTTTTTGGAAAAGTAAAATATATATATTCTTATTAAAAAGTAACAAAATCTATTTCTCTGGTAAAAAAAGGAAAATACCCCTTCGTGAAAAAATAGCTTTCATGCAGCATTACACAGAACAAAACATTAACAATTTGATAAACAAATTAATACAGATTTGTTGCATTCAATTACATTCAAATTGCTTAAAATTAACTAATTTTCCTCAATACTAAACGAGAAATGTTTTTGTAAAATTTGTGCAGAAAGAATATTTGGGTATAACACTCTCACTGCCTTCCCATTTATTTAAGACAAGATCAACAAATCTAAAACCCTTCTGGTACTTGAACCATAGAAAAAAAAATGGAAAGCCCAAAGACAGAGAAATCGTTCGATCACTTCCCCTAAAAGCGTAGTCCAAACCAATATGAAACTCATACATCAAAATAAAATTGAACTAAAATTCGAACATTGTTCTTGTTTAATTTTTATTCATTTTTTACTAGATCTGCACTGCACATCCACATGCAATATTACGGATGGGCACACATGTTTTCAGGAGCTAGTGCTTTGGTTTTAGGTTGTTAATATGACCAATGAAAGTGGAATGTGTAGTATTCTGAAGGAACAAAGAAAGTTGCAGCAAAATAAATCGCAAGTTTCTTTGCCTAAGTATGAAAGATTAAAATAAGGATTTCTTTGGAGGAAAATAATTTTTATAAAACTTAAATACAAACTTCAAAAAAAATGTTCAAATGTACATTCTTATCTAGATGACATCACTCTGAATTTCAAATGCATTGAATTAATTTGTACGAGATGTTGAAAAAGGATACTTGTACAATTGGCACAAAGTAATAAGAAAGAAAGGAGTTAATACAAAAGGTCTTATTTTATAAATAATACAATTTTATAATGTTGTTCAAAAATGTTCAGATCAGTTCTAACACAACACCATCATGATCCAAGATGATAAGAAACTCCCAGTACTCAAATAAGAATTCTGCTGATTAGATCAGCAATATCTGGTTAATATAATTTGCAGGAATTACATTTCATGTAACTTCACCTAAATTTAATAACTACTACTCCACTTCATGCTCAATTGTAACTCTTATTCAACACCCATACAAATTACAGACATGTATCATTTAACACATTTGCTATTGTCAGAAATGTGCTACTAATCATACAATGTACAATTACATCAGATAAATAATAGATAGAAAAATCAACAAAGAATAAACAACTATCTGTAGAGTCATGGGCAGATTTTTTAACAGCTCAATAATTTCTTTAGCAATTTTTTGAATATCTGATCTAAGGTCATAGCATTTTTTTTAAATATAATTACGTTTCTAAGATATTGGAAGGCTATTTGACCATTCACATTGTAGCAAAAAGGAAGAAGGCAATAGTAACCATGCAAGAATATGACCCTCATGGCCATCCAGAAGCTAGTGGCAGAGGAGGTTGTGCAACATGCTTCTCCCTGCGTTTTGCAGTGTCTTCAGGAAAATGTAAATCTTTTTGTTTTTGCTATCTAAGGACAAATTACACCGTGGCACTTTGAGTACTTTCCATTATAGGAGATTCTATTTAAATTTTAAAAGATGACATAAATTAGAAAGGAAAAAAGAGGGTCATTTATTGAAAGAATTATTTAAAATGTTGCGTAGAGAGTGTCTAAATAAAAACATCTTAAATTCTCCAATATACTTTCTGAAGTCTCACAAAGTTGGGTAGCAAATTTTAGAAATCTTCAATGAACTTACAAGTTGTTTACTAATTTTCTTTCAAAATATTTTCTCCTTTCAATGGACCCCAAAAATTATGCATTTCAATCAAGGCACTGAAACTAAAATTGATTATTATAATACTTTCAATTTTAATTTTATAGTACTATCGCAATTCTATATATATATATAAAAAAAAAAAACCCAAACACAAGAATATTTTTCTAGTTCTTTACAAAGTTCCTACAAAACTGCTGCCATGGAGAGCTGCCTAATTTGTATTTTTACTTCTTAAAAAGTCATGGTATTTGCTCGTGAACTGGTGGAAGAAATTTACAATAATATTCCATGTTCTTGGATAAATGAAAAATCATAATAGCCAAGTTACAGACCCAAGAGTTGCAAGATGAAGAGCTAACAAAAAAAACCTGTAAGTGACCAGTTTTTGCAAGAGAGTAGAAAAACTGAACTTTTATAAAAATATTTTCGAGCAATTGTTGGTCTTTAATTAGGTGCTTTTGTTTAATACCTTGAAGTTAATTTTTTTAAAGAAGTTTTTAGATATGCATTTCTTCATGAATAAAAACTTTACAATCAAATAAATACTTAAATACCTAACAGAAACAACTAAAAGAGAACATGACAAAAACATTGACAATGATATTACAAAAACATCTTCAACTTCTAAACAATCAAAGTTATTAGTCATTTCTAATAGAAAAGGCATCCATAACTTCAAAGAATATCTTATTGGCCTCATGTTTTCCAGAATTTTCTCTGAATGATAACACTTACAATTTTTAATTTATAGTTACACAAGATACTTAAATTATATAACTTGAGAATAAAAAAGGACATTGAGAATACAAAATAACAATGGAAAAACATTGAGGTGTTTTTGAGCCATAAGATGATATGATTTCAAATTGCAATAATTCAATTAACAAAAATAATCTTAAATACATATTTAAGTACCAATTTACACGTTTTTTAATATTTTGAATATGTCACAAAAGTAAAGAAGCATTTTTCTAGATCAAAAGAAATTCACTTTGTATCCAAGTAACAAGGAGGAAAATTGGAAAAACTTCTAAGATACATTGTATCCAAAAAATCAATGGCAGACAAAAAAACACCCTTGAAAATCATAATTTCACAAGAATTAATTACCATCCTTTAATTTGAAGCTTCTCAATTCAATATGTACTCAGTTGAAGTAGTATATAATAAAGCAGACTAATGATGAACATCATTTCTATAATTATGAAATTCCTAAAACATGTTAAAAATTAGCAATAAAAAGAAAATACATTTGAGTGCTTATCATGATTCCACTGAAATTTTGTAAATGTATTTATTTCTATATGCAAGTCATTTTCTTGAGTAACTGATAAATACAGTGATGGAGTGGAGATAGTACATACAGCAAATAATCAGTTTACAGATATCACAGATATCCGAAAATACAAACATTTAAGATTCATCACTTTAAGATTTTGTTTCAATGCATTTTAAAAGTAGCTTTTCTGCGAATTTCGTTGAGACAAATGTGTGATATTAATTATAAAAAAATGTGAAGATACACCCTATTAGTCATGTTCACTTCTTCTGCCACAGAGCATTCTTTTTTATCAAGTAATCTACCAAATTTGACATCAGCAAAATTCATTATCCCAGTACAAGTTTCAGATTATTTCCAACATTTTCCCCTCATTTCTGCAGCATAAGGAATCAAGAAAGGATCTTTCAGAAGTTCATCTACTGAGTGCTTCCCAGAAATATAACATTCTTCTGCAGAAATATAGAAGCAGTTGCAACTGAACATACAATTAAATGAAACTGAAATAAAAAGGAAAAATGGTATTAAAAAAGCATGAGAAAGGAGTTCCTTAACATAAGAAAAATATCAAACCTACACTCTTTAGCCATTAACAACTTTCCTTTTCAAACAACCTATAAATCACTACAAAACAACAATGGAGAAACACGCTGCAAGGGCAACATTGACAGCAAGCCAAGGGCAAATGGCAAAAGTCCAAAGGCAGAAGGGGTAAGGAGGTTGGTTGGTGTCTGTAGGTGAGTTTACCTTCCCCGGCGGCTGCTAGAACTCCTGTGTGTCATGGAAATCAAAACAAGCACACGCACTGGATTATCAATCCACACAACACCAATAACAGGTGGCCTAATGTTCCTATACTCACTCTGAGTCATGGATAATGGAACGTAGATGTATCAGAACAGGTTAAATCACTACTAGAGAAATAGGGCACAGACACACAACAAAAGATAACATACTTCAGAAAGAAAATCTAGACCATAATATCAAATATAAAATTAACTATCATTTATGCAAATCTGCAATTACTTTTGGTATTATATAAATGGCAAAGAGGGCATCAAATCTTAATAATAAAATTGAAAATAGTGTCTGAGGGATGGTACATTGATACAGATGCAACAATTTCAGAAGCTCCTGCTGCACTGTAGGTATATAAAAAATGGTGTGTAATTGATTCCACTAAGTACTGTATGTAAATTGATTTCCAACAAACAATTTTTCACATTTTTTTTGTTAAAAAATATTGATGTATGTGTTAAAAAGAGATCAAATTCCTGAAACATATTAAGGAAATTTTTAAAAATAATGTGAAGTTCAAGAACCAACTGAAAATTTAGCATAAAATTAGAATTTAGAAACAGAAGTGTACTGTCACAGGTAGAAAAAAATATAATAACAAAATCAGAAATGACATGTTCTCATTTTCTATTAAATCTTCCACAAGGTACTAGAATTGTCGCAGCAAAATCTTCAAAATAAAGTTTCATGAAAAAGAGGCTTCTTAAAAATATACTTAATATTACATTCTTTCACTAATTGAATGAAATTAATTGACAAATTTTTAAATAAAATTTATTTTTTTCTGCACCATGATATCCCTCTTTTTCTGTTTCACAATTAACAAGTACAACAACAACAACAACAAAAATTATTTGAGAATATACTAATCCAAAATACACAAGAATATCTACAATATACAATCTAACAATAAAATATTCACAGTATCAATGTATCAACATAGTCTCAATGAAGACTGTTCAGAATTCTACAAGACTAAATTACTTCACTTTTTACCCGTTATAATTACTCCAAAAAGCATATTTTTATGGTGACTACATAAATTTACTAATCAAGAAAGATATTACAAATTTCTGTACACTATCTATTAAAAGGAATAAAATACAGTGGAACAATTCACATGTAACACTAAATCTTCTATTTAAATATATAGACAGTTTTTTGGAGAATTACTTCAGTTCAGTTTAGGCATTTAATATAAAGATACAAGAAGGGAAAATGTGAATTCAATATTAGAAGATACATAGAGAGAGGAGATATTCTACAGCTTTGTACATAGTTCAACTTTAAATGTAGGGCACATCATTCCATACATTTAACTTAAATTGTTAGTTTTCTAGGAAAATACAAAGCATTGGATAGTTACCAAACCATAATTTTGAGAGTTGACCAATGCAAACAAGGTTGCATGTAATAGAAATTGAAAAAATATCATTCACAGGGTTTATGAAGTAATTCACATTGTATATTGTAGAACATCACTTCACTGCTAGTAATAAATCAATAATTGGATGATGAATAGATATCACACTGACATGACATGATAACGAAGAGTCACACATATGACAAGACGAGACAACAACACATACAACAAACGGGGCGCAATCCACTCCCTTGTTAGGATAAATATGAAAGTTTCCAATGTCAAATGGGAAACGCATAATTCATTTAGGTCGCATCAAACGCACGATTCATTTGTGATGCCTTGCAGAGTATAAATAGTTGAACAAATGTTACTGAATATTTTAATTTGATTCATGGGTGTTATACACAGACTCCCTCATGTAATTCAATTGAAATTAATAATTTTTTTAATAACACATTAAAACACTGAAATTTAAGAATTATTAATGAATCCAATTACTTATTCTCTGTAACATATCAATGTAATTATGAAGAATTCTTCATGTATATGGATGTAAGGTATTATAAACATATCACTAGAGGTTTAAGACAAGTTCATTCTGTATTACAGTCACAGTCATAACACAGAAATGGTTGTTGATGCTTTTTTAATGTAACAAGAAATAAAAACTATTTGGAAGCTACAATTAAATTTGTTGTATTTTGTAAAAGAAAGACTAAATATTCGGCAGAAATTTAGCCAAGACCTGGAGTGTCATCAAAATAATTTCTTGAATTGATGCTTACAGCAAAAAATTTTAAATTAAGATGCATTCCTGGACTAGGACAGGGTTCTATATTCCACAAGCTTCATCCAGCAAGTTCATATTTTCGCAAAACATTTTTGGAAAATTTAACAGGATGAAGATATCTACAGTGATTATAACAAACTTCAAATAATATGTATTTCTTCTCATTGCATCAAGCAGACAAAAAGGTTCTTAAAGCCAACAAAAGGAGAAGTAAACAAAAACCATTATTCTTTAACAGTTTTAATAAACAATTAAATTCTCTGCTTTTCTTGAAATTATTATTATTTTTTAATTGTTATTTGACTTAAATTGCAAGGTGGCAACATGTCTAAGAGTTGATCCTTTCACATCCACCAACTAAGTGGAGCATATTTAAAACAAGTTACAAGCAATCAAAGCCCTACACTAAAAGATCAATCTTTTCCTTTTCATTAATGCTACAAATAATCTTCAAATACTGTATTATCACTTAATATTTCAAGAGCCTCTTACCTCATCAAGAGATTGAGAAAATAAGATTAAAGGGCAAAACAGGACACTTCTCTATAGGTAGAAACAGATTCAGTCATTCCAGTTCAAAGTATTAAGCAAGTACTTTTTCTTTGGGTTAAGAATAATACTCTGGTATAAAATACAAAGAGATTAAAACAGAACAGACAAAAATCAAAGACGAAGTAAAAAATTATTTTAATAATTTTTACAACCCGAGAAAGGAAGAGCAAAAGCGAAAGATGCAACACATGCCAGAACATTATAATACCTTACATCCAGAAAGTCAAAAGCATCCTCTAGAAAAAGTGACCCAAGGTTTCAAAAATAATAAGAATTTGAATAAATAAATGTCAGTTAAAATAATAATAAAATAGTTGAGAGAAAAGGGCAGCCAATATGAGCACTACTGCTCAATCAGCATTTGATAGAGACTCATACAGGAATTAAATCACTGAAATATATTTTCAGTGATATAGCTTTACTCCCTTTTCAGCTCTATGGCTGATTCTTGTGGACTACATTTTCTTGTGAAATGTGTCAGTCATGTGTTTTTTTAAAGAGACCAGAGAAACTAGAGAAGCACTTTGTAATTTTTGTGCTTTTTGGAATTTCAGAAAGGGAGAAAAGCACCAATGATTCCTGCACATCTCAATCCACCTATGTGGCTTGAAAAACAGTTAAAGCTCAGAAATCATAGACTGAATGTTTTGAGACGATGGTGATTTTGCTCAATTTGATTTCCTCATCTGAATATTATTTAGCATCAGAAAATATTTATGCAACAGAAAAGCAAAAACCACAAGAAATGTGTATGGATCGCATCAGCATTGCCAAAAGCAAAGTGTGTAAGGGTGAGTAGGTAAAGACGGAGCAAGTGATTAGGTAAAGGGGACTGTGGGACCCCTCACACCTCAAGAACACTTAATACACAAACAGCGAAGGTATGAAGTGCAAGGGCTTATTACAGGAGAGCTAGGATAGGGAAAAGGAGAGAGGAAAGAGGACAGGGGAAGAGGAGAGAAGGGGAGAAGGACGAGTAGTCGGTTATGCGAGCGCTAGAGGGCATCCCCTGCGAGTGGATCGCGCCCCGGGCGAGCGCGCGGGCGCGGGGCTTTACCTGCTCTTGTCCATCCGGGTGCGCGAGGAGCTGGGCGGCGAGGCCTTGCGCCGCACCCTACACGACCACCACCACGAGGCCCCAAGAGATGCAGCGTGCACACACATACACACACACACAGTGGAGGACGGCGTCGCCGTCGGCGACAACGCCAACGCGCACGCGGAATCCAACGCTCCCAAATTGGATCGGAATTTCCAAAAGGCTGCCATCCAGATCATTATTAAAGGACGGAGGGCGATGTGGGGCCGGAGAGCGACGACGAAGGAAGGGGGAAGCGGGAGATCGGAAGGAGAGAGGAGGAAGCGGGATGATGGAGGGGGAAGTATTGGACAGGGCGAGGGGGAGAGATGGGGAGTGAGAGGGGAAACATGGGGAGGGGGAGAGATGGGGAGGGAAAGAGATGGGGAGGGAAAGAGATGGAGAGGGGAGGGGGAGAATGGAGGGAAAGACGGACAACGGAGGGGAGGATGGGAGAGGAGGGGGAGGACGGAGGGAGTAGAGGGGAAGGACGGAGAGCAAGATGAGGGAAGGATTGGAGGGAGAGGAGGAGGACGGCGGGAGAGAAGGGGAAGACGGAGGGAGAGGGAGGGGAAGGACTTGAGGGAGAGGGAGGGAGGGACGGCGGGAGAGAAGGGGAAGGATTTGAGGGAGAGGAGGGAGGGACGGCGGGGAGAGAAGGGGAAGGACGGAGGGATAGAGGGGAGGGAGGAGGGGAAGGGACGGAGGGAGAGGAGGTGGAAGGACGGAGGGGGAGGAAGGGCGAACGGAGGGACAGGAGCTTCTGGCAGATTGAGGGAAAGGGGGGCGGAAGGAGAAGAGGGGGAGGATTGAGAGTGAGGGAGAAAGAGGAGGGTGATGAGGGGAAGGACGGAGGGAGAGGAGGGAATGACGGGGAGAGGAGGGAAGGGACGGGGAGATGAGGGGAATGACGTGGGGAGATGTGAGGGGAAGGACGGGGAGATGAGGGGAATGACGGGGGAGATGAGGGGAATGACGGGGAGTAGTGAGGGGAAGGACGGGAAGAGGAGGGGAAGGACGGGGGAGATGAGGGGAAGGACGGGGGAGATGAGGGGAAGGACGGGGGAGAGGAGGGAAAGGACGGAGGGAGAGGAGGGGAAGGACGGAGGGAGAGGAGGGGAAGGACGGAGGGAGAGGAGTGGGAAGACCCAAGGAAAGAGGGAGGGGTTGGAGACAGAATGGAAGGGAGGAGGCTGACGGTGAGAAATAAACAGGTGAAGGATATTTCCCTAATCCCGACAGGACGAAGTATTCCTCCTCATAACCTGCTTACGCCGGTGTGGAACAAGCCACCGTTAGTCGGTTAAGGCGGTCGTGGCGACCGTAAATGTAACACCTACCGATCGAACCAAAAGGAAACAGATCCTTTATTCCCTTTATTCACAGACACCATAAATTTGCATCACCGGTTGAACGAGTTTGATGCACTTGCAAAAATCGATTTCTTAGCTAGACCTCTCTGGTCGGCAGTGTCCTTGACCACTTCCAGGTGAATGCTCGATCAGCACCGTATTCAACGGCCACAGAACGGGCCTCTCAGGCTATCCGGAACGGAACGCCATCGGAGGGTACGTTCCTCAAGCCCTCAAAATCTGCGTACACCGCATGGAAAAGGTGTTCATCATGTTGTGAGTTAAAGTTGATAATTAAATAAATAATAAAAGATAAAGTAAATAATTTTTAACTGCAAAATCCTACATGAAAGGGCAAAAGAAAGTTGCTTAACTTCTCTGCAACCTAGGTGCGTCAAGCTGGAATAGCCATGTCAGCACCCCGTAATGAAACGTGTCAAATGACTTACTATTTAATTGCCACATATTTTCGTGGCGAAAAAGGGTGTGAGCTGGCTTGACGCGACGCCAGCACACACAAGTTAAATTCGAGTTGTAGCACGACGGAAACCCTTAAATGATTCATTGCTAATTGTTTGCTAATTAATTGACACAGTTTGGAATTAATTTTCACGTATTTTTCATGGAGAAAACGGGTTTGTTCTGGGTGTCAGCACACGCATAAGTTAAATTCGGGTCGTAGCTCGACGGAAACCCTCAAATGATTTATCGGTAATTCATTGCCACAAATTGGAATTAATTGCCACATATTTTCGTGGCGAAAATTTGTGTGAGCTGAGTGTCAGCACACACAAGTTAAATTCGGGTCACGGCTCGCCGGAAACCCTCAAATTATTTATTGCTAATTAAATGTCAATCAATTGCCACAAATTGGAATTAATTGCCACGGATTCTCGTGGCGGAAACGGGTACGTACGTGAGTCGGATGTCAGCAAGCACAATAGATTTTACCTCTGCTTTAGGTTTGATTTTTACAATATTAAAATGTTTAAATGTTTTCGAACTTTCCGACCAGTCGTGTATAACATTAAAATAGGACTGTATCCAATGATTTAATGAATCCAAAGAGCTCCAGCGGTGATCTCTAATGAATATAATGAATATGAAGGCAATGACCGTTTAAGCAGTTTCTCCATTTGCTAACTGAAAGCAGTTACTTGTCACATGTCACAACAATAAACGAGAAAAAAATCTTAATTGATTTTTAAATGCTCACAAAACAGGCAATTAACGTTACATTTATGTTTCACCAAGGTCGTTTCGCTGGACGATTATCAAAATATTCCTTAAATTTTGAGCGACCGGTAGACCCTGCCATCGACGACTTCGATGTCTTGTTTCCTTGAATCCTGGAATACTTACCCTCACTTCTTAACTAACATTATTGATTTATGAACGCCCACGCAGCCGTACTTGATAGCTTTAAGTGTTTGTGCTAAAGAACATTTTTATTTTGTGGTTGGTGATTGCAATGGAATTTTGAGATCCGCAGGATATCAATACATGTGGCACTTTTGATACATTTTTCGATTTTCACTCATTATCATGTAACGAGTTGAATAAACACTTTACTGAATACGATGCCGTATGTGAATTTGTGCTAAATGTTGAGGTTGAATCTGAAAATAACGAAAAATCCCAGTTTTCAAATCAAATTCCCATTTGAAATTTCTCGGTCTTCTAGAATTACAGGTTCGCAACCCTGTAGGAATACGTCTTTTCGATTTAATGCCACTCAATAATCGGGATACTACAGTAATCGCAATGTATTTTGAAATCGAAGAGCGCCCGTCAAATGCTCTTTTGCGTCTATACTCCGAATAAAAGAAGAATGTGGTTGACAGTTCGGTGTGGAGGGGGGCGGCTTTGCCGCGTACTGCGCGCTCTACCACGTGCTTTGAACAATAAGACGAACAGCTGAGAGAAATCGGGAAAAAATCGTAACACGTAAAAGAAAGAAAATAAATAAGGAACTTACATTTTCTCATCCTTCACCAATTACTCCCAAACGTGGACGCTCAGCCGATAAACTGCAGCACTGCGGATACGCGATTCATTTCGCAGTTCAAACGTGACAACATCGGGCAAATGGCGATACTTCTGATTCGCTGTTGCCTAGGTTACGGAGCTGACGTCACCATGTTACCGGGAACTGTCAACCACATTCTTCTTTTATTCGGATAATAGTTGTAAGCCAGGCAGTGCAGCGATGAGTGACGTCACGTTTACGGTCGTTGTGAAGAACGAGTCATCCGACCGGCCGCGCGTTCCTATGCATGAACAGTGTGAGCACTCCATCATTCTACGTGCGTTTTCGTACGGCAACGACACACAACGAGAAAGTGCCGCAGACTTGCATCGCAGAGCACTGGGTTGTCGTCGCACCTGTTGCGTGTCAACTGGAGAGACCAATCGAAAATTCAAGCGAGCTACAGAAAATATAAGTTGTTCTGAGGGTATGATATGAAGGGAGATCTGTTTTGCTTTTCTGGTATATTATTTGGAAGTGACGATACATGGACGAAGACTACGCGCGCACACACACATGTACATCCAAATTACTAAATTCCAATGCACACAGAAATTGAAAGAAAACAACGCAGCATCTGGCAAATTGCACCTCCAGGTTGCACTCTAGGTGATCACCTATTTTTCCTGTAGGAAGTGCCCACTACAATACCCGACTTGTATGCTCATATTCAGTATCACTGCTTACAAAACTGACATGATGCATTTGCGAGGTTCCAAGGAGAAGGGCGCCAACCATTAAATATTTGCTAATCTCATGTCGCAATAAAGAATTGCAACTTTTTTTTATATTCTGGTATGTAAAAAACTGTTCAACTGAATACATACTTTATGTAATCGCAATATTCATGAAGTCTGTTTTTTACTTTCTCGTATACATACGTATGTACGGAAGTAATATACGTAGTATAGAGAAAGTTATGTAATGCTGCGGAGAATCGATTTCGAGATTTAAACGGAAACACACGTTTTGGGGTCCCCTGATACCGAAAACGTGTTTTTCAAAACGTCCGTCCGTCCGTAGCTACTGCTATTTTCTCTGTGGTGAATATAGATTGATTCTTCGGTGCTACACCGTTTCTTTGCCAAGAAACTTCACAGAAAGACCGATATAACTGTAATTAGCAATGCATTCTGGTTCTTTACTTTCTATTCAATGTAAAACGGTATTCAATGTCCAAAACAGAGCACATATAATTGGGGCACAGAATTCCAAAACCCACCTTATCTGGGAAAATTGTTGAATTGTTGATTGATTTATGATGACCGTTAGTGTAGCGCATGTTTTTTCTCGGGAGATGGCGGTGATCTTCCCCCGCTGGATGGCGAGATCCGGCGCCGACCTACCGTCGGCTAGTGGGGTTCCCCCCTAACCAGGACTCCCCCACCAACGGGGCACCGCCCCAGTCGGGACAAGCTCTAAGCTCCCGACCGGTCTCCCGGAATATGTGGTAGTGTAGTGCATGTTAGTGTAAGTGTGTGTGTAAGGAGAGGATAGGACAAGGAAGAGGAAGGACAGATCGCGCGCGGTTTGTTAGGGTACTGCTCCGGCATTCGCCTGGTGTTGATCGGAGAAACCACGGAAAACTACCGATCAGAGGAGCCGGCCGCTAGAATTCTCCTCCAGACGGCAGCTGAATTCGACCTAGCTGAAAAGCTAGTGTCGAAAATCCTGCCGCCGTCAGGACTCGAACCTAGGACCTCCCGGTTAGGGGGGTCCAGTGACATCAGTTGATGCACTGAGCTACCGCTACCGGTGAAAATTGTCGAAGGGAAAATATCTGTCTTATTCACTGAACCAAAAATACTTATTAAATGGTATTGTATTAAGATAATTATACCATCTCACATATTCTTAAGGTAAGCAGAAATCATCATAATTGCAAAAGAAAATTATCCGAATAATGAAAAAATCCCATCCACGTGATCCGTGCAAGCCTCTTTTCATTGAGCTTGGAATCTTACCATTGCCTTGCCTATTTATTTATGAGTCTGTAGTATTTGTCAAAACTGACTTACTTAACGGTGGGAACATATTTTCATGTAATACTGATATTTATAGTTACAATACCCGACGTAGAAATCATGTTCATCAAGTGTCAGTATCAACAGCTCACTACAAGAAATCCACATACAATACATGTACGCTACTTTACAATGCATTGCCAGATGAAATTAAACAATTAAAATTGGTACACAAATTTAAATTAAAAGTAAAATCTTTTCTGATATCGTAGGCTTCCGCGGCCAGTCATGATCTGGGCTGTCCGGGTGACGCCGCGTCGAAGGCTGGGGTGCCGACGTTTCATATCGCGGTCCTCTTCAGGGCTGTACTGCCTAGGGCAGTACAGCATATAGGCAGTACAGCCCTGAAGAGGACCGCGATATGACGGTCGAAACGTCGGCACCCCAGCCTTCGACGCGGCGTCACCCGGACAGCCCAGATCATAAAATCTTTTCTGCTGCAAAACTGTTTCTATACAATTAGAGACAATACTGATCGCCAAAAAGAAACATAATGTTTTCTTTAACAAAAACAAGATATAGTATAATGAATTAGTTTACATTTGCATTGTATAATTTTAAAAAAGACTCAATATGCCTGTAACAAATAATGTACTTCCGGGTCAATGACCCCCATCTCGATCAGGTTTTTGTCCAGTTTCCCTGATCCATTGAGCAAATGCTGAGATGGCCCCTTGATTTGCTTCTGGACATAAATGTAGCTTCACTATGCGCACGTTTTGTTGAACTTTTCTTTGCTTGTAGTGGTAGTAGAGTTAGGGTGAGTTTCTATTTTGTTAACAATACAGAAAAATCAAGTCTGTTCGTTTCTTTACCGTTAAAAATAAGTTTTCTATAATTTGGCAACGAAAACATCTAGTTTTTGAAATGTTAATCTCTCGCTTTTTTAAATTTGTTGTTATTGTTATTGTTATTATTATTATTATTATTATTATTATTATTATTATTATTATTATTATTATTATTATTATTAATCTTTCAACTATTAATAGTTAAATTGTTGGGAAGGGATTCTGAAACTCAAGAAAGCCTGCACAGATAATTTTCTCCCCCATACGTCACACATTTTTGACTGTTTTTGACTAAATAAATAAATAAATAAATAAATAAATAAATAAATAAATAAATAAAATCACTTACAACTTAACTACTGACACTTGAAAACAGATATGGCAAATTTTGGGACTAAACGATTGAATAAGGAGGATTCTGGAACAGTCATCATGGATGAAGATGATTTTTTAACATGAAAGGATGTCATAAAAACACCATGCATTGCTAAGTGATAGTATCTGAAGTAATCTGGTGTTGCCCTGCATTTAAGTATGCTCTGCCCTGCCCATTCCCCTCCTGCACTGCACTGCCAGTTTACAGTAACACAAGTTGGTGGTAACATTTTGGGACTTGAAAATCTCCCTCTTTTCTTCTTGGTTGCTAAAAAGTGTTCATGCAAAATTTGAAAGCAATCACTCAACTTCAAAAGTTATAGTGGAACAAATACCCACAACCATACATCTAATTTTAAGATTGGAATGCAAATTCTAAAATATTAATCATATATTCATTCGTTGAAAGCAATGCTGGTAGATTTTATAACATACTGCAACAAATAATGACAAGTAATGCAGGTAAAACTGCAAATACATCCAACAGAATAAACTTAAAAACTGCACTCTTAATTTCTCTGACAGCAGAGCATTCTTTCATGCATAAGGCTCCATGCCTACAACAGGTAGGCACATTATGGAAACACAGGCTGAACTCGCAAATCATTTATACTGGCATCAAATGGTTTCAGGAACAGATTTCCAATTGCAATTGATGCTAAGTATTGTGGATTACACAAATGTGCAAAACTTAATTTCATAAAAATATGTTAAGGCAGGTTTTGAAATGTGCTTCAATTATTCTGCTACTGTTTCTTAAGATGTTGCATATGACTCTGATATAAACTAGTTATGTTCACAGACATAAATACTCCATTTAACACATTATAAACACACTCATTCCCTACTCGACTGCCAAAATCTTTTCATACCATGGCCAAGACACTATTTCTGATTATATTCTCTGGCATATTTAAAAGCTGATAGAACGTAGTGATTTCATCTTTTCACTAAATTGTGAAATGAATAATATAAAGTACAGAAACTTAAGGACTCAAATCTATATTTTATTTATTCATGCGTAAAAGAACCCCACAAACCATTGCAAGATAAAATCTAAAAAAGAAAGTTTTGTACTTCAAAAAGAAAACATTTTATAAGCACTCCAATTTAATGGCTGATGTGTTTGGAGTGCTCATCGATATATTAAAAAAAAATGCCACTTTATATCAATTTGTACAAACAAATTTGATGTGCTCTACTTCATCTAGCAATCTAGTAAAATCTGTTGCATGCTACTAATAACATACTACTCAGTACAACTTTATCTAATTTCCTTGCATCTAATAATGGCTCTTACAAAAATTAAAATCATCATAAGAAAGACATCACTCCACCTTTTACTGAATGTGTAAGATCATATACTGGTTTATCATATTACAATCATTTCTATCATGCACTCCTTCACAAAGAAATATAAGAACTTCATGAAGAATATTCTCAAAAGTCCAAAAGACTAAAACGGTATGCAATTTATACAAGTTTGTAATAGTATTTTAAAGAAATCAAGACTTTCAGTTCACTAGATAACAAAACGAACATGGTATGAACGTATATTCCATGCACTCTATGAAATTTGTAAATGTGTATATATTTTGTTCTTTTACACAATCTTGCTCTAACATTTGCAACACTACTACTACTACTAAAAATAAAGATTTGCCTTTAGTTCTTGATATGGTTATCAACACAACATGTATTGGAAAACTAAGCCATTGTGAAAATATTTCCTAATTACAAACAAACATGTGATCTAATATCAAAGTAGACAAGAACACATGGAATGTAACCCTAAGTATGTTTATTCTGAAAGTTGTAGGTATTAGCATTGGCTTACCCACACTAAAGAAAAAAGTAACATGAATTTATAAATAATATAGCATTCTTTTTCTATACAAACCTTTTTTCAACATCACTAATCTTAATATTATCTTAATTATTCTTCTACTCTAAAATTGAAATTGGCTTTATAAACTTTTCATTTTAGATAGTAATACATTGGCCAAATGAGATATTCATCTAAAGTCAACTTTTTATTATTAATTATAGCAAATGTTATTTTTTGATAATAAGTAAACATACAATTCCTTTTTTGTCAGCCTAATGACAATTTTCAATAATCACTTATATAAACAAGGAAAAATTGGGTTCACATTACTTATTTTTATTCTTTTTTGCATGCGTTGTCAATTTCTTTACATTGCCATCATCAGATTCATACGATTATTCTCATTAAACAACATAAAACATCTGAATTCTAATAAACAGAATCCATATTGGTCTGTAACCAATATAGTACACAATTTTCCTGTATTTGTATATGTAATTATTTAAAATTGCCATTAAGCCCACAAAAAAGGCTTATTTCATTATAATAATAAATCTTAAATATAATAATATATTTACTTATTATTCATCTAAAGGTTCTCTTCTCCCTATTTTCCTATCTTTTTCTCAATTTTTAATATTATTGAAAAAGGCTATAAATATAATTAATAAATCGTATATCAACATGAACTTGCCTTACTCCTATTGAAAATACCAGCCAGAATTAAAAGATACCATGGAAAATTTTAACTACATATAAGAAGTTTTTTTTTTTTTTTTTTAAATTAAATCTGATTGATTGGAATTAAAAGTAAGCACAAACAATGGTTGGTAATCCATTAAACAACATATGAAATTGCAAGCCCTAACTTGCACTCAACTTCTTCATAACCTCAAGAGTTTAATTCATACTATTCTACACAATGCCTCTACAAATAACCAAGGAAGTAAAATCAATGTTCTGTGTGCTTACAGTCTGAAGAAATAAAAATTTATTTTCACTACATCACAAAATCTAGTTCGGGATAACTAAAATTATTTCGTGCAGATGATATTCATAGGCCTTCAACCAATCATATAATGTTTTAAGTAAACAATAATCACTTGAACATTCTATACCGAAGCATTTCATAATGATTTTCAAAAAACTATTGGTTTTATCTACAAAATCCATTATTACAGACCAAAAATATTTAGTATTTCGCTTTGAAAATAAATTATTGGAGAAATAAGAAGGAAGTTTCTACAGGAAGTATGAATTTCAAATACAAATATTTTATTTCAATCACGCATTCAGAATAACATGCTTATCAGTGATGCTTTATTTTTACAATGTTCACATTTTTCATATAACTTTTGATCTTCAAAGTCAACAAACATTTAATATCTGCAGAAGAAAAGGTAGTATTCTCAATGTCACATCAACAATGTAACCCTCTAAATTTACATTTATAAAAATTATTACACCAGATATGACTATACAGACATACAACTCAAACAAGAACAAAGTGATGTCTTTCCTTTCGATGAGTTTTGAAAAAATCCCAATACTTACGTTGTCGGTTGTGTCCTCCTTCGAATGCTAGTACTAAGAGGATACAAAAGTTAAAATGAATTTATACATATACATTCGCACATGGACATTATGAAACTAAATACTTCACACATTGAGATGAACTCCAACAAGCAGAAACATTATCAATTAATCTTCTGTTTTTAACAGAAACACAAAATAATAATTCCTTAAAAATGAAGAATATGTTCATATGAAGGAATAAAAGACTCAGCAAGCTTCGAAAGACCAAAGAGCTTTAATTCAGTCTTCTCATTATGTGTAGCTAAATTTTACAAACTAAATATTACTTCCTTACCTGTTTACTTTCCCATTATGAGTGTGCTAGAATGCACCATGTAAGCAAGACATAATTTCCACCATCACAAGCTTAATAATTGAATTAAAAATATCCAAGTTGTAATATTTTTTTAAAATTTGTGATATAATTTAAATTCCTAGCATTTGAACTTATTAGTACATTTATGTTCAATATTTCAAATACGTACATAAGAACATGGCCTTGTTCAGTGGCCTAATCAAGTGATTTGGGGGTCTTATGACGCTTCAGTAACCTCACTCCCCAAACTGATGAAACATGCTCAAATATAGTTTTTAATAACTTTTTAAAGTAATAAAAGTCATTCAATATCTCAACTGAATTCGTTATAAATAACTATAATACAAAAAATAAAAATAAATTTAGAATTCAGCATAAATTAAATTTTCTCACTAAAAAATCTGGACAGCTACACACTACACCACCACTCCTTTAGAAAGATCCTGTTTGTACTACTGGCCATGTTTATTGCAAGTAGTCTAACATTCATTCACAGAGAATATGAAAATGTTACGAATTTACAAAAAAAAGACATAAATGTGTTCAAAATAAAAAACTAATGCTAAAACAGTACATAATTTTTCACATTATTTGTAATAAAATGTAGTATTATAATGTTACTTACATCCTATGAGTATTCAATCAACTGTCAAAAAACTCTTCAAAAATACATACCTTTAATTTTTGAAAATTTAAAAGTTTTAATGAAAATGACATTCTGCAACTGAATTGAGTATATTGTGCCATTTCATTACAAAATATTTTCAAAGAAAAAGCTCACAGGCCCTAATATTCAAACTACTGCCCTTACAAACCATAAACTACAACTAAATGATCACAACTACGAGAGTATATGAAAAGGCTGGTATTAATGCAATGAAAAAGTAAAATATTTACACAAAAACTTCTAACATTTTCACAAACTTATTAAGAGATCATTTGAAACAATTGCATTTAATCAAATTAACAATTGCAATTAATTTAAATTTTCAACAATTGCATTAAATTATAAAATACACTTGTAATGTAGCCTAAATGTAAAATTCTATATTGAAGGTATGAAGATAATTTTGAAAGTAATGTTATGATCAATGAAGTCAAATGCTTTCAAATGTTCTAAAAGAAATATTTTTTTCATTTCCATAGATTTTGATTTTTTAAATCCATGATGGGAATTTGGAAATGCTTTATATTTCTGAGAAAGGTGTCTATTTGTACATAGAAGAGCCTCGAAATTTTGAAGAAAGAAAAAAGGCTTGCAAAAAAGAAATTAGCTATTAATTTTGAATTCCATATCTGTTTCTGATTTTGGAAAGGGAATTAATCTTAGCAGTTTTGAAAATATTTTCTAATAATAAGTTGCTTAGGGGTACATAGAATGTGCATGTTAGAAGGTGTGAAATGACATGTAAATGGTGAATAATGGGTGCACAATTCATAACTCTTCCTCGAACAATCTGGACATTCATATAAACTGGCTAAATATTTGCTTTGTTTTTTTAATTTACCAACAAGTCTGAGTACTTCATTGAATGAAGTTTAGGAAACAAACATCATAATGAAATATTTTTTCAAAACCACTGATGAAGTTGAAGTTTAAGCCTTTGGATCCTTCATGAAATCAACCACAATTCTTGAAAAGTTGGTTGTCAAACCTATGGTTTAAAACATACTCGTGTTATCGCAAAGGATTCACTGCACTCAGTGTGCAGGTATGGGAGGTTTTCTCTTCATATATGCATTGCTTTAGCCTTTCTTGTGTATGACAATTTCCTCAATATAAAAATTCCATGAAAATAAATTAAATCATTGTGTTAACTGATACGCACTATAAATATTATGTTTTACAACATTTTGTGCATGTTAATTAATTATGAGGAAAATGTTCATGACAGATATCAATGCAGAAAAGATTTTTGATTGAACAATTGCTTTGGGATGGTGAGAAAGTCTTTGAAATAAATAGATTCAATATTGCAAAGCACATTCAAGGCTGCTAATGGATAAGATGGCGAGTGTTAGTTATATTATTAGTATCATCAAATTATTATCATGTTATGTAACCACAATAAGGTTTCATTCAGTACAGTTATCTGGCCTCGTAAGTTAGGGTTTTGGGCAGATCAGATCAAATTGTGACAACTTCCCAAAAATGACTAAATAAGATTTTCTTAAAACCAGCTGCAAAGTTTCTTTATATTTTTTAAAGAATAAAGTAAAGTGCATTAATAAATACAGACTAATTTCCACTCCAATTAAATTTTCAGAAATTTTGAAAATATCATATGTTTAATGTTTTTCAAACTTATGCCTTCGACATTGAAGCTAATAAATATTTTCTCCACACAATCTATTCTTCTGTACAAGATATTCAAGTCATTTCATGTTCACTTTTTTTACTTATTTAATGTCTTCATGTAATTTTGGAGTTTTATTGAGAAACATTTTCCAAAAATATCTGAATAAGATATTTTTATTTTAACTTAATTTTTATTTTTATACTTTTAGTAAGTATAGACCACAATGCACTACAACAATAGAATTTTGATCAAATTTTTTGAATTTTCAAAAATTACACTACCTAAGTGTTTAGGAATATCTAATAAGTCATCAACTTTTAACATTACAGGTGTATTTTACACAAATGAATTTATGGACACAAACAATTCCAATGATCTCTTAAAAAGTTTCATGAAAATATTTCTCTTCTTTTTTTACGCGAATAATAATAGCTGTTTCATAGTCTCATGTTTTCACTTCATGTGAGTGGTGGCTTGAATATCAGGACCTGCAAACTTTTCTCTTTGAACTTTCAGAAATAATAAACCGTAATAAATGGAATTCAATAGCAAAAGTTCTATTTTCATTAAATCTTTTAAAAAAATTTTAAAAATTAAAGATATACATTCTTCCTCCTTAAATCTACTGTGCTTTCTTAAGTGAGTTTTTTCAAGAGATTGCTGTAACATGTAAGATGCAATAGACTATTTCTTATCTGCTACAAATAATACAAAAAAAGATGGTGATGTAGACCACTAGGTTTCTTTTGTTCATGTACGCAAGAATTATAATTATTATCTAAAGTGAAGGAGCACTAGCAACTACGATAGTCATGTGAAAGTGTTTAGCTACAGCAACAAAAATATTATGGATACAGATTTCTGTTTAAACTCTCTCACTATACTTTGGAAGGAATATGATTCTTCCATGTTACATTGAAGTCTTTCTAATTGAAAAAGTTTATATCTCTATCTGAAGAACCCACAATCAAATGTTCAAAAAGTAGTTTTCTTAAATTTTTGTTAAGTTCATTCATCAAATCAGTAATGATAGGTAAAGGTTTACAATCAAGCAAAGTAGTAAGGAAAGATTAAATGAGCACAAGTGCTGCATTAAAAGTGGGCACAAGAAAATGCTATACAAATTATGCTAACAAAAATACAAAATGCTACATTTGGCAAGGAACATCCTTTCTGTACCTAACTTTGGACCAAATTTTTTAATCAAGATAATTTTATTTCTTGCAATTTTGATTCATGGATTTTCATTAAGGAATTTATTATCCTGTATCATGAATATGTATAACAAACTCATGCAATATCACAAAATAATATAAGTTGCAACTTATTTTTCATGCCCTTCCCCATAATCACCAGTAAGAATGCATTGACATCAAATGGCATAGCTATAAAATAAATACAAGTGAAAGTGTAAGGAGAAAATTTTAAAAGGAGAATTATTCTTAAAGACTGACGGAGTATTGAACAATCAATGATATTTACATACAATCCACATTGCACTCTTTGAACCCAGAAATTAGCATTCCTACTTTTGGGTTAACAAAATCTGCAAAGGATGAATATCTTGACCGATGGGACTTCATGAATTCTTAAATTCTCTGACTTACCCTGAGAGTGTAGATCGACGAGCATCCCTGTCACCCTGAGCAGATGCTGAGGATGTTCCTGATGGCGCTGGACTTGGAAGGTCGCTCACAGGTGTCCCCGCTTCATCCAAAAGAGTCAATTGAGACTGCCTCACAAACATACCATAGTTTTCTGGGCACTATAAAAGTTATAAGTGGTTTATTAGAGTAAATTATTAAGAAAAAAGTGAGACTTCAGTAAAATCACCAATAAAATAAAGTTCAACAAATCTGTACTTAAAATAATTGAATTAAAACAAAGATTGCTATTAAATGATTTCATCTCTATTGAATTCTTGATCATATATTTTGACAACTCTCTAATGCTTTCAGCAGAATTATGAGTATATCGCTCATAATTCTTCTGAAAGCATAACCATCTAGCATATGGATTCCCAATGAGGCTGGAATCAACCCTCAAGGGGGAGTGGGGGTCAATGAAATTTTGCAAGGTCAATGATGATCAAGGGGTTGATTGGTATCAATAGCCAAATATGCACTGAAGATTAATCCAAACAATCAAGATCAAGGGGCCATTGATTACAAAAATTAATAATGAAGTCAATAAATAATAGCTTTCTAATACAAAACTTTAAACCACCCTATAATAAATTATAAATTTGCTTCTCTTTTGGATTTTGACACCAATAACGTAAACACAAATCAAACATTTCTAAAATTATACTCTGTCATTTTGTTTCTGAAACCTAGTTCACATTTGTAAATTTAAAAATTATATTAGCACACAAGATATTAACACATATCTAAAAAAACATTTTTCAAAAATTATTTATATTCTTTCCTAATTGTTCTCTTTAAATCATTTACGCGCAAGTAATTGTGTTATGGTGTGTACTAAATTATAGAAAAATTGAAGGTGGTTGCAAAAGCAAATGTGTTCAGAAAACATGTGCAGATTGTAATATTTCTCCTCTACATCTCAGGTTTTTTATTGGTCTTTGACAAAAATAAATAAAATAATTTCTTTCAAAGGGTTCGATTCTAAAGAAAGGTTGCGAATCCCTCGCCTACAACAAATAACAACACAGTTTCTTCCTACCTGAAAATAAGTTTTTCCTTGCACAGTACCATTATTTTTTCCTTTGGGTTCGTCGAGAATAACTCCAATCCATTTTCCGGCAGCAAACATTGTTGTTCCCACGTAAGCAACACATCCTTTGACATCCTTACCCGTCACTTCCACTCGTTGCCCAAGTTTAAGAGATTTTTCTGCCATGGTTTCTTCGATTTTATTTCTCTAAAATTCTCTACAAAAGTGGCACGTTACATTTAGAATTTCATGTAGTGCTCCACTTTTGACTGATGTCTTAGTAAGTCAAGTCGGTCAAAATCTCCATCAACCCCGAAAGAAATGACAGCACCAACACAACCCCAAACTTTATTATACGTTCACCCTTGGATCACCGATCAGCCCACACCATTCACTGACCATCTGACGTCCGCCTGCCGTCAGCTGTCAATGCTCGTGCGCCTGGTTTTGTCTGAGGAGACAATTGAAAAACGGCACGACCAGTGTTCCCAACAGATCTGACTTCACTCTTAATCTTAGGCATCTCATTTACCAGAAATAAGAAATTACTCATTTCAGAACACAAGATCCCATGTGCGGAAGAGAAGGAGGTATTGTTGATCTGCGTCATAAATAAACATTATGTGACGAAGCGACGGTGAATGACTTTCTCGTTCTTTAGTTTATCAGGATGTAGCAGAAATGCTACACCTGCTGATGCTTACTGTCATGGATAGACGCGCGGTGCGATGAGAGGAAAATTATTCAAGAATATACACAGGTTTAGTGTTCTGAGTCATTTCTGTCATAATCTTCCGAGTTAAAGTATGCGGGAAATGGCCCGGATTTTCGTGTCAGGAGAAAAAGTATTTGCAAAAATGCGAGGTTACCCTGCGTGGCCCGCTCGAATCGAGGGCCTAGCAGACTCCAACCCTAACAACATGAAATATCATGTTTTATTTTTTGGAACAATGCAAAGAGGCATTTGTAAAAATCAAGAATTATTCCCGTATTTGGAACACAAGGGCAAATTCGGAAAGTTGTCAAGAGCCAAAGGTTTTAAAGAAGCATTAGATCAAATTGAAGGGCTTGCCCCAGTACCAGAATTGGTTCCCAAAATTGTGGATGAGAAGTACAAAAATGGCAATACTCAAACAAACAAAACACTTCTAAATGAGAGTCATACAAGTGACAATATAGATGTCTCTACCACTAAAAGAAATAAAATTTCAAAAAAGAAACAGAATAAAAAAGCAGATATTCAAACATCTGCAATAAATAATTGTAACGAAGTTCAAAATTATTCATCCAAACCTCCAAGGAAACGTTTGAAACTAAATAAAAGTGAAACATCGAACCAGAAGCAAAATTTTGAAACTAATAATAGTGTCTTTCGACCGAATATAGGTAAAAATGACAGGAGTTTACCTCTTGAAATACAAAGTGATGGTCAAGAACTTCCATTGAAAACCAAACAGAAACAGCAAAAGAATGCAAAAAATTGTAAAGAGATCGAGTTATCTTCCAATCTGAATTGCTCACAGAAAGGACATAAGCCAAACAATCGTAATGATAATTCATCTGAGCCAGGTAGCAGCACTCAAGATTCTGATGAGCAGTTGCACTTGTCTTCGCCAAGTAGATCTGTTAGTCGATCTGGTCGTGTTATCAAGAGAAAAATTTTTCATGATGAGACTCAAGATGTAATTCCAAAGAGGAAAAAGGTTCAGAGCTTAAAAGAAAATGTACGTAGCCCACCAAGCCAGCGAAATCAGAAGCGTAGACTACAGGGTTGTCTTGGTCAGAATATCCAGAATCTATCCAGTCCACTATTACAAAAATTACCATTTTCAGGGGTCTGCCTAGAAATGCCAAAACAGAAGAAGCCAACTGCACGACGTTGGTTAGCAACAGAAAATTGTATGACTAGATTAGACTCTCTTATCCGATCCCAACTTGGCATGACCCGAGCAAATCCTGAGCAGTGCATTCATTTCCTAGAAGACATGGCTGAACTTGATCTAAAGCCTTTAATGCTCAAGAAGCATCCAGAAGTAGTGGAAACAATGAAGAGACTCCGAAGGTACGTAGGAAATGCAGGAGCTTGGAATTTCACAGAAGAACAGACGAAGGCTTTTGAAGAACTAGCTCTGCAAATCAGGCTAAAAGCAGAACACCTATTTCAAAAATTTAAAGTCATGTTTTCGGTTCCTGAGAATTGCTCATTCCTAGAAGTATTTGCGGATAGTGTTATTGAGTTCCAAACCACAACACAACATTGGCCCTTGGCAAAAATTTATGCCCTTGTGGCAGAGCCCAAAATAAAAGTTACAAAGCGCTTGAAATCTTCCAAACTATCAAAATTGTCCACATCTTCTAAACAGTCAAAATCACCTCAACAAAAAGCATCCAAAATTCAGGCCAAGAATAGAAAACAACTTACTAAGTCCAAGGGACGCACCACCAAAAACACTAAGAGGACAAAGACAGTAACAAAATAGTTCATGTTTGAAAGCAGTATAGATCTGACTGCTCTTTGTGGCACAGGAGAAATTTGTCCCTGAAGAAGAAAAAAGATTTCATTGGACATCTCCTAGAACACATTGGAAGAATCGTGCTTATCTTAATTAAATGGAAATAGGTGTGATTTCTGTGTACCTGTGATAAATGTGGTGTTTTATGTGACGTGTGTCTTCATATTCAAATTAATGTGGTTAAACAGATGTATCTCTAACAAGTGACATATATTAGGCAATTGATTTCGAAAACGAGATTTCAGTATTTCCATGAAACACTCCTTATGTTCTACAGATTCTTTTCTGTATGAAGCTGAATTTCACTTGCAAAGGATACTTCCAAATCTTCTATTGAATTTTGAGTACAAGTTTATTCAGCCTTTGATTAATGTTTTTCACAACTATGTGTTGTGTGGAATGACGAAAATTATTTTCCATTTGTCACACTACACAACATAACTGAAATGAATTATATAGTTAATAGGATGGGGGAAGAGTGAAACCAAATCAGATTATGTTAAGTAGTTATGGTGTGAGTCATTAAGTGCAGCTTATGGCATGGATGGTTGGCATCGGATAAAGATATGGTGCCGAACTGTGTGTTGGAAATGGTGTGATATGTTTGTTATGTTTAAAAAGAAGCTTGTGGAAAGAACTTTTAGCAACTCGGAGAATGTACACAGAATTTTTAAATCTGGTCATATCAGGTGTCGAGATATTTAGATGATGTGGTAAAGAAATGCCAATAGCTAAGACTGATTGCCTCTTTGTGTACCTTCCGTCTTCTGCTATGGTTAATGTAATAGTCATCATTAGAATGTTTTGTCAGAGCTTTATACAAGAGATATATGCAAGAGGAAATGTACAGAAAGGACTAGATTTCAAAATATATTAAGTAAGAGTGTGAGGAAAGAAACGTGGAGATTTTGTTCAGTGATAACTTTCACTGGACTAAAAGTATCTGTTCTGAACAGAATTTTATTTTATATATTATTTTGTAATGAAATGAGACTGCTGACAAAAATGTAATTATATAAAGAGAGAGAGAGAGAGAATAAGTTCTCCATATGGGCTGTATAACTTTTCTAGCACTAGCTTTATGATCGACTAAAAGTTATAAATATATTAATTAATTATAAGAACATTTCTTTATTGTTATTCCTAGGCAGCCATGTTTAGTTTGAATTTATGTTACTTTTTATTTATTTACATTAGGTCACCTTTTAACAACTTTGTCATTAGTGACCCCAAATACAAATAATAATAAGAGGGTGTATAGAATTTTCATTTAGTCATTTTTCCATTAGAATTATGAACACTGTTTTGTTATAGTGAATGCAATAAGAGTTGGCTAACTTGTTCTTCTCAGATTGTTCCAAAGGGCAGAACCTTTCAGCTGTTATTTTTCTTTCTTTAAATCGTGTAATTCATTTTAAAATAAAGGCGGACAATATTATTTGAAAAAAGTTGAATAATGAAGAACTCTATGTATTTGAAAAATCTACTATCTCTATATTTAGTGAACTTAAATGGTGCCTAATTCATTCATGCCCATATGTTGTTTCGGACCTTTTGTATAATATTCTGAAGACCTTTTCTATTGCTCATCAAATTGGCTGGATTTGTTTGATAAAAATTGAATGTGAAGTATGAATTTCTAAAAACATTTTGAAGATCTTGTATATTCTCATTAACAAAAATTGAAGAAAGAAAGAGAAAAAAATGGAAAAGAAAATTATCTTCTGTAAACAGCCATTATTACAAAAGAAAATCAATTATCTATCTTATTCAGCTGGACGTTTTTAAGACAAACGAAATAGTCTAATTTTTTGCTTCAAAGACTTCAAAAGCTATACTAAATATGACTTACAAACTATGAATTGCCAACTCTTGCTCTGAAGGGGAAGAAAAATCCAATGATGTCTAAGCGTTTTGGAGTAAGGATGAGAAGATAAGAAAACTTTGAAAATAGAATTTAATATCTGCCAGTCTTAAAATTGTGTACTGAACTTTAATTTGTCTTTCTTTTCTTTCTTTGCCTTCAAAAATGTGTGATTCTGGGAGTCAATCAAAGTGATATCATGCATATAATTTTGTTTTTTTAAATTGCCATAGGAAATAAACATTTTTGGTGCCATACTTTTTCAATAGGCTATATTTTTCACTAATACATTTTAAACTGTACTTACAACAATATTATCTAAAGCTTATGCTTACCATAACTTAATGATTCTTTTCTATCATTTCATTGAAATCCACTGGAATGGATTTTTATGAATTGATGTAATACCTACATCTTGGGTAAAATAGTTTGAAGGAGGAAACAAAATCTCACTCTAGATCATTTGACCTAAACAATATTTATGTACTGTGATGTTCATTTCAGTGTGGCATGACAAATGCCAGTGCAGCACAAGTAAGTTAGAAATAGTTAGACATTAACATGGGTGTACTAAATATTTTGTGTTAATGTGTTCAATGTCCTTCAAATTGTGGTCTGAGGCCCAGTACAGATTCATAGAAAATTATTCCAATTCCCAGTAGAACATAATAGAAATTCTTTTGCACACACAGTAAAGTTTAAACAATTTTGTCACAGCAAAATAATGAAGAGTGAATAAATGTATTACATTGCTAATATGACACTCTGATATGTATGTAATATTTGATTCAAGAAGGGAATGCAAATACTTGCCTCCTCCACATATGTTTCTTAAATTATATTATAATTATTCATTCATATTATAATTATTCATTTGTGATTTCTCTATTTGTTGCAATTCTTAATATCATCAACAGTCAATTATTTAGTTTAGTACTGTGTAGGTACTTTTTAAGTTTTGGAGCAACAATGGCCTCAAATATGAAATTAATTCAAATGTTACTTCAATAAAGGTCATTCATGATATTTTTCTTGGTGACAATACTGTGTAAATAAATCACAAAATCATGTGGATCTCCAATAAAAGCTTAGTTTTCTAATGGATAGAGAACTCTAAGAAAACCCTGGCAGTTTCATGTTGGTAACATGAAACCCATTTCAAATTACTTTCGGGAAAGTTTTGAAAAAATTGTTTTGTTTAATATATTACATTAATGTAATAATGTAAAGTGATTAATTCAATATACAGAGATCCCAAATATAATTCCATAACAACACTTGGTCCTCAGGCCTCAAAAGTTAAGCACTTATGAAGTATGACTGGAAGTATTTGTAAATTATTTGATGTCTGTTATGCAATTTCTGTGAAGCATTACATAGGTGTGATACAAAATGAACATCTCAAGAGGTCAAAACTTCTTGGTTGCATATTCAGTGTTCTTTAATAATTCCTGGAGTTACTTGGTTGCCGCTTAATGTAAAAGTTGTTGTAGTAGTTCTGCTTCTACAAAAATATTCATGATAAAATATGTTTCACAGATATATTGAATTTTTGAGATTCACTGCAAAACTAAAGATTTTTTTTGGAATTAAGAAGTTACTCTTGCTTAAAAGAGAGAAAGAAAAACAAGATTTTCTTAGGGCTCGTGGAGGTTTGATGTAATAGATACCTCACCTAATCCCTAACTAATGAAAGGAGAATATAAGTGAAATAAAAGAGTGGGGCAAAAGTTAGTGCCTTTTTTCCTTTCTTTTTTCTTTCCCAAAGTTAAATGATAGTTCCATAGTATGATAAAAAACTATCATGATAATTGGACACGTGGATTAGTTTAGTTCATGAGATGTATTGTCCTTACGTGGGGCAATAATTAGTCAGTTGCATTGCTGGTAATGGTAATCATCTGTCTCCAACAGCGCAGATTTTAATCTCCAATTTGATTCCCAAAATAGAAAAAATAAGCAGGTTGTGTCCCCCAGAATAAACAGCTTCATTCTGAAAGAGAAAATAGAAAAGTTGTTTCCAATGAAGAAGACAGGACAAGAAGTTTGTTTTCTTCATTTGATCACAAAACATGAAGATTTGGAGACACATTGACAGAAATATATAATACAGTTTTACTTGGTATGAGTTCAGTAGCAATTTAATGACTGCAAATAGTTGCTTGCTCTTTTGTTTGTTTATTTTTAAATGAGTTTTCAAATGTGACACTCCAGTTTAGGTACTAAAGAATACCACAGGCACGAAACATGCAAGAAAATATAGATGACAGAAATAACTTACTTTGTAAAGTGGCAACCATGTACTACCAAACATTTCTGTGCAAATATAAATCGTAAACTTATTAACTGTTATCAGTGTTGCAACTATGATTGTACTAGAACATATTCAGAACTAGTGGTTCAGTCAACATTACTCTTAATTTCAACACTCCATGAATAATGAGACACTCCAAGAAATAAAAAGTTGAAATTAAAATGTCAGTTTTGACTTTTACTTTCTGATAATCCTTAGAACACCTGTTTAAATATTATTTAATTATTTATTTAATGAAATGTATTTTGTAATAAATTATCAATTCAATATATCAACAATCAAGACAATGTAGTAACTTACATTATTATTAAATAACATGGAAATTATCAATCCCATGTTCCTCTTTGGTACATATTCTACTATGTACTGTTCAAACCCAAACTTCTTTTTGACATTAAATAAATTAAGTTGGGTTTGAGATCACATTCTGCCGAACTGAATATTATTTAAGTTCTTAACACTCCTTAGTTTGTTCTTACCTTCATGGGTTCTGGAACTATTGCAGGCAGACTGAATAAGTAAAAAATTTCTACTCCCATTATTGTTTCTACAAAGCCTATCTACATATCATCTTTTTCATTTTCCGTTTCATTTCTTGGTGTTGCTTATTGTTTATTGAGTGTATATTCATTGTTTTCGTTTATGTAAACAATATGTTTGAATACTGCAGTATTAAAACAATATTTCCCTCAAGAGTCCTTTTTAGATTTAATTTTCTATAATATAACTGAACAGTATTTTCATATCAATTTGCTTGATTGTATTCTATATATTTTATAAAAATATAGTAAAACTAAAGCTAAAAATAGTGTATAAAACAAATTAATGCTCTTTGATGTAATTATTTCCTTACCAAGATGTACAAAACAAGGGGTACATTATGGATAAGAACTTTTATTGATGTGCAATCTCTATTTGAAACTCAAAAACGTACTATGTGCAAAGTATTGTAAGTTATGTATGTATATGTATGTGTATAAATCAAAGAAAATTTTACTTGAATTATTGTAAACATGTCTAAACCCATTAGTTTGTATTGAAAGTTTTGAATCAATCGCAAACCATTTTGTTTTGTGCAAAATAAGAGCAGCAGTTATTTCGAAGAGCTCTGGAATCAAGTCTAAATTTTCTTACCCAACATTAAAGAATGAACACTGCATCAAGCGTTTAAAGACATTCTGAAAGTTTCTTTGAATATTCCTAGCAAAATATGTTTCTTTGCAAATATACATTTTATGTTATGCTTTTGTCTTGACTTTATTTGGAGTTAAAAGAATGCCAAGCATTTTGTATTTCATTTGTATGTCATGGTTTTATTCAAAATTATGTATTTAAAAAGTTAATCACATTCATTTCAGAACAGTGTTGTAATTCAGTGTTATTATAAATGTGACCGATTAAATGTATTAACAGATTTATTAAAGTTGAGTGAGCCATTGATTTGATAATTTTTTTGTCCAGAAGCTAAATTCCTGCCTGAAATTGTTTTGTTCAGACATGCAATGGGAAATTAAACTTTCTTCTCTGAAATTTTTGAAATATTGAAGGACCTTGTACATGTGAGATAGTAATTAGAAACTTACCTAAAAACTGGCTGAAAGGTGAACAGAGAAGAAAGAAATATTTTATTAAGGAACATACATGTTTCCAAATAATGGGAACAAACTACAGTTTATAAATATATACAAGATTTGAGTGTTAAGCCATGAAAGGAAGGAAATTTTGTTTTATATAGAAAGTGTTAGATTTTAAACTGACCGAGTTTTCAATCTAAAATTCACAAGCTGTGTAAATATTTGTAATAGTAATAAAGATGTGCTTGATGAAGTCATTAACAAAACATATTTCAGAGCAAAATTGTTGCTGACTGTAAAGTTTATTTACATTACAAGCACATTTTATATTAGCGGACAAAAGCACAGAAACAGCCAAGGTTCTGATGTCTTCTGGAAATCTCACAAATGCACCCTGGAAATATCCTTTCAAAAAAGAAGAGAGACTCATGCCGTTATAATAAAAGTTAATTTTATTCTTTCTAGCATTTAGAAGTACCAGAATATACTTCAAGAGTAATAAATACCTATTGAAATTACTCCTTTCATTCTTCCAAAAAAGAAGACCATGGATATCAAAATAATATTTTTCTTTTTTAAATCTGTATTATAGAGCAAGACATGAAGTAAGGCTAGGCTGAAAGTCTTGAGACAAATTTATACTCCTGTACAAGCCAGTTTTATTCAATTAAATTACGTTTTGTTGTGATTTACGAAAACCCCACCTGAGATCTCAACATCCAAAGCATTAATGCACAAGATTGAAGAGAATAAAGGCCTGGTGCATTAGTAAATGGTCCTTGGAATATGTACTTAGGACTTTATCTATTTCAATCAGGCACAGATTAGATGGCATAAACTAATATTAACATAAAATAACGTACTACATCATTCAATCTTAATGAATGCAGTGTCTTTGTCAGCAGTAACTGCCAAGATCAGTGAATTTTATTTTAAATAATAGCATTGTATCTCGTTCGAACTTTTCTGAAGATGTGTTTCAACATTCTTAAAAAAATATCAACTTCTTTCTGTCACCTGAATCTGCATTCACCATCAGAAGAAACAAAAGGGATACAATTTCTCTTTTGCTGAAGTAGCCATTAAGATTTGGGTGGCTGAAATTCTTCAGACTCATTTACAAGTCAAATTCAAATTACTACTTCTTTGCTGTTTGGTCTATATACAGCATGCACAAGAAAATTAAAATGGGCATGAATGAAAGAAAGAAGACAATTTTTTTTCTTTCTATTTTGTATAGAATATACTAACATCTGCATTTTGCTAATCATTTCGATCCCTTTCAAGCTATTGGATATACTTGAAATATATAGATGTAAACCACACCATGTTTACCATTCAATTGTGATACGCAATTTCTTTCTGAAAATGGTGGCATTAATTTTATGCAACATCTCATACCATACAGTAATGATATATTTTAATTACTTGCAATACTAGTAAAGATGAGTAGTAAAGCTCATGGTTCCTAAAGAAATGTATAAAAAATTAGTCAACTATATCACGATTTTATCTGACGAAGTGTTTCAGTTTAATAGAAAGTAGAATGGCCATGAAGATTTGAGTGTTAGCATTAAAATTGTATTTTTCAAGTAACCAAACACCTTGGAATGCTACATCTTCATTACTTAGAGATAACCAAAATATTGACTCAAAACAACTGAAGACCCTTCTGTCAAGAAACATTAGGGAAGTGCATTTTGATGGAAACAATGGGAAAGAAGCTTCAGATGAAAACAAAAATCATCTTAGGAAATGCTTCAATGGTCCTAGTAAATTAATAGGGACTTAAGGCAGAAATAACAAATACTATGGAGATTATTGTTGGAAGTGATTGAAATTGGACATTAATGTGAAGTGATTGAAAAAAAGAAAAGTCTTTACAGATCATTAAAAATGATATCATGTCCTGCACAAGACACTTGTCCAGAAAACTGCTCTGTGTGTGACGTGCTGTAGGTGGTTTTGTACATTCTGAATTCTCTCTCGGTGTTCTAAGCGACGAGGTCACATTTTCCTTTTCTGGATAACTCCACAAAGAGTCACAGGTGGATATTAAAGAATACAGCACTTTTACCAGAAGGGGGGGGGGGCAGTAACTGGGGCAACGTGCCCCAGCTCCAGACTTATTGGAGCACCGAGTTTCTCTTTACTCAAAAGATATACAATTGTATTAATCTCTATTCAAAATTTAACGCTCTAAGTTATTTTTGATGCATGGAGAAATTAATGTTTACGAATTGGGCGAGGAGGGAATTTTTGTTTGAAATAAAGGACCTCCATGGATCAAATGCCAGGCCCTTGGTTTGCTATGGGCGCCCCCTGAATTTCATTGTCAGCTTTTGGATCATGGGCCAGTTATTTGGGCACTACGGCATATCTTGCCGGCCCAACACAACATCATGTGTCGCACGTTTCCTCAGGAGATGCTGCCTACTTCGCCGGAAGAGGTATAGTGACGTTCGGAAATGCCGACCAAACGTTCCAGCCTCCCACGCAACTTTCGCGTCGCAAGAATGCGGAATTTCGAAGAACGCCCGTCGCGGTGGACAGCAGAAGCGCGATCCGGTATCCGGTGACCGCGACAGTACAGAGTTTTCAGGGGCAGATACGCATGCCGGGTCAGTCCTACGAACGGCATGCATATTTTGCATATTTGAAACGGCAAGTAAGAACTTTGAGATCGTGAAAGCAGTTGTGAAACGAACAAGTGCCGTAGGCAACGCCAGAACTATTTAAACGCCAAAAATGAATTGCGAAGTGCAAGGAACTTCACGCACGCGGGCATTAAAGGTATCGAGCGGACAAGAACGAAGATGGGAGTGAACACGAAGGAAGAAGACGAGAATAGGTGTATAACTCGGGTGGACTGCTGCGAGAGGAGAGGTGGAGATCGTTGCGATCTACAAAGGCAACGTGCACGCTGCCGGAGAAAACGGCGCAGCCCTAGCGCTCTGCCGAGGTCTTCAGCGGGGCCACACTTCGAGGCGACACCGCGCGAGTAGCGAAGGTTAAATTCGCGGACCGCGAATCATGGAAGGCAACGCTAAGGAATGGTATTATCCGAATAAAAGAAGACTGTGGTTGACAGTTCCCGGTAACATGGTGACGTCAGCTCCGTAACCTAGGCAACAGCGAATCAGAAGTATTGCCATTTGCCCGATGTCACGTTTGAACTGCGAAATGAATCGCGTATCCGGAGTGCTGCAGTTTATCGGCTGAGCGTCGACGTGTGATGAGCTTACAGTGTCCAAGTGTATTGTGAGAGCGGGAATTCAGAGAAGCGTGTTCTTTTAGATGTGTAGTTATTGTTGTATTTGCAGTACGCGGCAACGCCACCCCCCTCCACACCGAACTGTCAACCACATTCTTCTTTTATTCGGAGATTAGGAGACGTTGCAGTCATAACCGGAAACCATAGACGAGTTCGTCGTGAGATTTTGATTGATTGAGTCTGGAAAGATTGATTGAGATTAAGGGCGCTTCAACAACTAAGGTCATTAGCGCCCGTGTCAAATTATTTTACGTCCAGTACACAATAGTGCAGTGCCAAGCTAAAGAAAGGAAAATTAAAATTTTAAAATGGAAAGCAAAGCAAAATTGGAAAGGAACGTATCCTAATAAAAGAGTTTGGCAGAAAAGAGCAAGAAATGGCAGTGACCTATCCGAAGGCGTGTTAAAATGATCTCGCGCCGAGCATCATGAGATGAGGAAGACCAAGGATTTATGGAATCATTGATTATTGTGAGCTTAAAATCTGAGTTCTGCCTCTCTGCCATTCACTGAGGATAGAGCGTTTGATAAAGAGCTTTGTGTCTTCCGTGAGTCTGTAAAGATGTCTAACTCTTTTCTTCGTGACGGACTTTGCTGCCTAGTGAGCTATTTCATTTCCTCTTATTCCCATGTGCCCAGGGACCGAACGAAAGACTAAAATATTGCGGCGGACCAATAAATGACGGAGTTGGATGGTCATTGTCAGCGGGTCACAAGACGAGAAGGAAGAGATGGATTCAAGCGAGCATTTGGAATCACTGCAGATCACTACATTCCTTAATGACATCGATACAGCAAACTTAAGTACTTCCAAGAGCGCAGTATAAACGCACCACGAAGAGTCTAATCGAGAACCTCGCGTGGCACTACTGCAGTAGAAGGAACATCCGACTTTGCGGTTTTGAGAGGAGTCATCGGTGTAAATGAACTAATGGCCAGGATACGTAGATTTTATCGCCTCAAATTCTGATAAGAATGTACTGGGGGAGTTAAGGATTTAGGATGGTTAGACAATCTAAGATCTATTATGGGCCGGTGTAGTTTCCAAGGGGAAACAAGGTTTCGGGGGGGGGGGGTCATAGGGTTTGGCAGTTTTATATTAATCTTCTGCGAAAGCATACGCAAAAGGACTCCTAGGGGATGGGGTAACGATGGTTTAAGTACATACGACGTCAAGTGAGTTGGATGGAGGACTGCTTGGCGTGAGGAAGTATCAATATTGGATAATTTGGCGCAATATGAGGCAATCAAAATATCTCGCCTTCGCCTCAGAGATGGTTCTCCAGCCTCGGCCAAGAGGCATTCAATGCGACTCGTGCGGTAGGCGCCTGTACTAATCCTTATACCGGCATTGTGTTTGTATTGTAACAAACTCGGCTACTCCCTCTATTATATCCTTTAATACGCCCGTTTACTAGCTAAATTTTCATAATTCTAAAAATTTATGCGGGCGTGAACTTGCGATGGCCCCTGTACAGGGACCGAAACGTGTTACTTGCGCAACGCGCGCGCGGGTCAGCATCTGATTACCAAAAATCACAACACGTCATTGAGAGGTTTTACTGATAAACACAACTGTGTTTATCGTGCTTTATTCTATCCGTTTCTCTTTTGTTGCTAACTGAATCTTTCTTTTCATTAAACAATGACAATAAGCAAGTAAACAAAAAAACACCCTTCAATGACAACATAAAAAATTCAATTGACACAAAAATTAAAAGAAAAACCATTCATCCTGAAAAACTTACAAAAATTTCATTCATACCGAATGCGCATTCTGAACTATTGCCTTATCGACTCTTAATCTATACACGTTTAACATTACTTGGTCATCTACATGAATGCGTCTTCGCAGTAACCGACAACAAATTAGCCATTGCACTTCCCTGTTGTTGGTTCGGCACCGCGGTGTGTGGCGCAAGTCACGTTCGTCGCCAGCTGCCAACTCGCGCCCCATCAGTGCACAATGGCCGCTATGCTCCGGCCACCGTCTCGGATTGCCTATTCTACTTTTTCGAGATTGAGGGCAAATTGTAAACTCCTGCAATCAAAATGCTACTCGAGCTATATAAGCAATATTGAAAATTCGATTTCTTCGAATATGAAGGTTTTTTGGAAATATACCAAGTCATTATCTGGAAAAGATGATTATCCTTTTAACATGCACTATGGCTCGAGTACCAGTTGCGGAATGGAGGAGTCGGTTAATTTATTTGCAAATTTGTTTGGTGATGTTAACTTCTCTTTTGTTACTCCCAACGTTACACCAGTTACTGAGAATAAGTATATTATCTCCTCATTTATACCCGAGACATATTTTATATCCAAATCAACTATTTTCACAGAAATTGTAAAGCTTGATGTGAATAAGAGTGCTGGTCCAGATGGCATTCACAATTACTTTTTGAAAAACTGTGTTTACGCTATTTCGCATCCACTTTGGCTTCTTTTCAATAGATCCTTGAGATGTGGCATTTTCCCTAAATTCTGGAAACATGGTAAAATCCTTCCTATTTTTAAGAAGGGTGATAGAGCTGATGTCTCCAACTACAGACCCATTACTCTTTTAAGTGCCATTTCTAAGATTCTTGAAAAAAATATATCTGGTTACTTATTTTCAGACTTAAAGGCATTTATATCACCTGCACAACATGGTTTCATGCCGAATAGATCTACTGTTACAAATTTAGTCGTTTTGCAGGAAGCGATGTGATGCCATGTCATGTCAAGTGGAGCGCAACTAGATGTAATTTATACTGATTTTTCGAAGGCCTTTGATCGCATAAATCATGCTATCTTACTTGCGAAATTAAGGGAGCTTGGGATAGGAGCTTTGTTAAATTGGATTGGTAGTTACCTCACGGACAGAAAGCAACTTGTTTGTATTAAAGGCTATTCATCGGGATTATTTGATGTAACTAGTGGAGTTCCGCAAGGTTCGCATCTTGGGCCCCTACTGTTCAATCTTTTTATAAATGACCTACCAGGGTATATATTCGATAGTCAGTGTCTGCTTTATGCGGATGATGTGAAATTGTATAGGGTTGTCTACAATGATGATGATGTTGCTTTGCTCAAGCGAGATCTTTGCAATTTGCTGACATTGTGCAGGACAAATGATATGAAGCTAAATGTGGTGAAATGCTTTGTAATGTCATTCACACGTAAAAGGAATAAAATAATAGCTGACTATAAAATAGAAGATGAAACCTTGAACAGAGTTGATTGTATGAGGGACCTGGGTGTCACATTTGATGACAAGCTGCCTTTTGGGAATCATATTCAGTGCATTATTTCCAAGGCACTGAGAATATGGGGTATGGTCTTACGGAACTCTATGTACTTTTGATCTGCTATGACCCTTTTGGTTCTTTATCGAACACTTGTTAAGCCAATTCTTGAGTATGCATCGTCTGTTTGGAACCCACATACAAAATCGAGTATATCTTCCATTGAAAGAGTTCAACATAAGTTCCTACGAGTTTTTGCCCATAAAATTGGCCTGACAATGGCTCCCGACAATCATGAATATAACATCATTCTATTAAAATCTAAATTAAAGAATCTTCATTGTAGAAGAAAGCGTGCGGATATACATTTCCTACGTGATATTTTGTTGGATAGAATAGACTGCCCAGACATTCTTTATTGCATGCCGTTTAGGATCCCAAAGCGAATCTTTAGGAGAACAACTTCCTTTTCAATTGACACAAATGTAACTATTGCGCTAATGAGACTATGAATCATATTTGTTGTTTGGCGAATAGCTTGGGCGCTGATTATGACACATTGACAACTAGTAATAATTCCTTTCAAGGTTTTTTTGAATAGACATTTTAATTGACTATATTTGATAATTGTAAGTGAAGTGTCCAAATTCCAAAACACCAGGGTTCAATAAACAATTTATTGACAGAAACAGGTACAGAGCTATAGTGCCGGATATCCAGGAGAATTGGTAGAGAGACGAAGCCGTGTTGCCGTAAATCCAGGAGATGTACCACTATACGCCGAGTCACCAAGTAGCCGAAAAGGAAAGTCCGTAGTCGTTGCGCAGTTGTAGTCTCTCACTCTCCACACAGTAACCACCACTTAAGCTCGTCGCTCTATCACCACCGCTCACTCGCTCACTCTCTGCCTGCCTCAGCTCCGCGCCGAGGCTTCATAGCTGCCCTGGGCCGTAGGCCCGCCGACTGGCTGTGTAGTAGGGGCGGGGTCGAGTCTCGCCCCGCTCGCTCAGGCGTGGCGGCCGCACTCAGCCGAGCACCGCTGGCCCGCGCTTGTTGTTGACCGCTGCGGCCAGGGGCGGTAACGCCCTACTGACGTGCTCCTGTGGCGGCACATTCAATTATGTGCGGCCGGTCACGACAGTAAGTTTGTAAGTACTTTTATCTTCTTTCTTTGCATCTTTTTCATGTTTTTCATTGTTCATTATTTTCTTTCTTTTCCTAAATTTGCAAGTTTGTATGTACTTTATTTTTATTCTTTATACTACATTCCATGTAAGAGACCTTCCTGTTATTCTATGTATTTTTATTTTTATGTAAAGGGTATCACCCGTTAATTTGTTTAAATAAATAAATAAAAGAACGAGAATGAACAATGGGGAAAAGAAAACGACCGGTGAAAGAAAGGAATACTTGAGAGCCCTCTCTGCATCCTCCCGTCAGGACGTAGACCGACCCATCTCGACGGGTTCTGGAAAAATATTGGAGTAAAGAGCAACAGATGAAATTCCAAACCTCGTTAATGAGCAGCTATTACCATGGTACGTATCTTGTATGCGCGATTATGCGGCACGCCTAGCGATTGTGTGAAGCCGGAGGGGGCGGTGCTGGCGATTGCGTACAGCCACGGGGTGGGTTAGCGATTAAATGCAATTGGGCGTGAGCGGGCGATTGTGTGCAGGCGGGGGTGGGCTGGCGACTGTACATGCAGGGATGGACCGACGATTGTGTGCAGCCAGAGGCTAGGTTTGCGATTGTGTGCAGTTAGGCGAGGGCTGGCTATTAATGTGCAACCAGGGAGTGGGCTAGCGACTGTCTGCAGGCGGGGGGTGCGATGACGATTGTGTGCAGCAAGAGGGTAGGTTTGCGATTGTGTGCAGTTAGGCGTGGGCTGGCTATTAATGTGCAACCAGGGAGTGGGCTAGCGACTGTCTGCAGGCGGGGGGTGCGATGACGATTGTGTGCAGCAAGAGGGTAGGTTTGCGATTGTGTGCAGTTAGGCGTGGGCTGGCTATTAATGTGCAACCAGGGAGTGGGCTAGCGACTGTCTGCAGGCGGGGGGTGCGATGACGATTGTGTGCAGCAAGAGGCTAGGTTTGCGATTGTGTGCAGTTAGGCGTGGGCTGGCTATTAATGTGCAACCAGGGAGTGGGCTAGCGACTGTCTGCAGGCGGGGGGTGCGATGACGATTGTGTGCAGCCAGAGGCTAGGTTTGCGATTGTGTGCAGTTAGGCGTGGGCTGGCTATTAATGTGCAACCAGGGAGTGGGCTAGCGACTGTCTGCAGGCGGGGGGGGCGATGACGATTGTGTGCAGCCAGAGGGTAGGTTTGCGATTGTGTGCAGTTAGGCGTGGGCTGGCTATTAATGTGCAACCAGGGAGGTGGGCTAGCGACTGTCTGCAGGCGGGGGGTGCGATGACGATTGTGTGCAGCAAGAGGGTAGGTTTGCGATTGTGTGCAGTTAGGCGTGGGCTGGCTATTAATGTGCAACCAGGGAGTGGGCTAGCGACTGTCTGCAGGCGGGGGTGCGATGACGATTGTGTGCAGCCAGAGGCTAGGTTTGCGATTGTGTGCAGTTAGGCGTGGGCTGGCTATTAATGTGCAACCAGGGAGTGGGCTAGCGACTGTCTGCAGGCGGGGGGTGCGATGACGATTGTGTGCAGCAAGAGGGTAGGTTTGCGATTGTGTGCAGTTAGGCGTGGGCTGGCTATTAATGTGCAACCAGGGAGTGGGCTAGCGACTGTCTGCAGGCGGGGGGTGCGATGACGATTGTGTGCAGCAAGAGGCTAGGTTTGCGATTGTGTGCAGTTAGGCGTGGGCTGGCTATTAATGTGCAACCAGGGAGTGGGCTAGCGACTGTCTGCAGGCGGGGGGTGCGATGACGATTGTGTGCAGCCAGAGGCTAGGGTTGGGTTTGCGATTGTGTGCAGTTAGGCGTGGGCTGGCTATTAATGTGCAACCAGGGGGTGGGCTAGCGACTGTCTGCAGGCGGGGGGTGCGATGACGATTGTGTGCAGCAAGAGGGTAGGTTTGCGATTGTGTGCAGTTAGGCGTGGGCTGGCTATTAATGTGCAACCAGGGAGTGGGCTAGCGACTGTCTGCAGGCGGGGGGTGCGATGACGATTGTGTGCAGCAAGAGGCTAGGTTTGCGATTGTGTGCAGTTAGGCGTGGGCTGGCTATTAATGTGCAACCAGGGAGTGGGCTAGCGACTGTCTGCAGGCGGGGGGTGCGATGACGATTGTGTGCAGCCAGAGGCTAGGTTTGCGATTGTGTGCAGTTAGGCGTGGGCTGGCTATTAATGTGCAACCAGGGAGTGGGCTAGCGACTGTCTGCAGGCGGGGGGTGCGATGACGATTGTGTGCAGCAAGAGGGTAGGTTTGCGATTGTGTGCAGTTAGGCGTGGGCTGGCTATTAATGTGCAACCAGGGAGTGGGCTAGCGACTGTCTGCAGGCGGGGGGTGCGATGACGATTGTGTGCAGCCAGAGGCTAGGTTTGCGATTGTGTGCAGTTAGGCGTGGGCTGGCTATTAATGTGCAACCAGGGAGTGGGCTAGCGACTGTCTGCAGGCGGGGGGTGCGATGACGATTGTGTGCAACCAGAGGGTGGGTTTTCGATTATGTGCCGTTGAGCATGGGCTGGCTAATCTGTGTAACCAGGGGGTGGGGTAGCGACTGTCTGCAGGCGGGGTGTGGGATGTCGATTATGTACAGCCTGGGGGTGAGTTAGCTGGCGATGTGTGCACCCGGGGGATGGGCTGTCGATTGATTGCAGGCGGTTACCGCAGCCACAGTGCACACGTGTGCAAGGTATGTTGTCTTCAGTGACGAGGAAGGGTCCGGAGGAAAGGGCGCGGAACCGCCCAGAGGACTAAGGGCGGTCCGTCCTTGTCCAGTGGGGGGAGGGGAAGCGCACGTGTACTGAGACCAACACTTCCGCTTCAGAGCACAATTTTGTTCGGCAACTGGCGCATGTTTGCCGAAAGAGGTATTCACATGACTTCTGCCCATGTAACTTTGGCGGGGTCCCGCCTCGAGATATTCCCTTCGAGAAGTTCCGTGCACATGCATGAGTATCGTAAAGCTCTAGCTTGAAGATGGACGCAGCTAGGCTCCCGAGTAAGATTTCGAGCTGGACAAAGTTTATAAAATAAATTTCATGGCGGTCATTTCGAGATTTTTTTAAAAATCAAAGCAGACAAAAATCTCAATGGCATTGGACAGGTCGTCCCTAAGGGTTCTGCCAACACGAGGGAAGGTCGTCTACGTTGACTGAAAAATTGGGAGATCATATAACTAAATACCCTAATAATGATATTGTACGAATACTACTTTGAAATTCTCGTCAACATTAAAGGAGGCATACAGGATTTTACAATTTATAACCTAAGATCTCATTGCTACAATTTTGGACCACACAATGTATCACATCTTCCTTATTTCCGCCTCAAAATTATTTAGAAAAAAGTATTAGAGCATTCTTGTTCTCCTGTGAGTTTCTAGAGAAATGCTCTACAACATTACATATTACGAGTACTAAATACATCATATTTTAAAAACATCAAAGACAAGAAGAAGATGTGAAATAAGAAATGAAGGAAAAAGAAGAAACTTAAAATCACGAACATTCATTATTCAAGAAATGGCAATGCCAAATTAAAAAAGTAACTAATCTGCCTACCAAATCAGACCCTGAAATACACATCAAAAGGAGCAAGAGTGAGAGGCCAACCAAGAAAAAGTTAGGAAGAGCAGGAACACCTAAGTAGTGACTAAGACACGTATGAATCAAAAGAACAGACCATAGGGTCTTTCCTCAAATAGTTTATGAAGGTAATCATAAAACAGCTTATGGACAGATTAGCAACATATAAAAATGATGGTCACGAAAAACTATTGAACTAAATTGACAGAAGTGATTACTTCCACTAAAGCTTTCACTGATGGAATAATGCAACTAATCGTAAATAAAACAAAATGATAAGATAAATTGGATTGAAGAAAAACCGTGGGACTGTTAAGATTTGGCAAAGTTCAACAAAATAGATGACAAAACATCTGAAAAATACCATGAATTAGAATTTTTGGAAGAGATAGTCATGTTTCGAGAAGCATATGTTTAATGGGATTGTTAACATTTTAAAATTTTATTTAGTGAGATTCATCCACCCGTAGTTACTTTTCTTCCAAACTTCGGGCATTTTGAAATTCGCGCTGCTGTGTCTTTCGGTGACTGACGCTCGCCACCAGCAGCCCGAATCGGCGTCGTGGCCACCGCTAGCAAAGCATTGGCTTAAATGGTCTTCCCACTGGGACACTGCCGCGGCGCAGAGCTGCCGTACATAACAATGCAATTACTTCTATTCTTCTTCTTCTTCACAATAGGCGTATAATTTAGAATATATAAAGAAAACACGCCAGACGCAGTGTAGTCATGAATTGCAAACAATATCTCGAACTTTGCAAATATCTAAAAAAAATTACATTTTCCCCCATTCTACATTCCTCGAAACGTTTTCCTCCGATCTGTTCGTGTTCTCCCCTTAAAAATGTATTCGTTTTACGTGCATTTTTGCATATTTCGGTATTTGTTTCCAATTTTTAAGAAATACATGCATTACGCAGATTTTATACTTTTCTTTGGGGTAATGAATTGTACAGGGTGGCGCAGGGAAACGGGAAATTTTGAATTAACGTTATTTGCACGAATAAATTCATTAAAAAAATAATTCCAAAAAATAAGTCCTGCTGAAACCACATGTTTTCGATGTTAAGATTAAGCTCGTACAGTCTCGGTGTAAAGAATATTTCAAGCATTTCAACATATCGAGCGGATGTTACTGTCGTTGCACTACCATCCTCACATGCAAAAAAATAAGGGCCGATAACACCATGACATGATACAGCACACCATATTGTGACCTTGGCGCTATGTAGTGGTCCTGGTGAAACTCACAAGGATTCTCCTGTGCCCAATAACGAAAATTCTGTTTGTTCACGAATCCGTTGAGGTGGAAATGGGCTTCGTCTGATATCCATATGTTACCAAGGAAATTCGCGTCGTTCATTTTCGCCAATATCTGGCAACTAAACTCCATACGTGACGCTGGGTCTCGTTCATGTAACTGTTGCACCATCTGCAACGTATAGGGATGGAAGTCCAGTATTCTTTATAAGCTTCGTCGCTTAATCCCTAGCGAAGATGCATGCTGTCGAATGGAGCGGCGAGGTCCTCTCGATTGCAGCTCCAACAGCGTCAATGTTCTCTGGGGTACGTACCGTTGGAAGCCCACCTGGAGTTTTTTTTCTTTTCCAAGACAGATCCTGTTTCTTCAAAATTACGCACCCACGTTGTAATCGCATGCGCAGATGGGACACGTCCATGACGCCCAAGCTGGTAATGCTGTCGAAATATTCTCTGCACGGCAGTCGCACTATCACCATTTTTATAAAATGCTCTCACAACTACTGCACGTTCCGCACCAGTCCAGTGATCCATGATTATAAAATGGCAATGCATTTACAACAATTGTGCAAAGTTTAGAACAGCCGGCTCTACAGTGCTGCCAACTGTAACGTTCAAAATTTCCCGTTTCCCTGCGCCACCCGTATGTAGACATTTAAATATTTCGACATTAATCGCTCGTTGATAGTTTTTCAACAATTTCTTGCTAACTTGATGCAAGAGTCAGATGTCACTGAATATTTCAAAATGCCCGAAGTTTGAAAGAAAAGTAACTTTGGATGGATGAATTTCAGTAAATACAATTTTAAAACCTTAATTTTTCAATGAAAAAATCCGCTCATAAGTTTTGTACCGGTACAAAATGTATATAACGTGTGATAATTGATATAAGCCTTAAGAATATCCGTCTCTCCATGTCAGAAAAGAAGACACCCACGCCATGCCATGCGCGACTGATCCGTGTTTTCGGGCGCGCTAAGGTCTTTAGTCCAGTAAGAGTAGTGGATGTTTTAATTACAGTGGTGACTAATATTCCTCCGCTGGTTTTTCGAGATTCGGCGCTCAACTTCATGTCAGCGAGGGAGTTTTTCCCCAATCAGGTATCTTCCACCAGCGGGGCACCGCCCCTGCCGGAACAATCTCGAAGATCCCGACATGTGTGGAAGGGTAGTGCATGTAAGTGTAGGTAAAGGGAGTGTTTGGACAAGGGAGAGGAAGGAAACCTCGTTTGTGGTTCGTGGCCCGTGCGTTAAGGTACTGCTCTGGCATTCCTGTAGTGTTGATCGGAGAAACCACGGAAAACTACCGATCAGAACAAGCGAACGCTGGAATTCTCCAGACAGCAGCTGAATTCGACCTAGCTGTCTAGCTAATTTCGAAAATCCTGCCAGCATCGGGACTCAAACCCTAAGACTTCCCAGTCGGAGGCACTGGCATCAGTTGATGCCCAGAGCCTCCTCAGCTGGTTGCCTTACGCGAGATTCGAACCCACAGCTCGGATGTAACGCGTGCTTGAACGCACTTGCTCTAAACCCCTGTACCTCCGCGTGGTGGCACAATACACAGAATATTTGTCTCGCATGAAGCAGTGGAGAAATTGCTGTGAGCTTACGGCACTTACGCCCGCGCAATCCAGCAATACGAAAGAGGTCCCATTCCATTATCATGGAAGCTCCACTTCTGGCATGGCGGCGCTCGTGGAACGCCTGAGTCGCCGCCGCAAAAGAAACTTTCTGTGGTCACCGTCTCAAGATTAAATTTTCCCATGCCCAGACAGTGAACTTTGTGGTCTCTAACTTCGGAATTGGGTCAAAGGGTCAGGACCCATTCACTGCATAATCTTAAGAGTCAGTGAGGCCTAAGACGCACAAGCGTTGTGTTGACGCACGTCACCTAACGCTAGTGATGTCAGGTGCGTTGATTCCTGCTCATATGACTTAACGTGCCTCGTAGATCAACCCTACATCTTACGGCACTCGAGCGCTCTTGTTGACTTGCATTGTTGCCAACCCGTGTAAACCAGCGGGCGTCACGCGTTGAGTTAGAAAACGCGCTTTATCTTGACATACGTTGTAGCTTGAGCTGTGGGCACAACGCACGTCAAGTGTGCTCGTGTGTCGTTTCGCATAAGATTCAGTGTTAATCTACGACGCGTATTAAGTGATTCGTGTGAGCAGACATCGATGCAGCAGACGGTATCGGCGATAGGTGACGCGCGTCAACGCAACGTTCTTGTGACACAGGTCTGAAGAGCAGAGGTGATGCGTGACATTTTTAAGCGGGCATCGCAATTTTGATCAACCGACTCAAATAATCTTCGTATTGATAATGGCGAGAGGAAACAAAAAATAATACAGGATTGATAGTCCGGAGAATTGGTGATATGTAGGGGCCCATTTTGATGACCTAAAAAATCGCCAAAAATGATCAATAAAATATCTTAAAAGGTTTTTAAAATACCCTAAAACGTGATCAAAACCAGTTCAGATCAACATCTCAAGATGTTTCTCCATCCTACATCCATTAAATAATATAATTATGTTACTGATGAAATCGAGACTTCTTCCTTTTGTTGAAGTGAACTCAGCTTCCAAACTTTTAGTTTGGACTGTTCTTTACTAGGAAATCTGTTTTTTATCCCAAAATCGGTCGAACCGACAATGGTGATGATAGGCATCACAATAGTGACGGGATTCAATGTTGGGAAAATTTTAAAAAATTCAATTCGCGAATAAAGTTTGTTATAAAAGATTTACTTTTTTTGTCTTGACAAGAAATTTAATAATAATTAAGTGATAAATAATTTTATTAAGCTGAGCTAATAACATACATTAACAAATTGGTGAACTTAAGTTCAGTATTATAAAACGTGCACGATAACGTCAGTTACTGTGAATATCCTGGATCAATATATCGCCTTTCAATTATATTTTGCTTTTAGCTTAGAAATTAAACAGTTTAATGCCTAAAATCGAGTGATAACACTCAAATTAACTCTCAAAAATAATGAGCATTTCCCATTTATTACACATGTATGATACATGGAACTCAAATTTCAAAATATGAAACAAATCCAAATGGCTACAATATAATATTATATTTATGAATTATGTATCAAATCCATATTGTGAGCAATACAGATTATTAAAATGTATATTGTTGAATATGTGCACAATGCATTTTGTACATTTTTATTAAAATGAATATTATTTAAACAAAGAGAATTAAAGTTAATTTTTGTTAAAAACTATTTTTTTAAAAAAATAATTACCTCCCAAATTTGCTTCCCAATAAAATTTCCGAAATCCCGCCTCTGCATCACAGGAACCTTAGATAACATACAATGGCTGATATTATAATTTCTGAACGAAGAAATCAAATAGGCTATTCAGGAATTCTGTTCCATCTTGTAAATATTATTTGAAACAAGTACCATTAAAATGATATTAACTTCAATGAAATCAGCAAAAATTGCATTAAAAATTACAAAAAAAGGTAAAAAATGACTAGTCAAAATCGAAGAAAAATGGAAAAAAATTATCTATAAAAATGGGTCATTTCCTTTTCATCATAACATAACATTAATATCTATACTAAATGGCATTGTTCTAAATTAAAAAAGAAAAAAATGACATTGCATTAAAATCTGCCTCCTAGTGATATGCGCATAAAAGCTTTAAGGCAGAGAGAACGTATAAAGTGCTGGAAGCGTTTGCTGGATGCTGTACATAAAATGTATTCCTTGTTCAGAATTGAAGTAGGTCCCTGAAGCTGTCAATATGTTTTCTAACGTCTTCGTATCTTGCTTATTAAATACTTTTGCTACCTTCGGATGGAAATTACAAGTTTTTCTTTTATTATTATTATTATTATTATTATTATTATTATTATTATTATTATTATTATTATTATTACTATTATTATTATTATCATTTTCATTATTGTTATTGTTATTGTTATTTTTTTAAATGGGGTCTTCTACTTATCCTAAGTTCACCAATTTATTTTTCTGAAAGCTTTCATAAACATAAACAAAATGAAAAAATTTAATTAATTAATTAAATTACTCAACATACAGGCCCTAAACTTTTATGAACTGTATCTCTAGATCTTGTAAAATATATTCTTCTAAGAATGATATTGAAGTACTTGTACGTCTGATTTTTTCCTTGCACTTCTGATTATGCAACATTAACATGTGACATTTGGTGTTATGAGCATTGCAAGTTTAATTCTCTGCTGCATTCATAATTGCGAAGTGAAATGAATTGCACAAATTACTATTTTTAACACACACTGATAATAATTATTGGCATTCACAAATTTCCATTTGTTCCTTTTTCTTGGGGGGGGATATCTACCCACCAGCTCATTAATTGTTGCGATACTAATGAAACTTTCGTAGCTAGAGTATAGGATCAATGATTTTCATAACATGCAAGTTTTGAAAATACATTTTCTAAATTATTGCAGTAAAAATAAAATATTTTTGTAAATCACAATTATATGTATTTATGCATAACAGTGTTTCTTTGGTAAAAAAAAACAGCTTCAAAAAAATTATATTTGTGTAAATTTTGAAATATTAAAAGAATACATCAAATTGGTTTTGATGCCATGTTATTCAACACACTTGGCTCTACTCATTCAAAGAGTTTAAAGAAAGCATTTGGAGTTGTTTTTGAGAAAATTTATATGAAATCATTTGTACCCACAAAATGCAATGAATAAAAAACGCTCATAATGTAAATATTAATGTGAGTTATGTACATAAAAGAAACAAAAATTCTTTTGTATTCTTTTGATTTTTCAAAAACTCCACATTTAAATTGCGTTTGCAATGTTTCTCAGTTTTTCGCAGTTTTTAGCTTTATCTGTTCATACACTTCAAAGAGGAGCTGAAGCTGGAAAAATTAGCAAACAATTGTAAAGGACCTATCATTTTCCCAATAAAAAATAATCTTACCACATAAAAAACTTATCACAAATTTTGTAATAAAAATGCTTGTAGTTCTGAATCCTTTCAATAAACAAGGATGAAATTTTGTAGGCATAAAGTACAAGTAACTAGGAGTATTTTGGGTTTTGAAAATCGAAAAATGACTATGACATATCTTCACAATCGATTTTTAAATTTTTTTACCCATTTATGCCCTCTATTATCTTGAAAAATTTTTGGTGTGCAATTTTTCTGTAGCTTGACATCAGTAGATAGTGTTAACAAAATATTAGACAAAACTTTATATATACAGTCTTAGCTTGAAATTTTTTGATGCAGCAAACCAGGAAAATTTATAAAAATTGTTAAAAATAGAATTATTTTTAGATTAAAAAAATACTCCAAAAAAAAACCCAAAATCTTGTTTTAATATCATGCTGAATTTGAAAATATAATTATTTGCATGATTTTCAAACCTTCGATATTTCTTTGGACGTTTTCAAAAGGAATACCTAGATGATGCAACTGGATTCTAACATCTCAGTGAAAAAACGCAAGCCTCACTTGTCTCCAGGTCATTGTTTTTAAACACTGTTATCAGAGACTAACCAATGTAACAAAATTAACAAATTTTAAAAACATGTCAAGAATTCAGAGACAAGCAAAACAAACTTGAATTTAAAGTTATTAAACTGCCTGAACATGTGACATTTATCTTTCAATGTTTCAGGTTATCCAGATTTTTTTAGCTCCTGACACCAAATTGCATTCTAGTCACCAGGGCTTCGAAATTTTATTTTAACATCCGAATATAGATTTCCAAAAGTGTACCTTTGTCTCAATTTACTTATTTTATTTCTCACTGCAGATGTGTATTTGCATACTTTGAAATTAATTCAAACGAAAATGATTGCACTATCTTCTAGTTTATAAACATTAATACAACAAATGCCTTTCAAAATATTTTCATGACTTTTATGGTTGGTCAGTTGATTAGTGATTCCGGGTGCATCAACAGGTTATGTCATTAGTCCCGTAAGTGTAGTGCATGTTTTCTCCCTCAGGAAAAGGCGGTGATCTTCCCCTGCTGAACGGCGAGATCCGGCACCGACCTACTGTCAGCTAGCAGGGTTTCCCCCTAACCAGGACTCTGCCACCAACGGGGCACCGCCCCAGCTGGGACAAGCTCTTAACTCCCGACCGGTCTCCTGGAATACATGGCAGTGTAGTGCATGTTAGTGTAAGTTTGTGTGTGTAAAGAGAGAGGATAGGACAAGGAAGAGGAAGGAAAAATTGTGTGCGGTCAGTGGTCCATTTGTTAGGGTACTGTTCTGGCATTTGCCTGGTGTTGATCAGAGAAACCACTTGACTTTTTTACATTTTGAGTTTTCATATTAGAAGAAAATTTGAAGTGCATTAAAAAATTACATCTGAACACTACAATACTATTTTTCTTACTTTTCTCACTCTTACAGAATTGTTCTAAAACAAAAACTGCTTTTCCCCTCACATAAATTAGCGCATGTTACTACAATGCAATTAAATTTTTGTTAAAAGTCATTCTTTAATTCAAAACCTCTTTAAACTGCTGGCTCATTCAACAAGGCTATATTTTTACTGCCAAGATTACATTTTTTCAAAACTCCCAAGAGATTTTAACGTTAAATGAAAATCAGATCAAAATGAGCAATGATTTTCCTTCTTTCCAGCAGAGAAAAGAATTACTCAAGTAAAAAAAAATCAAATTCCATGTATGAAATTTGTTTTTGATATAATACTATTTGCACCAGAAATGAAAATACATCACACAAATTGAAAGTAATAACAAGTTAGTAATTAAGTTTAGAAGTACGTTAAAATTAAGAAATATATTTAAAGAATGACCAATTCAAAAGGAAAGAGATTATCTGGAATAGATTCCAATTTATTGAATTGAAATCAAGCAATTTTTTAAACAAATAAGTATTAAGGGCATCAGAAGAGACTTGAACAGAAAATTTTTAATACTCTTACTTTTGTAAATGAAACAAATATGGAAATTAATTATGCAAATAATATAACAAATTCCATTTTTACACATTTTAATGTTGCCACATATGACAGGTACTTTTTGACAAAATATCAATGAAAATACTTATACACAACTCAACAAGTGAGGTGATTACTTTACAGTCTTGATTCTCAGAATCAATTGGAGATACATTTCTTATGATTCTTATCACAATTCTACAAAACACAACAAATAAATTAACAAAATGGCTTAATTAATATTAAATAATTATTTTCAGATTTTTGTGGGCAAGACACATCTGAGACATGAGAATTATGAACTGACTTAAAGACACTTTCCTCCATTCAATCAATATTAGTAATCTTGCATAGCATGCATCTTGTCTCAGTGAATAGGTACAGATGTCTTGTTTAATACAGATTCAAGATGTTAAAAAAAAAACAGTTTCCAAACTTCATAGCGAACAACTTTGGTCACCTCAAATATAGCATCATGATGTTGAAAATACTTGCCAATTTTTGAAAATACGCACATTTACAGCATAGGTATTGCTCACGCAAGTTTTCAACTTATTTACATTTAAATTCAGTTTATTTAGAGATAAGCGGATTACAATATTAAATTCCAAGTTAAAGTTTTTTCTTTCTACGAAGTATACATTTGATTGTTTATTAAAGATGTGAGACATGCACATGATTTTACTATGTTATTTTGAAAATTAGAGATTATTTTTGTACAACAAGAATAATTACCCCACAACTCATCCTTGTGGCACAGCTGGGCTATGGAAAACAACTATGAAATTATATTGTTCTTCAACACTACTATTTACTATTTCTTTGAGCATTTTAATTCACAAATTTCTTTCTTTTACCATTATTTCATACAATGTAAGAATAAATACAAGAAGTTAACAACACAAAGGCCTTCAAAGGATAAAAAGTGAGATCCATTCTCATTTTGTTTTAGACTATAGAATAGTATGAGTGAAGTTTATAAATGCAGAATATGTCATAATCCAAGAGTTCATTAAAATACTGGTTAGGGTTAAGAACCTTTAGCTTCTTTGAGCCATCAAAACATATTTCTTGGGTACTGGTCTTGCTACAATGATGCGTTTAAAGAAGTGAAACCGTTCAGTACAACAGCTAAGAGTTTTCACTACAATCTGTTCTGCAAGCATAAGAAAAACAATATTACCAAAAAATATGAACAAAAATCACCCATTGTAATTATAAATAAAAAAAGTGATCAAAGCTCTCCCCATTTGTTGTTCACTTTTATACCCACAGGTTGAACACAAAGTTGAATTTTAAGATAATCGCGAATACAAGATTAAAACAAATTCGATACATTGGATTTCAACAATTCCACAGACACAATAAAGATGCAGAGATGTGTCAATCCTACTGAACTCAAAATTCTTATTAATAGTCATTTTGACCTTAGAACAGCACGGTCTCTAACAAGAAAAAGGAGACAAGCAACACAAATGAAAAAATCTTTAAAAAAACATAAAAATGGGCAAAAGGAATAATACATTACACCTTTTAAGTGTAAGGAGGAAATATTAGGTGCATTCTTCTATTACTTCATAGAGAAATATTTTTCTCCTCTTTTCAATAAAAAATTATCTGGTATGTGTTTTAATGCTGGAAACAATTCAATTACCTCCATTCATTACCAATTACCGGTAAATCCCGAGTTTAAGGTGGCACGGTTCCTTTCATTCACTGATTTGGTTCATTAGAATATCGGTTCATAGAAGGGCTATCGCCCCCCAAACCCCCCATTTTAAGACTAAAAAATCAACTCGTCATAAAATAATATAAATAAAAGTCAAAAAATAAAAAGTCAACTCACGTTTCTTCTTCATTGTTCTTTTATAATTTTTTTACCAGTCTTGGATTTTAAATTTAATTTAATTAATTTTATTTCTGAAAAAAATAATAGTTTTTACGAAATGAAGCTTAAAAATGTTTAATAAAAATAAACAAATTACTCACCTCTGAATTTACATTATAAATTTTTTTAATGTTTTCACAAAACGTTATGAATTTGTTACTTTTTACATTTCTCCGCCAAATGTATTCACCTAAGTAGTTCGTAAAATCATTTTCTACTTTGTGGCGTGGAATTGCGTGCTTAATCGCACGCCAAGTCCTCTCAATAGCATTTGTATGTGCTCCAGTTTCAGGATCTTTGAATGTAATAGAGTGATTAACTCTTAGATGGGTAAAACCTTCATCTTTAAGACAATCATAAGCCTTCCAGCAATCCGAGATCACAATAGATTTCGGCTTGATGTAATTCTTAATGATGTCCAAGAGTACATCCTTGCTACGACATTCAGTGACCTTGAAAAAGGACCGAGAGGAACCCCTTTCAACACCACTAAACACCCATTCCCCTTCCACTCTTTTGCCCCTATTATACTTCCTTTTACCAAACTTACTCACATTAATTTCAACCTCAACACCCTCTCCACCCAGTGGTTGACTTTCATCTTCAATCACTTCAAAACAAACTTCTCGACAAAAACTCATCCAATCCGTAATAGTACTCTCACATACACCTGCATCCAAACATATATGTTCAACCTTTGCTTCCATCACCCACATGTAGGTAATGAGAAGCACCTGCCATATCCCCATGTGACTCCTCTCAAACCAAGAATCCTTTCGCACAGACATTTTCACACTATGACCATTCTCGCCTCTCACTCTACAAATCCACTCATAACCATCTATCCTATCCTTTCTCTCAGTAAATTTCATGTCTTTCTTGCACACATGACATACACGTCGAGACGCAAGCAAACCCACTTTCTGACACCACTGGATCACATTCAAAGTTCCCTCTCGGCGCAAATCATAAATAAAACCAGCATTCATACCTTCCATCTCAGTAGACACACAAACCTATTTGAAAAAGACTTGAATGCGAAAAATACACACAATTCCACGCCAACAAACTATCAATAGACTCCTTGTCATAAAGTGGACCGCGCAACTATAAAGTTTATAGTATAAACAGAAATCGCGAGAAATAATGAATCATAAAAGGAACCAAAGGAACCGTGCCACAATAAACTCGAGATCAACCCCAATTACCTAATTCAATTCAACCTTAGGCACAGAATTTATCAACTAATTAATGGTATTAGCGATTAAAAAATATTACTTACATAACATTATTAATATTTCTATACGCTTCCAGTTCTATCTGCTGATACTCCCCTGCAACATTTGTAATAACATAATACAAGCGTTCGTTGACATTTTCCAATAGCTCGTTCCGTGTCTGGTATTTCTCCAATTCTTTCATTAATCGTTCACGTTCATGACTCTTATCCCGAACTGCCTTCTCCTTCAGGAAGTTCTTGAACTTATTCTTCGTGGCTCGGTCTAAAGACTTAGCCATTGATACAAAAGTCTTGTCAGTCGTAGAATAGTGACGAACAGGTAATAAATAAGATAAAATGTGATGGAGTAACTAAGTCAAATGAAAACGTGGATGCCCGCTACTCACTATTCTCGTTTTATGATAGGTCCTTGTCAAAGCGAGCTACCAACTGATTGATACTGCCAACTGTCAAAATATATGAAATAAATATGCTTGATAGTAATTTTCATAACTTGCTAAATAACCATTATTAGTCAGTAAGTTACTAACATTGTGAATTAATGTCTTATAAGATTCGAAAATTGAATTGCATTATTTTAACCGAGAAATTCAATTACGTTAATCTCTTCGAAAATAGTTCCTCCAATACCAAATTTCATTCACAGAATAACAGTTCACGCTGATCATTGCTAACATAATAGACATGGATGAATATATCTATGAAATAGTCCTGTATCGTCATAGATAGTATCTTAAAAAGATGCATCATAAGATTGACCTTGGTTGCAAAATATAAGGACAACTATCCGTTTATAAAATAAGAATAAGTCCTTTTTCGCTTTAAATATTTGTGCTCACACGCCCTTTTCTTCTTCCTTTATTCCCTTTTTTCTTTTACAAACTATATCGCACGTGTAAGGTGTAGCACAATATTTCTTACAGTGACAGTCTTCTACTGTCATCCCTTTATCGTAACGAGTCGACTTCGACATCGCGAGAGCGTTGAACGAAATCGAAGATCGAGTGTCGGGAAGAAGGGGATCCTGTTAAGAATATTCATTCAGATTCGAATGACAAAGGCATTCTGTTAATGTAGTTCGTATGTTAATTGAAACGTACGCGTTGCACAGGCAGGATGTTCCATATGAATTGCGTAGGCCGAATGACTGAGCATTGTCATCCAACTTTCGACACACGTAGCGTCGAAATGTCAAGTTAAAAGCAATGGTGGGTCGTTCCACGGTGTAAGATATATCGTACAGTGCTTAGGTTGCACAACCCCCATATAATCAAAAAATATTACTTACGCGAGAAATGTGCAACGTGAAATGTGGAAAATCGAAACAAGGGACATTTACCGACCCTCACACACTAGAAAGTTTTCTCGTTTGCCTCTGCGGAGGCGAAAGAGTTCCTCACTCGAGTCGGTCAGCGAGCGAGTTTTCTCGGACACGTTTACTCCACCGTTTTTTATATGACATTAGGCCTTTGCTACAGCAGGAAAACACTAAACAGTGCGTAGAACTGAGTGAGGTTATATCTAGCAGTTAAGGACATAATAAACAACCTGTTTTTTTAATTGTTTACTCTAATTTTATCTTAAACGGGAATGAACAAGAAAAAACTTGTGTGAAAGATATTCTTACTTGAATGAAACCCGTTCATAATGAGCAATGTAAAAATTAAAATTTTAAGCAAGAAACTTGAAGGAGTATTTTGAAATTAATTCATTATTTTTTTTAATTCGTATTTATTATTTATGAACGAATTTCTTAATTGTGAATTTTATTCTGAATTAGTTGATCGTTCACAATTTTATTCACAATTCAATTAATAAATACAGTAAAACAGAGGGGAAGGGGGAATTATGGACCTTAAGAAAATATGCACAGATTGTACTCCTCCCTAAAAATCACATATGTTCCAGTGTTTTAAATTAAATAATTATTTGTATGCAGTGTAGTAATGTATTTCTCTTTAGGAAATTCGAACTAGTTAAACAGATGGTTTGCGATTATAGCAACAAAACAAGAATTTCACGGGTTAAAGTTACTCAAGAGCATTTAATAAAACAAGAAATGGAACTCGCAGGTGATCTCATAGCTAACTGCTGTCACACTCTCAGCTTGTAGCGCATAAAGGCATTTCAAGACATTGAATAACCTATTCTAGCGTGTGGACGCAGCCTCGCCGGCCTCTTTCCACATTTCTCGTCGCACATTTCTGGCAACGGCAATTGGTGCTTTCCTAGGTCTTGCACCATGGCTCATGGATCTACTATTGCATTTATTGTTTGACTCTAAGCATCAACACAGGGCTTAATAGGGCATTCGGTTGCACAACCAGGTAGTTAGGGGTTCTTTCTTCCGAGCGCCGTGCAGCGTCCAAGTATAATACCGATTTTCTATCGTCATTTGACATTAGCGGTAATTTAATTTTAAGAATTTCACGTGTTTTGGGAAATTTTTTAAATTTGATATTAGGTTAGTTGATTCAAAATGTACACTTAATGACTTCATTGTGTAAAGTTGGCCATTGTGGAAGGGTGTCCCTTTCTGTCCCTCACGATGGGTGCATATTGCCGGCTGTAGTTACAATCGTTACAATCTGAGAGAGCTGTTGTGAATACGAGTGTGTGTGGAGTGATCTTTCATTATTACCATATATACCAGGGTAGTGAAACTTTCGTAATAAAATGATTTTATTCGTGTAAATCATGCCCAAACAATAGTGTTGCAAAGTACTTGTGCGATCGCCGTATTTTCGAAACCAAGTTCTTTCTTTTTGTCTGAATTCTATTTCCGTCAATTGTCTCAATGCATAACTATTACAAAAACTTAGGTGCCCAGTGAAAATCAAAGCCAGAACCACGTGCGCGGGAGGTGTGCATACCTGACACGGACACTAGGTATACAATTAATGAAGTAGTGTTTCAATATAGACTTTTATTAAACTGATTTTTAATTAATTTGCATGAATTGCTTACATTTTATTACAAATTAGTGCTCTAAATTTTGGAAATTACATTTCTGTCATTGGATGGAGTTGCCACCTCCAGTTTGTTGAGACGCGAAACGCCACTGGTTGAAAGTTTTCAGCAAAGAAAAAAAGTAGGTACAAGGTAATAAAATGCCTTGGACAAGCTTAAGGATGTTTAATGTCGATCGCGTATGACGTAGGCCGGAGCCGTTGTCGCACATAGGAAAGCGTCACTTCCCCGTACAAATCGAATCTTAAGATCATTTTCCCATGCAGTTCAAATATTGAGGAGTGAACATGTATCAAATATTAAAATGCCTCTTTTTACCTTTATTCAAAATAATGTGTAGTAAAAGAGTGTAGGGTCTCTGAAATTCAAGAAGACCTGCGCAATTGCACTCCCCAGTGTATTGTAACCATCCGGGCAAATAAAGAACGGGATGTGGAGTAATTTTGTAATGTGAATTAACTTCCTCATGAAAAATCCGAGTTTTCGACTTCCTCTCCTTCGTACATTTTCAGTCATCTTGAAACTAGGGGTGATATAACAGCACATACTTTCTCCCATTTCTAACATTTTTTAATTTTTGAAAATTCAGAGTTCAACGAAAATTAGACCTGCGCCATTCTTTTTTTCTGAAAAAAGAAGAAATTGGGAGTAGTTTTGGGGAATTTTTTATACACTACATTAATTTCCCGTAGAAGATACGCAAAAATTACTAGTTTTTTCCAAAAATTGTATATTTTTTTAATGAGCTGATTTTTAGAACACATTTTGATTTGGTCAAAAATCTATCTTCAACGTTGTAGTATTAAAATTTGAACAGTTTGAAAATTTTAAAAACAGAGCTTGACGGAGATGAGGCCACCACCGTTATACCGTCTTTTGATTCTATGAAGAAGACTTTTTTTAAATGGAGCCGTTTTTTAAAAAAATTCCCTTCATTTCATGCAATATTAAGTGAAAACTACACATTTTCGAAAAAATGTATGGCCCTATTACAATATCTGTCTTTAAAGAACAAATTTCATTAAGGAAGAAATCTTGCCTTCAATATTGTAATTGTGGAAAGACTCCGAAAAGTACTTTAACTTTTGCAATTTTCGAAAAATCGGTTACTTAAACGAAAATGAGACCTGCACCATTCTCTTAAGCGTTCTATACGTTATCCGGCGACAAAACACTTTTCTACGCATGTCGATGTTATTGACAAGGCTCCGACCTTCGGTGTAAGCATTTATACAAAACATCCAACACGTTTTTATTCCAATTTTTTCGTCCTGGGGCTTTTCCAGCTTCAGGGGATGTCGATTTCAACTATCCCCGCCGTGTACCCACTTTGTCCCTCATGCGGACACATGTTAACTTTTAAACTATACACACTTGCGGGATCCGCGATCTGTGAACCGTGGTCTGTGGTCAGCAGACTCCCAAGGCAACATACATACACATACACATACACAGGCAACACACATTCATGAAAGATAAGGGAGAAACATCCATGCCCAAGACGGGACTCGAACATGCGACCCTTTATTTATTTATTTATTTTACGTCAAAAAAACAGTTAAAAACTGCGTACGACGTGCTATGGGGAAAAGTGAATTGTGTGCACATTTTCAAAATTCTGTGATCCCTACACTAAGTCATATACTACTTAAATTTTGAATTTTCAAAGGGAGAAAAAAAAAAACAAAAAAAAACTCCCATGTAATAAAATCTATTTTCAAGGATAAATAAGCAATAAATTTTGAATTTTGAAAGGGAGAAAAAAACAAACAAAAACACTCCCATGTAATAAAATCTATTTTCAAGGATAAATAAGCAATAAATTTTGGCTCTTATTACTTCCTGCCGCGACAACGTGGAAACGATAATTTGAATAATTGTATTTCCCACTGAATTCTAGAAGACGTGCACAGAAAATGAAGTTACATTTATGTCCAGAAGCAAAACAAGGGGCCATCTCAGCATTTGCTCAATGGATCAGGGAAACTGGACGAAAAACCTGATCGAGATGGGGGTCATTGACCCGGAAGCTGTGTTACAATAGTTGTTACAGGTTGTTTATACTCATTTATACAGTCCAAATGGTAATTAATGCATTATGTATCATTGTTAAAATTAATGTTACTTTTCTTGTGATGCTCAGTATAGTCTCTAATTGTATAGAAACAGTTATGCAGCAGAAACGATTTCACTTGGGATTTAAACTTTTCTATTGAATTTAATCGTTTAATGTCATCTGGCAAAGTGTTGTAAAATAATGTACATGTATTGTATGTGAATTTTTTGTAATGAGCTGTTGATACTGTCACCTGATGAATATGATTTCTACGTCGAGTGTTATAGTAATAGACTTCGGCATTTTTTGAAAATATATTCCCGCCCTTAAGCAAGTCATTTTTTACAAAAACCACTGATTCGTAAATAAAAAGACACGGTAATGGTAGAATTCCTAGATTAATGAAGAGAGGCTTACATGAATCACGTGGGTGGGATTTGGTTATTATTCGTACAATTCGTTTTTGTAATCTAAAAGTCTGGGAGCTATAAGATGTATTTCCCCAGAATATTATGCCATATCTCAGGCGGGAATGAACATTCGCGAAGTATACACAACGAGCAGTATGAAGGCTGACTGAATTTGCAAGAATTCTGAACGCGTAGCATAATGAACTTAATTTTGTGTTCAATTCATTTAAATGGACGTTCCATTTAAGGTTTGACTGAATTGAGAGACCTAAAAATTTTGTTGCCTTAACATCAGTCAATGGTACATTTTTCACTTTCAATGGAGCACAGAATTGTTTATTTGAAATGGAAAACTGCATTATAACCGTTTTCTTTTCGTTTACTATTAATTTGTTATTTCGGAAGACCATTCTTCAGACCACCCTTCAGACCGAGGCGCAGAGTCGTCACACGCTCTAGCCACTTCGGTCATCCAGGTCGGCACATTTTATTCCCAATTACTTTTTTAAATTAATCAAAACGAGCCATTATCATTTCAATAACGGAACAGAAGGCTTTCATTCTGCGCTTTCGATCACTGATCTTCCGACGTCGGAGACGATTCGTTTCACGGAAAAAGTGTTTTTCTTTAAATTGACGCGGGACGACCATATATGTTCCATTAACTTCAAACAAAAATTACGCGAAAACTACTAACTTCTACAAAAAATTGTACACAACCTTTTTTAAAGATCTATCTTCAATTTTGTAGTTTGGAAATTGTTTTTTGCGACTTTCGAAAAAAAACAGCAATACCCGAAAATGGGACTAGCATAATATTTTTTACCGTCGCTTATTACATAAGTGGAGAAAATTTACAGAAAAAAATTGGAGCGGTTTTTGAGAAAAAATTCGTACATTTCAAGTGCAAATTACGCAAACTCTACTGTTTTTCTTTTTCAAAGAAAATTACGTGACCTTTTCAAGAGCTAATTTTGTACAACAGACTGTCTGACGCAAAAATCTTTATATTCAATTTTATAGGTGTTTTTTTTTTTCGAAAAATAGGGGATTTCAACGAAAATGAGATCTGCACTATTCTCTTAAACATCCTTTACACTATTCAACAACATTTAATAAAAAATTTGGAGCCATTTATTTAATTTTGAAAATGTCCAAAGGGCTTCGTGTAAAGTTGCAAAAAATTGAAATATCGGTTTCAAATTCGAGGGGCCGCGACATCGGCCAGCATGATTGGGCAGTGGCGGCTCTTGCTTAGCACGGTTGCACAACCCCAGAAAATGATAAAGATATCATAATATCTTAGGAATATACATTTTCCTTTTAAAACAATCATTACTGAAGTTATGGCAGCAATATCGATGTATATGAAATCAAAGAGCGTCCAACAGGCGCTCTCTCCGGTGTCTGGTGCCTTGCCAGGAATTGCACCACGCTCTTGGCTAAATTAATGAATTCACTGCTTTTACTACTTGGTCCTTGGATTTAACACGGGGAAGATTCAGCCTTTTGGTTGGGCAACCAGACAGCTAGCGCTGTCGCGGTGAGCGGCGACGGAGAGAATCTCAGAGGATTACCCATCTTCTGTCTTCGTCTAACTCACTGCAACGTAGTTTTATGATTTTTGCTTGTTATTGAATGTACACAGGTTCAGTCAATTAATGACGATATTCAATGATTTGTTTATGATATTTGGAGGATTTTTTTCATTTGATATTAGGTTTCTTGATTCGAAACCTACATTTGATGAGTTCTTTATGTATAGGCTGCCGTTCACGTCCCCCGTGGTTGCAGCTGACCGGCCAGCAGTTTGCGAACGTTTTTGATAATACGAATGTGTGTCGAAGATCTTTCATTGTTGCCAAATATACAAGGGTAGTGAAGTTTTCAAAATAAAATAATTTTATTTGTGTGAAAGGTGTCGAAGCAATAGTTCTTGTTGTGACGTACTGGAGTCGAATTTAAGTGGCAGTGGAAATCAAAGCCAGAACCACGTGCGCGAGAGGTGTATATGCAAATCATTACATAAGTAGTGTTGCAATATTGACTTTTATTTCACTTAGTTTTAATTGGTTTGAATTGCGTACATTTTTACCTACATGTTCGATGGAGGTGCAACCTCCAGTCTGTTGGGGCACCAGTCGCCACTGTGATTGAGGAATATGAATTTTGGAGAAAATCGGACGGTTTAAGCGCTAGCGTGGTGTACAAACGGACAGTCACACATGAAGACAGACGTTTTGCCGTTAATCTATTTTTCGGTATAAAGGGCGCATAAAATATGTATTCTGGCTACACGTGTTAGAGGAATTTTCTTCCATATTGAGCAACTGGATTTATCCACTTTTTCGTTACCAGGGCCTGGCAATACTTTTTTTTTTGTGTGTGTAGAAAATTCTAGTTTTCCGGTGCACGATTACAATACTTTATCTTCTAACTTTAGGAAGTGCAAGAAAGTAATAAATAGCATTACTTTTTGTCGACAGTTATTCTACTATTTTGAAAGTTACAGGATTTTAATATAATAAACAGAATCCACGTCAGATTGTGTAGGTCAAGACAACCGAACGTGGGAAAAGCAATCGTTTCGTGGTTGTACGAATAAAATTCAGTGCAGCGTGGAGTGGAAATTTAGGCAAGTCAGACAGTCGGGAACAACAACAACAACAACAACAACAAATAATAATAATAATAATAATAATAATAATAATAATAATAATAATAATAATAATAATAGCGACATCATTTACATTTTTTATTTATTAACTTATATAAACTGCATGATACTGAATAAATTGAATTATTGCACAGGTAGAATGAAGTATTAGGGAATTTGAATAAAATTGGCTCCTATGGCCATGTGAACCCGCATATGACTCTTCAAAGAAACCTCTTGTGCAAATCTTTTCCTGCAGATGGTGCATTCGTATGCTTTCTGGCCCATGTTGGCCGGCATTTGCGAATGAAAGTTAACTTGAGAAAAAACGTTCTTGTAGACCGGGTATCCTAGTTGCCTGCTTTCAGCGGGCGTTCGCACCAGCGTCACACGATTTGTTTCGAGGTCGCGAAGCGAGCCAATCACCGCAGAGAAGTCTTTCGAATGGTCCCGCGTGCACGAAGGATGTCTGTAGAGTTTCGCTTCTGGATGCTCCTGTAAGAAGGCCTCTGCTTCCGTTTGGCTGGCGAACTGACAAATGCAAACCAAGAGCACCCCGGTGGTTCCCATTTCGCTCCTCCTCCTCCTCTTCTTCTTATTTCCCTTCTCACCTCCACCTGCGAACAACAGAGCCATCAGTCTCCCACTTCATCGATTACATGACGACAGTAGATACCAAATTTTAGGTGGGGGGGGCGGACGACTGAAAGGATTTTCGGATTCTAGTCAGAGCGTGGTCAATGTAAGCATGGGTCGAATACTTAAATAGATGCTCCAAATGAAGAGCTGAATTTAAAACCGGCTCTTTTTAAACTTTTGTGTAAATAAATAACAATTAGTATTATTGGAATTATTACCATTTATTTTAATTTTTAAATTGTTACATGAAACACTGCTTCGGCTAAGCCCAGAGCTTAAGCGCATGATTAATTACTTATATAACATTTCAGGTACTTGCAAGCAGTTTAAGAAATTATTATTATTATTATTATTATTATTATTATTATTATTATTATTATTATTATTGAGGTGTGCCGTTTATGCAATAATTAGTCAAAAATTATGCAGCCAAATTTTGGCAATGTGTACTATTATTATGCGCAAAATAATGTGTTATTGTGCGCCTAAATGGGCATTCATTTGCATTGGGTACACTGACCCTAAATAAGTTGATATACACTCAATTCAAGCGATTTTCAAAAAATAGTGATTATGCAAAAGCTCCAACTGCACATCTCGAGCAATTAAATAAGTTTTAACATGTTAAAAATGAAGATTATGAAAAAATGTGTTATTTACACCTAAAATATGGTTGAATATAGCAAAAAACTATTTTATCTAAAAAGAAAATAAATCTGGATAGTTTAACTCACATGTTGTTGTTTTAGTTTTTGCAAAAAACTAAAATAATATGTCCTTACCCGTGCCAACAACCACAGAAGGTCCTCCGGAACGGTCTCCAGCACAAGAAGGATGTTTATACAGTGTCATCTCTGGATGCATCTGAAAGTAGTGCTGTGCTTCCATTTGGTTGGCGAAACGGACAAAATACACCCCAGCGCCTCCTACTTGACGGTAGATATTTTGTTGGTCGTTTCGACCTGCGAAAAGGTGGAACATCTTTTTCCCAACACATTCAGTATTTATAAAAGGGTCCGCGGCAGCAAATTACAGAGGATGCAAATAATGAAAAAATAATTCGGATTCAAATAAATGTGATTTTGGATATGGCAAACGTGTCATTAAAAGCCCATTATCAATCGTACAGGATTAGTGCAAAAACTAGTTATTTTTAAGCTCATTTATTCATTTAGTCAAAAACTGTATGTGACGTATGGGGGAGAAAATCATCTGCGCACGCTTTCTTTAGTTTCAGAATCCTTCCCAACAATTTAACTATTAATAGTTGAAAGATCAAAATAATAGTAATAATAATAATAAATTTAAAAAAGCGAAATATTAACATTTCAAAATATAGATATTTTCGTTGCCGAATTATAGAAAACTTATTTTTAACGGTAAAGGAACGAACAGATTTGATTTTTCTGTATTGTTAACAAAATAGAAACTCACCCTAAGCTCTACTACCATTACAAGCAAAAGGAAAGTTCAACAAGACGTGCGCATAGTGAAGCTACATTTACGTCCAGAAGCAAATCAAGGGACCATCTCAGTATTTGCTCAATGGATCAGGGAAACTGGACAAAAACCCGATCGAGATGGGGGTCATTGACCCGGAAGCTGAATTACATTATTTGTTACAGGCATATCGAGTCTTTTTTTAAAATTATACAATACAAATGTAAGCTAATTCATTATACTCTATCTTGGTTTTGTTAAAGTAAACATTATTTTTCTTTTTCACGATCAGTATAGTCTCTAACTGTATAGAAACAGTTTTGCAGCAGAAAAGATTTTACTTTTAACTTAATCACATTACTAGACATCGGATGTTTAGGCACTAAAAAAACGTCTTTTAGGCGCCTAAAAAGGCACCGAAAATGTCAACAATAAGGAGAAAAAAGCACTATCATATGTTACACAATAAAATGAATAACTGTTTATATTTTTTGTATATTATTCTGTAAACTTAAATACACAAAACAAGTACATTAATTTTCATATAACACAAGATTTACAACTTTTTTACATTTTATTCTTACTATAGTTTGCATTACAATATATTGCTAGTAATTTTTCAAGGTTCTCAATTTCAAATTTGTGACGTTTGGGAGATAAAATCAGTTTGAATGCAGAGAAGGATCTCTCAACATCTACTGATGTGACTGGCATGTATTTTAGAAGTGAAACATTAGCAACACTGAAACATTCTGGGAGTTTACATTTATTTCCACGTAAAATTTCGTTTACTGTCTTTATGTTGACATATCCATGATTTTTTTCAGGACATTTTTAACTTTTTCGGTTATTCGTTTTCCATGATCACTTGAACGTTTTTCTAACTGATCAACTGCTGACACAAACATTGACATGGAATCACATAAAGTTAAATCTCGAGTTTCTAGTTTTTCAATTACATCCGCAAGGAATACAAAGTTTGAACTTACATATGCAAGATTACCTTTAAGATCTCTATTCTCGAGCACAAATTTGGCGTCCTGTATAGATTGTGTATCATCATCAGAGAGTTCGTTCACAATTTCTGCAATTGGTTCAAAATATTTACTGTAAAATTCCACAGCCCTCAACCAAGTTCCCCATCGAGATACAATAGGTTCGGGCGGCAAAGGTGTTTCTGGCAACTTCTGTCGAAAAAAATAATTTTTGTAGGAGATTTTAAGAAAATCTTTTTGACTGACGAAGGTTATTTACTGAAGGAAAAATTTTCCTGACCTCTTCTGTGACACGGTGCAGACCGTGAAGAAGACATGTCAAATGGGTTAGGTTAGGATAGAAGGGTTTCAAAAGCTTCCCGGCGCAAATCATATAAGGCGCTGCGTCTGTGAGAAGTATAAGTACCTTCTGATCTTCAATGCCATTGGGATATAACAGTTTTAACCCTGTATTTACAAAATAAGCAATTGTTTCAGAATTTGTTTTCTCCAGTGACTTCGAGCACAAGAGATGGGGAGCACCCGCGTCATGCTCGCTCGGTTTCCCGACAATCAAGTGGACAATGTATCGCCCTAACGGGTCCGTCGTTTCATCAACCGAGGGCCAAATACAATGGTCACCTATGTCGGTACGAATTAGTGTTAGTGTAGTTTGATACACAGAATCCAAATAATTTTTTCGCAGAGTTGATTCTGACGGTATCGCAAGATTTATATACTGGGTTTTCAATGGCGTTCCATGGGATATTGGCACTCACCAAACCCTGACACATGTCGTAGAAAAACTGACTTTGTTTGCTCGATGTGGAAGATTTAGTCAGAAACGTCTGTCGACAGCTCTTCTGTTGTATTTTGATGTTAGCGTGATGGATGTTGGTCTTTTCATGCTGCGAGAGGTGGTATATCTTTTCTGAAGATATCTAGAAATAAACATCTTGCAACTAATTAATGGATAATACCAATAATTGTAAAACGAATAGTTTTATCGTGTAAAGATAAACATTTCCCTTCTTTGAACAATTTAAAGGAAAAAAGAATATAAATTAAAATTCAAAACTTATCGTTTTATCACAAATACGGCATAGTATAATGCTACCATCGGTGGTGTAGCAAGAATATTCCGTCACCCACTGACGCAGTAGAGAAGCTTTACTTTGCTTCTGTTTCGGCATTGTAGTTTTAAAAATACCTAAACTATCGTACACACAACCAACTCTTGCAACAGTGCAACTGCTACTGAATGGAATCTTCAGCGGAAGCGATCAAATAACTACACAAGCGAAACTAAAGACGCTCTATCGTTTTTTTCTCGGAAGCGAGCAGTCAGCATTCTGTCGGTCAAATCAGCGTTCTCTCTCTCTCATTTTTCCCAGGAGATGTGAGTCATTCTCGCTAGCCCAAGAAGGGACGAGGGCTGTGGAGGATGAGCCGTCGACGGTCGAGATATTGGCCGCCCACTGGTGACAGATTCTCTTTCTCTTGAGGAAACAAGTCTGCATTCTCACTGCATCGTACTACAGACCATGCTTCCTACTGTCAATCGACCACGTTCTCAGATCATAGCTGGTATTAAGGAAATAGGGAAATGGAGAAAAATCTATTGGTATACTTTTTAGAATTCTCTCTTATTTTAAAATATAAAGACGTGAATTGAAGGTTTCGTAATGATTCGTCGCATTGGACCATGACCTATTTTCTGACACATGACATTGCGTATAAAAATAATATATAAAAAACAAAAAAGTTCAATTATCCTAAGTCTATCCAAAAAAGTCCTGAAAAAGACATTTAAGCAAAAAAAAAGACATTTATGCCAAAAAAGTAAAAATACGCATTATAAAATGTTGTCATGTCATCATTTGTCATGATTCGTGCACATATATTATCAGCCTTTAAATAAGTTCGCTAAGAAAAAATTGGCATTTCCCTAAACATCCGATGTCTACACATTACACATCATCACAAATTCGACAATCTAAAACTGCTTTCCATTCAGCCAGAGATTGGTCCCACATCCTTGGGTGGGTTCTGCTGGTGCTCATAGTACATTCGGTTTCGTGTCCAAGTACGTTTGGAGTAATTGTTCGTTAGTGTTAGTGTCTGCATTCCCAGGTAGTTGTTATTAGTTTTATGTAGTTAATGTCTCCTACGAGCAACCGGGAGCGGTAGCTCAGTGCATCAACTGATGCATCAACATCAGTGCATCAACTGATCCTAGGTTCGAGTCCTGACGGCGGCAGGATTTTCGACACTAGCTTTTCAGCTAGGTCGAATTCAGTCGCTGTCTGAAGGAGAATTCTAGCGGCCGGCTGCTCTGATCGGTAGTTTTCCGTGGTTTCTCCGATCAACACCAGGTGAATGCCGGAGCAGTACCTTACCAAACGGGCCACGGACCGCGCGCGATCTTTCCTTCCTCTTCCTTGTCCTATCCTCTCCCCTTACACACACTTACACTAACATGCACCACACTACCACATATTCCGGGAGATCGGTCGGGAGCTTAGAGACTGTCCCGGCTGGGGCAGTGCCCCGCTGGTGGGAGAGTCCTGGTTACGGGGAAACCCTACTAGCCGAGGGTAAGTCGGTGCCGGATCTCTCCATCCAGCGGGGGAAGATCACCGCCATCTCATGAGAAAAAACATGCACTACACTAACGGGACTAATGACCAAAGCAGTTGACGCGCCCGGAAACACGAAAAAATCAATCAATCAATCCTGCGAGCAGGCATTTGTCTTTGGTAAGTCGTGATCATCGTAAAGTAAAATGTGATGAGATGATTTCCCCTCATCATCTTTTACTTGACGTCGAAAGAAACTTAACGACTTGAAGAATCAGGGGTCCATGGGTGGGGCTATTTGTATTTATGTATTTTCAATTTGGGTTGTAGGAGCGAGATGGAATTGGGTGTGGGGAATGTCCTTTTTAATGTACATAGTCGTTCCGTCGCCTGAGGTGGAACGGTCTGTCCGGTAGGTAATGTAGTTATACTTAGGCTTTTCTAACGAGACATCTGTTGATAGTATCTCCAAGGAGGAATTCGGCACGACTTTTTGAGTCATTCTCAGTCCTGCCGCTAGAGTCGCTTGATCTGCAGTACTGCTTAATACGGACGCGATCATGCGACATCTTGCGGCAGGGCCACGGAAGAAGAAAAAAGTCGTGCGAATTCCTTCTTGGAGATACTACCCATAGATGCCACTTTAAACAACCCAAGTATAAGGATACGGAAAGAGTGGAGTAGTACCCCGACGGAGAATTCAGTCAAGTATTGTTTGTTGTCTGTCAGCATTCGAGCAACCCCGCCGTTGGTGTTCCAGAAGATGTTAAGAAGTCTGTATCTGGTCAATTTATATCAGGTCACATACTTTTGTAAAGATGGTGATTAATTTTGTTACCGCGTCATTTCGTCCTTCAACAATGGTGACGTCTTTGGTGGTTGTAATTATTTTGGAAAGGTTGCAGGACTCAAGTAGAGAAAGTAGTTATTTTAAGTCACTGAAGGTTAAGATGGTAGAAGATGAGTGTTGTTGACCTTTAGGTTGGTCTGACATTGGTGGGGTTTGAGTTGGGCAATGGCGGGAATTGGCTTCTAGTAGAAATAGTCATTGTTGGGATTTGTCTAGACTTTTTTGTACAGGTTTTTTGTCTTTCTTGTTTCGCTTTCTTCATCACTGGGCAGTCAAGGGAGTAGGCGGAGTGACGTTGCTGGCACTTTGAAAAAGGAATTAGGGCAGCTCGAGGGTTGGAGATTGTCACTGCATAAGGTCGGTTTGGTTATAGTTATCAATTGTTTTTTATGGCGCAGTAAGTACTTTATGGTCAATTTGAACTTGTCAGCGAAGTCTTTGTTAGTTTCAATTACGTGGTGTCCGAGGACAGTCAGGATGTTTTGTTATTTCTCTTTTCCTTTGCTGGGAGGCGATGGATCAGAGACAGGAATTGCGAGAAGTCAGTTGAAAAGTCAGTCACGAGGATGTTGGGAGATAATCCTTTGATTAAACGTGTCATTCTTTAGTTGCCCTGTGGAGGAGATAGTTAAGACTGCTATCAAAGTATCTTATCCTGATGTTGGGGTAAAGTTCTATTTCCGCTAGAGCTTTGAGTATTTTCCTGTGGGTGTCAGTCATAGGTTGAATGATAAGTGTGCAGCTGGTGTGCTCGTCGAATGTTCGCTTCCTTTGAGGAGTGGTAAAGTCTGACACACGGTGGGTAGAGCGAGCACCGAATGTTCGTCGCTTGGAAAATAGCCACCCACCCACACTACTTGGGATTCGGCGACCGGTAATGATTCCGGGCGCGTCAAGATTATTAGTCCCGTAAGTGTAGTGTATGGTTTTATCGCGGGAGGTGGCGGTGATCTTCCTTCACTGAATGACGACCTACGCCGGTTTGCGGGGATTTTCCCCAAGCAGGTATCTCCTGCCAGCCATGCACCGCCCCAGTCGGGACAAACTCTAAGCTCCACGACTGGTCTCCAGACAAGTGCGGTAGTGAAGTGCATGTGAATGTATGAGTAAGTAGGGGGTAAGAATAGGACAAGGAACAGGAAGGAAAGATCGCGCGCTGTCCGGGGCCAGTTTGTTTGAGTACTGCTCCGGCATTCGCCTGGTGTTGATCGGAGAAAACACGGAAAACTATTGATCAGAGTAGCCGGTCGTTAAATTATCCTCCAGACAGTGGCTGAATTCGACATATATAACTAGCGAATGTCGAAAATCGAGCGACCGTCGGGATTCCAACTCAAGTACCTCCCAGTCAGAGGCACTGCAGACACACCAGTTGATGCCCTGAGCCACCCTTGCCTCTCTCTCTCTCTCTCTCTCTCTCTCTCTCTCTCTCTCTCTCTCTCTCTCTCTCACCTGCTGGCATAAATCTTGTTCCTCTTAATCCAGACATTTTATACACCTCAATATATACATCAGTGAAACCCTCTTTACAGACTGCCGAAGGGTCCTGAAACAGAAAATGGCACAAACAACCAGTTCTCAATACCAAAGACAAGTTTTCGTTTTCATTTTTGATATTGATTCCAACCACTTTTTAAATAATAAACAATTAACTTAAAAACACTGAGAAAATGTTGTACAGGTTTAAATATCATTCCTATAATTTTAGATTTCGTAAGATCAAAACGTTTTCTAGTCAGAATCCATGCTATTAGGGACATCTGACATGATTCAAGTTTCAAATACCGGTGTCTGTATTCGAATTGTTTCGTGAATTCACGGAGGTTAAGCAACTCGAAACTCGACCCCGATAGTAACCGGGGTTCCAAGGCGGCCATCCATCCAGGAATGGTGGGTGTATCGAGTTGCTTAACTTCGTGAATTCACGGAGCGTAGTTAGGCAATTCGGCTAAGGCCAGTGGCGAATCCTGATCATTATTTCAAGTATACTGCACTTTATGGAAGCTACCTCTACCGTTATCTTTTATTTTGAGCTTTTCTGAAACCCCAATAATATGAAGTTCTGTCCTTAATAATTGTTCTATAAGATAATAACACAAACCACTAACTTCTGGGTCATTAACACACTCCATTTTCACAATAACTTGACAGAAGCGTAACTTACGAACGCCCTGAGAAAGACTGTTCACCGCAATATTTTGCTGTGCTTACCGACCGTCCAGACGCGCATCCTCCCCTCTCCCCGATCTCGGTACATGAGGAGTCCTAGGTTATCGCAGCTGGCATGCGGTCCCTTCGTATGCGCTAGCGAATTCTCTGAGCAGTATTAAGAACTGTTTGAAACTTCTCACTCTACCGCACTTCATAGCGCTAACGGATGCGGAAGACTGTCTATCGGTAGCAAAAGTTATTTTTTCGCATCTGTTTTAAAGCTTCTAGAGTCTCAATAACATTTTAGAGGATTACCAAACTTATGAAATATTTCTTATACACTTCGAATTACTAGGTATACCGGCGGTGTACTCGGTGTATCGGAAAATTCGCCACTGGCTAAGGCAATGACTCACTGCGACTAAACGAGGAAAAAACTTAATGGAGAGCTCCAGATAAACTCAATGCCCAAGAAGGGCTAGAAGACTTGTTCCGAAAAAGACGCAACTAATAATGGATTTTAACAAAATGTAAGAACAAATCTATATATGAACACGTAAGCCGAAGAAAATAGCCAAGTACAATATCAAATTCAACATTTTTTTCTTTGAATGAAGTAATAACCCTTCTAGCGAAAACTCTTGAAGTACAAGTGGACTGCTCAACATACGGATTTGCGAATGAACTAACAACCAAAAGAGAGAATGAATCATTGATCCAATTACCCTTATTTTGCCTGATTGTTTTGAGCATAGCCCTGCAGACAAGCGGCTGTGTTTGACCCACTGAAGATTTCGAAAAGGGTGTATAAACCTTACGTAATAAAACATTTTATTCCTGTAAATATGTCCAATGCCTGATTTTTCCTTTTTTAATATACCTAATCGGAGTTCAAGCGGTCTGGCAACTCTCTAAACCACGAGTTCGCCACATGGTTGGCATCGATCCCTGAGGGCGATAGAATTTGGAAGGAAGTCAATGATGATCAAGGGTTTGAGAGTTTAGAGCCGAATATGAACTGGCGATTAATAGTTATAATCAAGATTTTGATGTCTACAAAAATATTAAATGAATTTGATAATTATTTTTTTCTGACAGAGAGCAAGAAAACAATTATAAATTCGCTCTCTTCTTTCGTATCTGTTGTTCATTCGTAGGGTCAGAGGCATAGCTAGGCTGATGCAACCTACCGGTCCCTCGAAGTAAGGGGTCCTTAATGAGGACACCCTCGCGGATGGATATCGGCGAGGGTCCTTATTAGATAGAATAAAAGAAACTGCACCCCGTGCTTATTTTCTCCTTTGCTTAGGTCCTTTTATTACAAAGACTACTAATTATATTTAACACTCTTTCACATTTATTGCAGATAGGGGCCCAATTTCGACTTTATGTACCGTGGAATTCGAGATCCTAAGTATGCAATTTCTTGTGGTGTTTAGAAAACTCAACAATTTATTACTATGTATTCATACCGATATTCTATCGCGAAAAATACTCCCTGAAATACGCACTGGAGATATGTTACTCCCTGAAGTACTTCTCACACAGACTATAGCTCACAACGCACAGAAACTAGTTTCTTGGCAACTACAATATGGCGACGCCTGTAACGAACCGGCACGCATTTCTACCGCGCAGAAACATGGAAATCAGACATCCAGTTAGTAAACAGATCACTGGTACGTTTTACGTGTTAACCGTCGCGATTTGGGGAAAATTAAAACCTTTCTCGGACGCGCCCAAATAAAATATGTACAATTTAGAGGAATTGTTGTTACTGATTTTGAGTCTTGGCACTAAATTTTAAAAATCCGAAAGCATATTTGTGGTAACATGTGTTGTGTGCAATATGATGAGCTAATCTGCTAAAGCTTGTGTTCCTTACACTACATGCAACTCCTCACTACATATTTCGCATACTACATTCAAATGCACTTGTAAACTCACCCTAGTGTCCTTCACAACTTTCTCATTGGTGTCCGTACGAGGCTCACGGAAAACTGCGACTGCAGACTTCGGCTCCTTCAGAAAATTTAATAAAACAAAATACAATTTAAAAAATTTCATTTTTGATCTGTTCATTTAGCGGAGTATAATGTCTCATCAGGGATTCCCTACGGGGTCGGCATCGACCTCCTGGGGGGGCAATGAAATGTTGAAGAGGGTCAGCGATTATCAAGAGACAGATGGGAGGTCGTCTGTAACCGAATATGAATGGGCTTGGTTTAATAGGCTCAACTGGTTACAATTCCACTAATTACAAAAGAAATACTAAACACAATTAAAGCCCGGAAAGTCACGCATTTACTTTACCTAAAATGGGAGGGCAAAAATGCATTTATTTTCACTAAAATAGGCACCAAAACGGCAGTTATTGTGATTGAAATAGAGGTACAAAAAGCCATCTAAACAATAAAAAGTAAATTTAAAAGGAATGATTGTAAAAAAATTAATAATTCAAATGATTCGTATTTTTATTCTAACTCTAAAATTTGCATTTGCACTTACGTGTAAGGGAACTATCTTTTCTTTCTTATTTAGATTCTACATGCCCACCCGATATGATGGCTACAAATTTATTTTACTCGCGACGCTGTCTCTTCGAAATGCTCTTGTGGCTTGAACCTTGAAATGGCATCAGTGAAAACGGAATTACATTTTTCTTTCTTCGCACTTATGTAATCACCAGCACTGAGACACAGATAGCTCAGTCCTCAGAAAGGATTGGAAACACTCAAATGTTAGGATGGGATTCCTCATTAGAGAACAAAGCCTAAGGAAAAATCAAAACTTTTGATAGGTATCGGCTTCCTCTTTCATTTAGATTTTTTTACAGCCTGGTCCTTGAATCACCTCTTCCGTAGGAAGGCAAAAGGCGACAATACTTTCGTGTTGTCCAGACTTGCAGGCATGTTTCCAGCTTAATCGAGATAGGTGCCGGCAAAAAAAAAGGAGAGAGAGAGAGAGAAAGAAAAGAAAAACGGTGGTGGTACAGAATGGCACACGCTTTCTCGTACTAATTAGTTTTCTAATTTCTTTGGTCTGGGCTAGCTTTTCGGACTTGCCACATACTCTTGCCAGCTATCGCCGCCTAAAAAACTTTTAAAAAAAATTTCAAGTTTTCGGTTTGCTGAAAATAGAACCGAATTATTACTTATACCTTTATGAATATTATATAACAGCAAAACCTCGCCCTATAATGAAATTTTAGTTGAAAAATTTGGAACAGTTTTCAAGAAAATGGCATTTAAGCGTTACTGAAAATAAGAAATTTGAAGCTCTTTTTCACAGAAATCTTTTGAGCCATCGAGAAACTTTATTTGACATTATTTGAAGCACATATAATCATAAATGCAATAATTAATCCTCGCTAATGTAAATATCAACAACGAGAGAGCCAGGTAAAAACTAGAGGTGCTACAGAATGGCACAGACTTTCTCGTAGTAAAGTCTTGTAATTTCCTTGGTGTAGACCGGTACTGTACAGTCTTGTTTCTCCTTCTAACCTGCTTCCATCTATTGCAGCCCAAAGAAAGTTTTTTTGAAATTTTCACAATTTTCCAAATAGCAGAACCTAAATTATATTTTAATAATATTAAAGAAGACTATAACGTTTTCCTAAATAGCAATTTTCATTGAAAATTTTGAAGCAGTTTTTAAGAAAATGACGATTAAGCATTACTGTATATGCGAAATTTGTAGCTCTTTTTTCACAGGAATCTATTGAGTTTTCGAAAACTTAGAAATCATTTGAAGTACTTCCACTTACAAATTGAATAATGTATACAAATCAATTTTCTGTGCATATTAATGACGTGGGAGACATTTAAAAAAAATACATTGTGTAATTTTTCAAAAAACACAAGAATACAGCAAAATGAACATTACGTCACATTAAACAGTGCAATTTGCACTATACATTGGAAAATTTTGAAGAGAAAATTTGGAGACATTATGAAAAAATGGCGTTTGAGCGTTTCTGAAAATGCGGAATTTTGAGCACGTTTTTACAGAAAGCTGTTGAGTTTTCCAGAAACTTTATTTAACATTATTTAAAGCATATGTACTCATAAATCTAATTAAGTGAAGAAATCGCCTCTAGTGTAAATAGTTCCGACGTGAGAGATAAGTCAAAAAAATTACATTTTTGTAATTTTTGGAAAACAAAAGAATAGGCGTTTATGTGATGGTATAGGGTTTGTTTGGCACTAACACTACCAAACATTTAAATAAAAAATATTGTTTTTGTATTTTTTTAAATTGCAAATATTGCACGCACTATTACACGAAAACTACTAAATTTTCAAAAAAAATCTACATGACCTTATTGAAAGAACTACTTATGGACAACAAATTTCATTTGAAGGAATAATCTCCGTCTTCAATTTTGTAGTTGTAAGAAGACGCCGAAAAAATTCAACCTTTTGCAATTTTTGAAAATTCAGAGTTAACCGTGAAAATCAGACCTATGCCACCTTTAGAAGTGTATTTTACTCTATACTTACAAGAAATTTAAAGAACAAATTTGGAGCCGTTTTGAAAATTTTGAAAATGACCTAGGAGCTTCATGTAAAGTACTCCCAAATTTTAAAGAACGTTTTTCAAAATCTCGAAGCTTCAGCTAGAGCCAGATCGACTGGGGATTCTTCAATTTGGAAAAGATCGTACTTGTGGTTTAGGTGCTATGAGGTTTAGGTGTTCACAGACGGACGGACATACGGAAGAACGGACGATTTGCTTCCAATTGGTTTTTCGAATTCAAGGACCCAAAAAACAGTGATTCTGGCTACACCACAAAACATAACTTTCTCTATACTACGCATATTACTTCGTTTATACGTACGCATACGATAAAGTAAAAATGACATTTTTGTAATTAAAAAAATTAGAGCAAAATGGCGTTTATGTTACCTCATAGAGTACCTTTAGCACTATTCCTATTCCCCACAAATCGTTTTAAGAAAATAAATTGAAGCCGTTTTTGAGAAATTCTTATTTTTTTGTTAATATTGCTTATATTTCACACAATATTGCGCAAAAACAACTGAAATGTTGAAATAATATGCATTACCATAATGAAAGAGCTAATTGAGGAGAACAAATTTAATTTAAGGAAAAAATCTCCATCTTCGTTTTTGTAGTTATTAGGGAAACGTCGGGAAAAAATTTAAAAATTTGCAATTATCGAAAATTTAGAGTTTCACAATTTCTGAAATCTGACTACGTGTTAGAGGGAATAATTTACCACATTTTAGGAGAAGGTTTATCCACTTTTTTGTATCAGGGCCGCACAATAAGAGCTTTTTTGTCGAAAAATCTTTTTTTTTTCTGCGCAGCATTACATAACTTTCTGTGCATTACGTGTGTTACTCCGTACGTATACGAGAAAGTAAAAAAGGCAGAATTATGGTAAAATGGCAAAAATAGGCATCAGAAGCTAAAATAGGCTCTAAAGGCAAAATGAAAATCTACTAAAACAACTCTAGAAGTATAATTAGGTGCTTGCTATTGTTAAAAGTCATAAAATCATAAGTATAATAAATAGGCATTTTGCCAATGTTCCGGGCTCTATAATCAATTGTTTTCGGATATAAAGCGACAAACATATAATAATACATTACCAGTTCGCTCATTTTCTTTCCATATCCGTCATTCACCGTTAGGATCGGAGGCGTAGCTGGGCGGCAAAGAATAGGGAGTTCTTGCACGGTCTTGATCTTCTGCGCATGCGCAATTCGATTGATTAATTAGTGATTACGGACCCGCCAATGGCTGTCACTTGTCCCGTAAATGTAGTGCATGCTTTTATCGCGGAAGGTGGTTGTGATCTTTTTCCACTGGCTGGCGAGATCCGGAGCCCGTCAGCTCAGGGAGATTTTCCTCAACCAGATATCTCGGGGCGAGAAAATGTCATGGAAGAGGAAGGAAAGATCGCGCGCGGTCCGTAGTCCGTTTGTTGGGGTTCTGCTCCGGCATTCGCCTGATGTTTATCAAACCCACGGAAAACTATTGATCAGAGCAGCCGGCCTCTAGAATTCTCCTCCAAATGGCAGCTGAATTCGACCTAGTGGACAAGCTAGTATCGAAATCTTGCCACCGTTGGGACTGAAAGCCTAGGACCTCCAGGTCAGAGCACTGTAATGGCATCAGTGATGCCCTTTGCCTGTCGCAATTTCAGTTTCGCTTCACTTTTGTGTATCTGCGCATGTGCGAGATTGCAGTCGATTGCTGTTCGCTGTGCCGTACAAAAACTCCCTAATACAACAAATTACTCTCCATGCTAATTTTCTCCATTTCACTATCCACATTCTTACACCAATTATATGTGAAACTTAAATTCAGGATTATTACAAATGTAGGCCTCATTTCGACTTTCTGCGCCGGGGCATCCGAAATCCTAGCTAAGCAACTGCTTAAAATGTTTAGAAAACACAACAAATTACGAATAACCTATTTACAACGATACTCTATCGCGAAAGAAAATACTTCCTCCAGCTGAAGAAATGTTATGGTCAGTAAACAAACGCTCATCATTTTGTATACATTGCAAAACAAAGATTAGGAACGCAGCTATTCAAAAGAAAAGTCTTCGATTATTGAAAATCTAGATATTTTCCAAAATACAGCAAAATTTGTCTAAACTGGAACCTGTACAAGTCGGAAACTTGCCTTAACCGGAAATTTCCTCCGGCCCGTGAAGTTAACCGGCATTTTACACAACATGAAACGGAACCTTCAAACGCGGAAACGGAACGTTTTTTCATGTCCTGCAGAGGGAAAAAATTATAAAACATTATTTCCGTGAATTTAATACAATTGTCAGAAAGACGGGAGATACTCTTGGAATAAATGCATCTGCAAGTATGTTTTAATTTCTCTGTGCCTGTGATATGCGTTTCGGTCGTGGCAGCCGCACAGTGAAGAAAGGTTTCAGCTGTCAGTGTAGAATTCGACGTTGGGGCCCCTTGTCTCTCAAGGAATGTGCTGGCGTTAGGAGTATTCCCTCCCTGGCGGCTCTCTGAGCGTGAGAACGTGTATGGGTATGGCTTCTATTCAAGCATCTCCGGGTCCCATGTTGAGAATCGTAAACCCCCCGTAAAAGTTTTTAAGAAGAGTTATCCTTATCTCTTTATCAGTCATTACAATGAATGAGACAAAGATACCTCTTAAGTTTCATAACTCGTCCCCAGAGTGAAACTCTATAAAAAATTATACAATGTCTTAATTATACAATACAATATGTTCATTATTTTATGAATAGTTGTTGTTATATACATATTTTTATATATTGCAAATATAGGTGTTTGATGTAAAATATAAATATCATCATGTACAATTAATAATACTTTTCATATTTCTTTAATTTCCATACCTCCTCTTATATTTTAAACATGAAATAATACTTTTTTGAATTTAGAGTTTTTTAAAAAAAAAAAATATTTTGGTGTTTTTTGCAGTGCTATCTAGTAGGAAATACTTAAGACCACCTGACAACACTGCCCGTTGTTGCCACTAAGCCCCTAAAAGGAGAGAGATGACATAGGCAGTGAGGTGGTGTGTTTTCATGAGTTTCACAACCTGGTTTAACAATGGTTGAAAAAAAACATAAAACTAAATATTACAGTTTTCAACTTCATAAAATATAATTGAAAGGTGTAAGCAAATAGAAAAACCAAAAAGCAAAAAACTCCAGATGAATGTTGGAAAAAATAATATTTTTTTACTGCACAAATTAAGTTTTTCCTTTTAATTGTCATAAATATGTTTAATATTCGCTTCTTGTTGATTTCTTCCATAAATTCAGTACAAGTTAATATCTTTTTGTAATCATAATATAGTGATGTAATTTACTAGTTTCAGGATGGAAATTTCAATGTGTCACAAAATAGGTAACCCTGCATCAAACAGAAACCTCCTTAAACTGGTATAATTTGTCCTGATTGATTCTGGTGTAGACTTATTTTACTTAATTGATCTATGAAATGCTACTTAGAGATATTTATGTGCAATTCTTTGTGATATGATTATTTATGCTGTATATTACAGAGAATAATGTAAGGGGGACAACAGAGCATAAAACAGTTTTAAAAGGGGATGATGAAAGAAAAGGTTGGGAATCTCTGGTCTACATACATCCAAGTGATGAAAGTAAGACACCAATGTTCAAAACAAAAGCAGTGGGGAAGCAACTGATGTGAGTTGATTACCTTTTCATTATCTTCCTCTTTCACCTCACTATTCAGGGTGCTGGGCTCACCTAATACCTGCAAATGACAAAAATTAAATATCTCACGAAAAATTATTACTATAATGAAACTTTTGATGTTTAATTTGTAAACTTGTAAGTTAGAGCCAAGTTGTAACCTAATTGTAATTCAATGTGTTCAAATTATAAATTGGGCTCACCTCTCCTCTGACTACATGTATGATATATTCTATTTGATTTATCCAACAAATATAATTCCAGTATTATGTGTTCATATTCTGATGCTCTTATTTCCTTAATAAAATTGTAACATACTTCTTATAGTGGTTCTTGAAACAGTAAGCTGCTCTATTTTTCTTCCTTTCATGGATTAGGCGTTAATGCCAGATCCACTATATCTTTGGACTTCAAAGTCTCTTCTCATGTGTTCCTCAACATCTCTTGGTCTCTTTGGCCAATACTAAATACCTATTCATGGAATAATTTTTTTCAGCAATTCTTTCAATTAGCTACTTCCATGATTATCTGTATTCTTCTATCTTCTCGTTTCTATATAAATTCAGTTATTTCCAGACATCTTATTTTCTACATGATCTTATTTTATGCAGTCTTTGACTTTCCTGAGAAATCTCATTTTTTTTGCTTCAATTTTGCTTTTATCTCTCTTTTTTAGTTTCCAGGATTCACTTATTTACAGAACTTAAACAACCAGCTTATAAAATTTCACTTTTTCTTGTCTTGATTTATTCTGAAGCATTCCGTTTATTGTTCCACACAGTGAACCAAATGTATTTCTCTTATTTTCAATGCCCTTATCCATCATAACTGATATCACAACTAAGATTACTGAAATATGATATCTGGTTGATTCCTGAATTGTCAATTACTATTTTTGAGTGAAAAGGATCATAAATAATAGTAATATGTTACAGCCCTTTATCATAAAGGGCCCTTTATCATAAATCATTATCATTTTTTCTTTTTAAGTAAGGTAATCCATAAATCACAGCCTCAGAAAGGCAAGGTTCTACCTGGGAAATGTTACAGGATGACCCTTTGAAAATTTATAAATGTCTAAAAAATCCTATGACATTTGGTTCACAGAAGGTTTTCTTTGAGTCTGATTTGAAAAGGTGTTCAGGATAGCTACTTTTGTTCATTATATCCCACAGTTAGTGTTAATCTACTCTATGAAAAATTTTCTCAAAGTCATGGGTTATGAGTTTCCATATTGACTTCTCATTGTTTTTCTAAAATTCTTTTAATACTAAAAATGTTGACATTACATGTGTGGCCTTTCTATAGTACTACAGTCCTACAACTACATGATAATAAAGCACATATAAATGAGACTAGCACTGACTAATATCAGCACAAAGAACCTAATAGAAAAATCTATTTGCCCTAATGAAATGATTTAAGAATAAAAACCAGCAAGTCTACCAACACACCTGCTGAATAAGAAACAAAAGTGTCTATGTCACTTAAGGACCAAAGGAGTTTTTAATGTTACTGTTTAAACTAATATAGCTTCAGCTTTTTACATCTTTTTTTTTTCACTTTAATATACTTGGGACAGGGCATTAATCAAAATTATATTTTGAAGATTGCAAGAGTTCAAATTGTTATAATTTTTTAAAATAAATGATTGTCCTAAGAACTTCAATAAATGAATTCAGGATTCCCTGGATTAAAGATAATGATATCAGTAAACATATATTACATTAAAACTTTGAATGAAGTTTAATTTTGTAATATACACTAAGCCCCCATTAACACAAACTCGCTTAACACGAATTTAACTGTAACATGAACAAAACTTCAGTCTCAGCAAGGAATTACAGCAATACAGACATTGATAATATTCGAATAACACCGATTTTTATAACATGAACTCCGATTATTTCAGTCCCTTGGACTTCAAGTTAATGAGGGTTAACTGTAATACTTTAATAATAAAATATCATTCAAATCTTTATTTAATGTAATAACTGCATATGCACCTGCTTGTGCTTTATCCAAGGAAACTTGAATTATCTTATTGTTATAAACATATTTATGATATTTGCCAACACATTTCCTTGATGGCCCTTCAATCCTTTCATATTCAAGGCACAGAAAAAAAATTAAATTTAAAAATTGGGACATAAAAAAACAATAACTCACTGTGGAAGTCTGAAGAGGATATTCCGTCCAGTCATCAGGTTCTTGTTTAAACTGGAAGCAAAACAAACTGATTTTATGAACCTTACAAGCACAAACTTGGCTTTTCAATCCTCTAATAAATGCCAATATGAAAAAGTGAATTTTTACTTCAAGACAACAAGGTTTTTTCTTTCTTCCCCTCCCCCCTCTATTCAATACTTCCTGATTTGTCTAAGAGCTTTTCAAACAGTATGTCTGCTATTAGGGGGGGGGGGTGTAAGTAAAGCAAAATAAACATTCTAAACTCATTTGTGGACTAATTATTATATTTTTTACCTTCAAACTATAAATTAATAAAAATCTTGTGTTTTAATTTTAAAAAAAGGATTCAAAACATTGAAAATGTCACAAAATTTTTAATTAACCAAAGTTACAACTCCTGAATCTGGTGGGAGGGGAAATTTTAGGTCAGAGGACAAAAGGTCCAAAACAGTGGTTTGAGGCCCTAAACAAGATCAAGCTATCAGGCTCTATTATTATATTAAAATATTTATATAAGTATTAGATCATGTACAGATCTTGAGGACTAAGGCCTCCTGCTTTTTGCGGAATGAAAGCTTGGTAATAATTTGGTTTATTGTTATTATACATTATATCTTATTATCTTATTGAGTCAATAAATATAGCTTAAACTAATACAATATTTCTTTCCTCACTTCTTGATATATATTAATTATTATAAGAATTTAATGGCAATAATTGGCACTTCACAAGATTTGTTCTAGTTGCCTATTATGTGTTTGTATGTATTGGTCCATCCATGTAACCATAAGTAATATATAAATTATTTATAACTATCACAATTTAAAAATTAAATATTGCATATTATAAAATTATGTTAAACTGTTTAAAAAATATTGGGTACTCTAATTGAGAAAAGGTGTTAAGGACATAAGGTATTTGCACTAATCCCCGCCTAAATTGGGGCGACAGGCGTTTAAAAATATTTTGCGAATTTAAAAATTAATTATAAAATAATCGACCAGCAAGATTGAATAGTATTTTTTTATAATTTTCACGACATTACTGTTTAATCTTTGAAAATATCACGCTATCTCGGAAAGAAAAGGAAAGTTGATTATTGCATTTTATCAATATTTGTAATGTCACTGGAATTATCAAATCGGTAAAGCTTACCATCAGATCAGTCGTCAAAAAGTAAGAATTCTGTTACTAATGGAATAACTAATAAAAATTCACAATTTGGAATAATGAAGTCCATTCACATTTTCCTTTCGATGCCAACACGTCATCAGCGCGCCGCTATTTAAGAATACCAAACCTATAAATACATTTCATTACTAAACGTTACGTACTATAAATTGTTAATAATACCTTCTCAAATTTGATTATATTTTCTGCTATCATTTTTATTTCGTCCATAGGCAAATAACTTGTTTCACCAATTGTACACCATCCAAATTGCCACTCCTACCACTCGCTTGTATGTCGTCTAACAATAAGAAACAAAACAAATACAATACACTTTGCATTTGTTGTGGAAATTCATTACCAGTTGTAAATATGTCCAGGGGGCAGTGAATAGTCCAATTGGACCATTTAATTAATTTTATTTTTTACCAATTTTAATAATTCTCATTTACTACTTAACTAACAGGTTATATGAGCGAAACTGTGGCAAAGCGATCTTTTGTCATTGTTGGCGTTTTTGGCGGCCGTGAGAGTATTATAATGGAGGATTTTTTTATTTAGCTAAAGAACAATAAAAACTATGTGGCGTAAGAGGGAGGAAGTACATGGAGAATAAGCAATGGAGGTCTGCTTCTCCATTACCGAAAAGGAGGATGTTAATAAAAGTAAATACGAAGATTCTTTGTTATGTAACAAAAAATTCATATAAATGTAGCCAATAAGACTGTATTGCTGGCATTGTTTAAAGATTTGGTTTGTTGATTTCATTTCAATAACGATTTATTATTGGTATTGTCAGTTACTAAATGTGTTACCGTACTTGTGCACCATAATATTTTATTTCTTTTTCAGTCCGAGATATTTAGTCCAAATACATTGTGGGCAAAATATTCTATGGTAAAGAAAATGCTACTCGTGGAAGAGGAGATTGATGTTACGAGTTACAACCAATTATACGCTTTAATAAAAAACAGTTGAAAGGTTATGAACCCAAGAAATCCGCAGTTTTATCGAAAACGCATTTTTAAAATATCCACATAACGAAATTTACAACTTGAACAGATGTAACTGCTTTGGAGCTCTGTGAAGTAATGTTTAAAAATAAAAAGAAGTAAGTTTTAAAATATCTTATATATAGGACAGGACACTTAATTCTATTTGTTAATAAACATTGCCAAGACTAAAAATGACACATCCAGAAGCTTCTTAATAACAGATAAAAATGAGATGTCAGGCAAGGCATTTATAAAACAGTATATGATGCTACCATGGATGAATAAATGGTGTTGTTATATGAATATGAAAGAATGAAAGGATTTCTTCAAGGGTGGAGTGGCCTTTGTGTTGTTCATCCCGTTCGCCAAAATACGATCGGGATCATTCGTGTTAAAATTGCTGCTTATTTAGATTTGCCAAACCCAAAAATGTACACAAGACATTGCTTTAGAAGAATCTCGGCAACTTTCTGGGCTAATGCAGGGATCATGACCAGCATTAAGAGACTTGGTGGTTGAAAAAGCAATACCCTTGCTGAGGACTGCGTAACGGAGAGCATTGCATCGAACCAAAAAAATGTTCGATTGATATTTGATGAGTGCGTCAATACGAGGTAAGACCGTTAGTTGTTCTATCTGTTCTGCTATATCAATGAAAATAAAAACTGCGAAGCCATAGAAGTAAGAAAATATTCAGGTTCTTTTATAAATTATAGTTTCTGTTTGTGTTCACACGAAATAAACAAGTGAATGATTGTTAACTTGATTATCATCTGTATTTTTATATTTCCTTCCACGAGAATTCAGTAGCAACATTTAACTGTTTTCAAATTTTCCTCGTAACCACGTTCCTCTCGATTCAGTTACGATATTCAGCTTGCATTCAGCTCCGTATGAATAGCAGTAGCAAGCAATAATATATCAATAAACTACTGGTACTATAGATTTTCTCGTAATAATTTTTTCTATTTTCCTTGATGTGGAATGGTTTTACGATCTTGCCAGTCATTTTGCCAGCTGCCAGCACTTCTTTCTCCATCGAAAATAGACACGTTCAAGTCTTTCAATAACGAAAATATCATTCACACGATCAGAGTGTAAACTTTTCAATTGTCTACGGTAATTCAAGTGATTCAAAACAAAAGAATCTTTATGAGAAAATGTCGTGATACGTTGGGCCCAATGAAATGCCTGATAAAGAAAACTAAAATTTTTTGTTCGAACACCTTTATATATACAATCAGAATCTTTTTTCGTAATATAACTTATCCATGATATTTCATTTTTCACTCTTTGAACATCAATTTGCCTTTCATCGTACAATGCAGAAATACATTTCCTTACAAAACTAAAAAAAAAAAAAAAACTTTCTCATTGAATTTTACAAATATACGTAAATGATATCTAGAAATGTTCTCACTTTCAAACTGATTATCGACATACATTTCGAGTGATGTACTAAATGTCAAAAGAATATCAAAAAATTAATAATAAATAGACACGTACTTCATAATTTTCACAAAGTTCACCAATATTCAAAGTCACTGCAAATTTACTACTACAGTCGACTCCTGTTATAATGAACTTCGGGGGACTAACAATTTCGGTTCACTATATCAGAGGTTCACTATATCCGATTATGGCAAAATCAAATGGAATTCCACGGCAATGATTGATTTTATTAATTTTGAGATACAGCAAAAGTCAGCACGACCTAAAAATTTCAATATCCTTATTGTCCTTAAAAAATGAACCATTTTTAATTGTTTGCTTCGTACATTTTTCATTAGTAATACAAATCTTCAGATCCTTCTCTAGAGTTCGTGTTTTATCCATGCTTAATTCTGCATTGTCTCCTGTCTCTAAGTATCGTAATGCAGTCACACCTTTCAATGCCTCTTCCACTGTTGGAACACCGTTCCACTCACCGAAGATCCTTCTACTCCCCTAATATCATGCGACATACAATTAACTTCCAGAATTTATTTCCTACGTTCACTATAGCCGCGGTTCAGGTTCACTATAACCGTATCTTCTTATGCTTATTTGGAAAGTAAGTGAAACGGGACCAGTGATAAGTTCATTATAACCGAGGGTTCACTATATCCGACTTTATTATAACCAGAGTCGGATGTATTTCCATCTCTCACTCTGTTCTTCAGAACACGTGTGCCGGACTTGGCGTCTGAAGCACAACTGCTTACGGCCCCACCATCAAAGGTAAGAGTAGAGTCGGCGGGGGAAAAATTTGGGAGCCATTTTTGACTAAATGGCGTTTGAGCGTTTCTGAAAATGTATATTTCGAGGTCGTTTTCATAGAAAACCTTCGTTTTCGAGAAATTTTATGACATTATTTAAAACACATGCAATCATAACTATAATAATGTGAACAAATTAATGTTAATAATGTGAGAAACAAGTCAAAAAATACATTTTTGTGATGTTTGAAAAAACAAAAAATAGAGCAATATGGCGTTCATGTCATCTTATAGAGCACATTAAGCACTATCCCTACCAAAAGTTTAAAGAAAAATGTTACAACTAGTGCCTAAACCATACGTAGGATTTTTTCCACATCCCCTGTCGATCTGGTTCGATTCGAAGCTTTGAGATTTTGAAAAACAGTCTTTAAAATTTGAGAGTACTTTACATGAAGCCTCTGGGACATTTTCAAAACTGTCTCAAAAACTTCAATTTTTTTCTTTACATTTCTTGTAAGAATAGAGTAAAATACACTTAAACGTGGCGTAGGTCCGATTTCCAGGGTTAACACAATTTTCGAAAATTTCAAAGGTTTGAATTTTTTCGGCATCATCCTATAAGTACAAAATTGAAGATACAGATTTTTACTTCAATTAAAATTTTTTCACCATATTTAGTTCTTTCGCTAAGAGAATGTTCATTTTTTGAAAGTATTCTTAAAATTCTCGCAATATTGCCTAAAATATGTGCAATATTAAAAAATAACAAAAACAATATTTTCATATAACAAAAACGCCTCCAATTTTTTCTTTAAACTTTTGGTAAGGATAATGCTTCATGCACCCTATGAGATGACATAAACGTGATTTAACTGTTCTTTTTTTGTTTTTTTTTCAAAAATTACAAAAATTTAATTTTTTGGCTTGTCTCTCACGACGTTAATATTTACATTAGCGTCGATTTGTACCTATTATTATATTTATGAGTATACGTGCTTCAAATAATGTCACATAAAGATTCTCGAAAACTCAAGTTTCTTGTGAAAATTAAGGTCAAAGTTCCGCATTTTCAGAAACGCCCAAACGCCATTTTCTCAAAATAGGCTCCACATTTTTTCTTCGAATTTTTTGAATGAATAGTGCTAATTGCACTATTTAAATGATAAAGTTCATTTTGGGATATTCGTTTGATTGTTAAAAAATTACACAAATGTATTTTTGTTAGTAAAATCGATTCCGGTTATAGTGAACTTCTGGGGATTAACATTTTTGGTTCACTATATCCGAAGATGACAAAAATAAATAGAATTTCTTCATAATGATTGATTTTATTAATATAGAGATACGGAAAAATACATTAACAGCACGCACTGAACATTTCACTATTTTTATTTGTTCTTAAAAGTCATATTCCACTGTTTGATTTGTACATTTTCATGGGTAATTTCTCTAGGATCTAGAGTCGAGATCCGTCTTCAGAGTTTGAGCTCTTTCCATACTCGAATCTGAATTGTCCTCCATGTCTAAATATCGTAGTACGGTTGTGTCACCCTTCAATTCCCCTTGCAATTTCACTTCCCGCCGCCCACTCCCCGAAGGCCCTCTTACTCGCCTAATACTATGAATACGCTGCTTTCCATGGCCAGGCGACAAATGAAATTGATCACTTTTCCGTGCGGCACGGCGGATATCGCCACGCCGTTAATATGCATATTTCCAGCGATTTTTTAACACTATTGCATTTGTGAGTTAAATTGCCTCAAATGACTTTAAATGAAGTTTTTCGAATATTCAAAAGATTCTGTGAAAAGGAGCTTAAAATTAGAAAAATTACAGAAATGATTAAACGCAATTTTCTTAAAAACGGTCCCAAAGTTTTCAATGAAAATCGTAATTTAGGTCGAGGTGTCACTCTTCTTTAATACTCTTAAAGGAATATTTCGGTTATACTATAAGGAAATATAAAAATTGAGAAAATGTAAAAAAAAAAAAAAAAATGTAATTTGGACGGCGATAGATGGCAGATGGCAAGAGTTGTGGCAAGTTCGAATAGTTAGCCCAGACCGAAGAAAACAGGAAACAAATAGGAGAAAATCTGTACTTTCTGTAGCACCAATAGTTGTTATTTAATAAACATACTTGTTATTATATTATATATTTTTTGTCGTGTGTATAGGATGTTATACTAGTTGAATGTGGCGTCGCGGACGCTGTAAACTGTTTGAAAAGTATTTTCATGTGTTGAAAATGTTTCATACTTCATTTTTTCATGCATAACATAGCGTTTATTTATTTATTTATTTTACGTCAAAAACAGTTCAAACTGCGTATGACGTGCTATGGGGAAAAGTAAATTGTGTGCACATTTTCAAAATTCTGTGATCCCTACACTAAGTCATATACTACTTAAATTTTGAAAAAAAAACCCTCCCATGTAATAAAATCTATTTTCAAGGATAAATTAGCAATAAATTTTGGCTCTTATCCATGTTGTCCTTCGGAATAATACTTCCTGCCGCGACAACATGGAAACGATAATTTGAATAATTGTATTTCCCATTGAATTCTAGAAGACGTACACAGAAAATGAAGTTACATTTATGTCCAGAAGTAAAACAAGGGGCCATCTCAGCATTTGTTCAATGAATCAGGGAAACTGGACGAAAAACCTGAACGAGATGGGGGTCATTGACCCGGAGGCTGTAGTACAATACTTGTTACAGGTTGTTTATACACATTTATACAGTCCAAATGGTAAATAATGCATTATGTATCATTGTTAAAATTAATGTTACTTTTCTTGTGATGCTCAGTATAGTCTAATTGTATAGAAACAGTTATGCAGCAGAAACGATTTCACTTGGGATTTAAACTTTTCTATCGAATTTAATCGTTTAATGTCATCTGGCAAAGTGTAAAATAATGTACATGTATTGTATGTGAACTTTGTATTGAGCTGTTGATACTGTCACCTGATGAATATGATTTCTACGTCGAGTGTTATAGTAATATACATCGGCATTTTCTGAAAATATATTCCCGCACTTAAGCAAGTCATTTTTTACAAAAACCACTGATTCGTAAATCAACAGACAAGGCAATGGTAAAATTCCTAGATTAATGAAGTGAGGCTTACATGAATCACGTGGGTGGGATTTGGTTATTATTCGTACAATTCGTTTTTGTAATCTAAAAGTCTGGGAGCTATAAGATGTATTTCCCCAGAATATTATGCCATATCTCAGGCGGGAATGAACATTCGCGCCTTCAAATTCGAGCATTCAAATCTGTTTTTCCAGTATTTGGCATTGGACATACCAATGAATTGTAGTAGCTGATAATATTATTTCTCCCTTGAAAAATTCCCAAAATTTAATGGCCTTGTATGTTACCTCCATACGGAATATGAACTGGTAATAGTTTTTGCACGCCACAGCGGACAACACTATCGATCTTCTGCACTTGCGCAAATGCACTAAAGTGATGCGAAACTTGAATTGCGCGTGCGCAGAAGATCGATAGTGCTTTACCGTCCGAGGGTGCACAAACTCTCAAATATTTCAATTTTAAAATTATAACTGCTGTAAAAAATACTCGGAAGGTATTGATGATCCGTATAGAGTTTAGTACAGTCACATTTTTACGATTTTTGCTAATACACTGAAACGCTCTCCGTTTCTGTTAAATTATTTCTGCAACCGGTTTCCCAATTTATATCATTTTTGAGCGACAGGAAAGGGTTGCGATTTTAAATTTCCCGCAAACACATCTAAAGGGAAATAATTATCCTACTAGCTCTGCCGGTTGGGTTCTTACGAAAATAATCGTCGCCGGTACTTACTTTTTTCCTAGCAAAGATCCGCTCTCCTTACGGAAGAAGCGAGGAATTTGAAATTCATTTTTGTAAAGAAATTATTAAACTGTAGATTGCACAAGATGTTAAAGAAATGATAATCAGCTTTTCCTTTTCAGAATGATAACGTTATAAGTTTATTCCTCAATTAATTCTTTTGACATGAAATGTCACCTTGGTCATGACCGATTTGAAATAGCGCTATTATTCTTACTATTTATATATCCATGCGCTCTTGGACGATGAGGCCAGGAAGAATCCACTGCTCCGACCAATCTTCTCTCTTGTATCTTGTTCTCGGTCCGTTGCCGGGTCAATGTCCTCCTCAACTTATTAATTGTTTCACTTACTACTCCCAGTGCCAGAATTATTCAAAGTTCCAAATAGAATTACGTATATAAAATATAAGTCCTCACTGCTCAATTATTTCCCGCAAAATTCCACCAAGTCCCGCATCTATCATTTTCAATGACCTCTGCAACACGATGTGCACGGTACGCGGTCTAAAGCTCATCTCTCATATTACCAAAAGTTCAACCCTCATAACTTTCATACATTCTTGTTTCTTGTTTTACAAAACAATATCGTTTCCTTCTACGTCATACCCCATTACTAGTTTACCCCCCAATCCTACGAGCCCTTCTATAACAATCTTCTGTCCGTTACTTGCCGCGCTATGTTTATTTACTCCCGCTTTCCTGGTTGCTAAGGAACGCCCTGCCTGCATGCCTACGCCCTCAACATTTACACTTTTTACGAAGAATTTAAGAAAATTCTTGTCCCCAATTCCCATCAAAATATTGTGTGACAGTCTGGTATGTCACAATACACAATAATACACAAAGATCACCTGTGAGTTGTTCTTCTTCTGGGTTATTTTCTAATCCTAATATACATTCATTCTCGATTACTGCCGAAAATTTTGCCACAAAATCTTCTGTAACTACGTGTGGTCCTTCCCCGGATTTGCTTAACACTTCCATATTTTTTGAAGAGATTAAAACTTCACACTCGGCCTAATTTGTGTTCATTTCCACTCGTGAAATGGCTCTATTAATCATTTTGTATGCGAATATATTTAAAGGCGACTCTTTGTAAGAATATGTGAATAAAGTATTAGTTAGGTTTAATAATAATAAGTTGTGGGTCACCTTCATTTGAAAATACGTATTTGTATACTTAAAAGTAAAAGTGAGAAATCGAACGTAACAACGTTCATTCATTCTCTAACATTACTCACAGTTTTGTTTTCTCCGTTTGTACTTGAAATTCTTCAAATTGAATTTGTTTCAAGGCAATACTGTTCGTTGGTTTTGCATTTATTTTAAAAAATACGGTATTAGGCCTAAGGATAAAAATTAAAATGAAATATGCCGCACGTTCACTTGTTAAAATTAACTTCACTTGTTCACTGAAAAATGTCACCATCAGTGTTGTCAACGTCATGAAAGAAATTATGGCGTATAGAGCGAAAAATGCCTTTGGGTACTGGAGTTTAATCAACGCCACCTACATCGATCTATTTATGTGGCGTTGGTTTAATTTCCGGCATACAAGATGGCAGCGGCAAAACAAGCTTTTGGAAATTTCTTTGAATGTTCTGATCGGATCTGGAAACAAATAATGTTTCCCATTAGGAAACAGAGACACGTGGAATGACATCTCATATCTATCGATTGGTGCGCGGGAAGTGGTCTAGCCGTGAGTGACGGAACCGTACATTCGAACATACGCACACTCGAGGAGTTACTCAAATTCTGTATAGGAGTATATTTTTTAAATATCACTAACAGAAATAAATATTTAAATAAAATTTTCCAAATAAAGGAAAATAAAAACGAAAATTTTAGGCCTTTTGGGGGGCGGGGCATGGCCCACAGGCCTGGATCTATTTAGAGACGGTCGTGCAAAAGGCCCCTGGGGCTTTTGACGCTGCTCTATCATTAAACCCCGTACATTCCATATTCCTACATTCATTAACCGTTTCCGTTTGCATTGTCGTTTCCTGGATATTCCGGCTATATTTGTTCTGTGACATTTAGCAATCCAGCATTTTTTGACAGTGGCAGGGGTGCTGGCCATATGCCCTAACCCCCAACCTCGAGGACCGGAGATCTCTTCTTCGGAGTTACCTTCCCCTAGACAGGCTGGCTTCCCTCCCGCCTACAGAGTCCTGCCCACCTTGCCCCAAGAGAATGAAGGAATTAATTAAGGAGCAGGAAGAAAAGGTAAAGGAATGGGAATACGCCTGAATGGCCTGATAGGTCGTTGAGGGATACGTCTGACTCCACCAGTGCCAATCCGGCTAGGGAAACCCTATCAGTAGCTGTGCTACCGCCGGCATAGCCCCTAACTTCATTGGAGCACGCAGGTCTCCTCACCCGCACGGACTGCTACTACTAGGCGGTATCACACGGGGAGAGACTTTCTCTATACTATGTAATATACTCTATGTATATTACTCCCGTATATACGAGAAAATAAAAACTATCTACGAGAAAGTCTGTGCCATTCTGTAGCACCTCTAGTTTTGTTATATCTGTATGTTAATTTCAGATTACTTGATGCGGCCATATTGAGTCACGAAACATCTTTTAGTCTAATTCGATGAAGAATACGAATTATTTTCTGTTGTAAAGAAAGAGTGTTTTGATTGTCTTTAAATATTCTGTGGATACCACTTGTCCTACACTAATACATTTCCTCTGCAAGAAAGGAAACGAGATTAATGGAAACACTACAACCGAGAATAAAGCTCGAACCGAGTTAATTGTGTACTTCTTTTGGTCATTTTGTATTTCTAGGTGAAAAATATTCCTAGTCTGTACGAGTTTTAAATGTGTGTGAAATGTATTAAACTAGTACATATTTTTAGGGTAGGCACTACATTGTGCCTAGGACAAATAGTTTTCCATGCAGTTACGCACGATGCGACGTATCTGCGAGTTACACGTGCCTGGTAATCCATTATATCGTAATTCGCCAACTTTATTTTCTTCGTCTTATATCTATTTGATGCAGAATTGACGGGTAATTCCTCACCAACAGTAGCACACTACCGGGGTATTGTGTCAATTGTTTCTTACCTTATATATGGATTCTGAAGCTGATCGCAGTGTCGTAAAGTTTGATTTCGGATAATAAAAGTAAATGAAAAAATGTTATTGTAATTTTGTGTTCTTTATTTTAAGTATTTTCTAATTTAAACGTCCAAATAACGATTGATCTTATTGACTTAACTGCACATACTGTAAAATACAATATTCCCAGAAAATGGAATATTCTGGAACTACTAGCGTAGGTATTTTGATATGTACGAAGTATTCAAGGAGCCTATTTTAAAGATTAAAAAGACACTTATCATAATGAAGTTCTCTTACTTCGTTACTGTTTTGGATGATTTTTTGAGTGTTCAGCAGAAGCGTCCAATAAAATAATATGAATGTTGTACATTTTCCATATGTTCATAAAAAGACAAGTAGCAATAATATTTAATTTTAAGAATCTTTATAAAACCTTATATAAATCTGAAAAAAATACATTTTGTTTTTCGAAAATCTAAAAATACTCTCATTTAATTGTCCAATGTCAAATACATCCAATTCCAATACAACGTTTTATCATAATTCGCGTCACAAGCTGGTAATCAGATCGAATGCTGACCTACTGACTTCCTTGCTTATGCATTCATAGTAACCTTGCAAGCGTAATTATTTATCTTCTTCCTCTTCTTCGTATTTTCTTAGAAATCACGAGATGCGCTGTGAAATCAAATCGTCTTGAAAATGGTTCTAAATAGTGTAGCCTATCTACAAAAGCATGTAATTTTGCATCCAAAAGAAATCAAAATCATTCATGCAATCGTTCCACATAATTCTCAAGCCGAGGATTGCCCATAATCGGAGGAATTTTTTGGCAAATTTGATGAGTGCAAATGCCCCGAATTCATGTTGAGCTCTAACATTGTTCGTAATGTATTCTAATTTAATTTCATCATGAATAGTAACTTTAATATCTTGTAATCTTTTGTAATTTTTTGTGATCTCTTGTAATTTTTCTGCATGTACGAGTACGTCATACTGCGGGGTGAAGAAGTAAGAATTTTTCATCGAATAGCATTTTAAAGGTATAAAAGCGCTCCACTAATGAAGTGATATAAAGAGGGGGGTTTCAGTTTCTCAAACAAAATCACAACACACTTTAAAATTACTACACATGCTATTTTTTTATTTTAATTACAATGAAATTTGCTAATGTGGAGCTCACATGACTATTATTGTAAATATTTTATTCCTTGACAGACATTTACGACGAACCATATCAATAAGTTCTGAATTTTCTAAATGTTTCTGAAAATTCTACCGATCAGTGTTTGCATTTGAAGCTCCATTTCCCCTACCAATAAATATCTGGTCATACCAACTTTATCTGAATCACCTGCCATAATTATGATTAAAAGGGGTTTTGCATGAATTTCTTTAAAAATGATGACAACGTATAAACATGCTTGGGAGAAGACTGCATTTCTTTAATGACCCTGGCATGAAACTGACAAAATTTGATATCTGTAATAAACTTACATAAAAATAAGCATTCGTATGGCAATTCAGTCTTACTAATATTGCTTTAGAGACTTTTCGTTAAGTTTTAAGTTTATTTAAATAGGAATCAATCCTGAACAAAGACGTCGATGACATCTCATTTTTCAGGGCGACTTATTTGCTGGATTGTCTGTGAATTGTTTGCATTAGGTGATTATGTTTTTATGTAGCCACTAGCATAAGCGGTTATGTCATGACCAAAATTGGCTTTGTTTTTTAATTTGTTAGGTCTAAGTTGACGCAACGCATCTCCAAGCCCCTTGGGGGACGTTGAGCGCTTCGCGCTGAGGAGTAATCCTGCGTTAATCAGTGCACTTGGGGAGTAATCCTCCATTTTGTCATACGATGTCACGTCTCGTGGCAGTTAGTTATCAAGAGGATCGCCAGGTAGCATCTCCACGTACGCGCCTCCTACTAGAGAACGATTTTCCTAAAGATGAGCCAAAGTGACAGTCGTAAACAAGTGAACATCACATGTACTTCAGAGAAGTATCCCTCCGCCGCGACAATTGTTCAGCCCCTTCGGAAAGGGTTTGGTTATGGCTTCTGAGAAGACATCACTATCCAGAAGTCTAAGAGTTTCGGTGATGTATATGCACGTACGCGAGTGCGGGAAATAATTAAATTTAATTACACATGTGGAAAATCTCTTAAAATGCTCTCACAACCAGTAAAAGAAAACTGCCACGAATGTAAATAGAAAGTTCTCAATCACAGCTCGCCACACAGCACAAAGGCCGGAACCACGTGCATAGGTACGAATCTCATATTCAAGTCTCGGTTTTAAAATAAACATAATATTTATCAAACAAAAAGTAAATTCAATGTAATGTATAAAAGAAAAAATAATTTTTACAGAAGAGCACATAACACTGAACTTCATTTCAATTATTTCTCGCGACGCACTATATTTTTGTCGGACGAGGACGTCACGAAAGGAAGCGTCGAAGTCATTTACAAGTTAGCCAACTGCAAACGAACAAATGCTGGAAGGGAGTCCATTGGGCTCGAGGGCACGACGACCACAGAACCTTCAGTTATGTTACCAGTACTAGCTGTCAATTTGGCTCATTCTTAGGAAAATCGCTCTATATTATATGCGCACGCTTTCTTGAGCTCCAATATACCTACCTCCTTTGGCAACATTAATTTAATTAAGAATAAATGATAGCAACGAACGTTGTAGACAAAATGTGATAACCAGAAATGTTCGCACCCTTGTAATAGAAACTATTTTGCATCGAAAAACGATCTACAAATTCGATTTAAAATTCCTTTTGTCAAAATAACCAAACTCTCCCACTCCTCTCGCAACTAGCGTAGCGATAGCTAAAGAAAACAGGCGAGGATAATACGCGCTCCTGCGTTACTTACTCCCCAGCGGCCAGAATTGGGAAGGAATAAGGATAGGGGGTTTAGGAGTTACTTCACATGAGTTGGACTAGCCCTTGTGAAGCAATTTAAATTTGTATCTCCAGTGGTAAAAGTGAGACGCCCATTGTTCAGATAAATCTGAAAATGCAACAAAGAAAACAATTTAGCTTGCCCGCTTCAGCTACTACTGATTTTTAATGTTGTATCCGGAGTCGGGCAAAATACTCGAAAAAAGTATTTTGTAGAAACCAAATACAAAATACTTTTATTGAAGTATTTTAGATACAAAATAGTTTGTTAAAATACTTTTGAAAAAACAAAATACAACCAATAGTGATCCAGTTTTACAACTTATTTCTCAAAACTTGCTTATGATTTACTGATGCATACAATTGGACACGTTTCCCTTCACCACTACAAGTTTATTAAACGTTGTATCACTAATATTGCCTCTTTTGATTGTAATTGATAAGGATCTCATTCCATTAAAAACGAATTTCGTAATTAGATCAAAATTTTCTTCAATCTTTTCCTTTTTCCTGCGTATTGAAGAAACCAACGTTATCTTGTTTGTTTTAAATTAATATAGTTGCGGGTCATATTTTCAATACTCGTGCGATTCACAAATGATTTCCACTTATTGTTGATCTCGACAATGTCTGACTGCTCTGAAACGTGAGGGGGAATGGAACCATGCGTGATATCAGGCCGTACCATGAATAAAACAGTGAAACACATTGGGATGATCTTGAATTTCTGTACTTACTGAAAAAAATCTTAAATCTAAACTTAATCTATATTTACTTTCTCGCTACCGCTTACGCAGTAGAGAGAAAGTTATATAATGCTGCGCGAACGGAGAATTTTCGGCGGAAATCTATTACAGAGCCCTCATAAAAAAGTAGATAAACCCAGTTGCTAAATTTAGAAAAAAATCCTCTAACACGTGGTGTATCCAAAATCCATGTCTTTTGGATACTTGTTACCGAACAATCGAATGACGACAAAACGTCTGTCTGTCCGTCCGTTGAACAACGCTAGCGGCTAAACCGTTCAGTCGTTTTTCTCCAAAATGGATGTTCCCCAATCTCTCTGGCTGATATCACGGCCCCTTTAATTTAAAACCGATATTTTATTTTGGGGGTACTTTATATGAAGCTTCTGGGGACAAAAAAAAAGGGCTTCAACGTTTCTGATTAAATTTTGTTGCTGGATAGTGTGAAGGACGTTTAAGAGAATGGTGCAGGCACCATTGAAAACCCTCATTTGTCGAAAATCGCAAAACTTATTTTTTTTCTATCTTTTCAAAAATCTATCTTTAACGAACAGATTTCATTAAGGGAGAAATCTCTATCTTTATAATTGTAGTTGTAGGAAGATGCCGAAAAATATTGAACTTTTGCAATTTTCCGAAAGTTAGGGTTAGAAAGTTAGAGCAGTCTTTAT
>BLKR01014786.1:0-254155 GCA_011170035.1 Teleogryllus occipitalis | reverse complement strand
TCGCTTCGCCCGAAATAATTTGGTTTTTCTAGTCTAACCTGAATTTCCTTCCACGCTGTTTGACCTACGTACGATTTATAAAGAGCGCAAAGCCTCGCCCTTGTTCTTCTCATTTCTAGAGGTTCCCATGCCTTTTTTATCGCGTTAGTTCTATAGGTAAACTTATTCGCTTTTCTCTGTATTCTATCTAGATTTTTTCGGTGCGACTTTCTGTATGGATCCCAACATGCCACTCCGTATTCCATGAGAGGGCGAACCAGCGAAAAATATGCTAATTCTTTTGCGTTTGCAGAGCTTTTCTTTAGAATTCGCATTACAAAATGCAAAGACTTCCACGTTTTTCTAACTACCTGATTTATATGCTTCTCCCACCCTAATTTACTATCTATATGAATGCCTAAATACTTGCATGATGAGACTCTTGGGATGATGACCTCACCTAAACGATAGTCTGGTTCCTCATAATTTCGTCCCCGCCCGAACGTTATTGTTTTGCTTTTCGATCCGTTAATTCCCATGTCATTTTTTTCAGCCCAATCACGTAAATGTTCTAAACCCTGCTGTAATATTTGTTCGTCAGCGCTACTTTTGATTTTTCGGTATATAACACAATCGTCTGCAAATAAACGCACCTTTGATTGTATGTTAACATGGAGATCATTTACGTACGCTAAGAAAAGTAATGGCCCTATGACACTTCCCTGTGGAACCCCTGAAGTAACAATACCCGTAGTTGAAAACTGAGTGCCAATTCGAACTTTTTGTTTCCTGTCTCTAAGAAATTCGCTTACCCACTTCACAACTCTAGCATCAATTCCTGAAGCTAATAATTTCCTGATAAGTATGTTATGCGGTACTACGTCGAATGCTTTCGCAAAGTCGATTACGATTGCATCCACCCTCCCACCCGCGTCAACTTCGTCAGCTAGATCTTGCAAAAGAGAAACGATTTGGCTTTCGCACGAATATTTACTTCTAAACCCATGCTGTCCGAGAAAAATCCAGTTCGCTTTTTCCCATTCGCGGCGAATGTACCCGGCTATTAAATGCTCCATTATTTTGCATACTACTGATGTGAGCGATACTGGTCTGTAATTACAAACTTTCGTTTTATCACCTTTTTTGAAAATAGGGACCACTATAGCTGTCTTCCAATCGTCTGGTAAACTTGCATTATTGATTGAAACATTGAATAATCTTAACAAATACGGCAATACTGCCTCCCCACCGAGTTTAATAAAATCTGTCGAGATGCCGTCTGGTCCGCGTGATTTACCGTTTTCAGTGATTTTATACGTTTGCGGAGTTCCCATGCATGAAGCTTGAACTGGTTTTCTATTGGAAAATAATGAACTTGCTCCTGCGCCCGTTTTGGTTTGAATACTGATACAAAATACGCGTTGAACGCATTTGCTTTCGCTTGGTCGCCGTGCAATGGCGCGTTATCTGCGTCTATAATTTCCTGAATTTCTTCCTTATTCCCCCGGCGTCTGCGGACATATTTGTAAAAGTCTGACCAATTATTTCTTCCTGTCTCCAAAATATTTCTTAAAAATAATTCATGCGCAATTTTCTTTTCTTTTTCTAATTCCCTGTAGAATTTTTTAAAAGTTATCATGTCAGCAATGCTGCGATGTCTCCTATTAAATGCTAGTCTAACTTCTCTCTTTAAACGCCGTACCGCCCCGTTATAATATTCAGGATCAGGATTACTTTTCAGTATTTTGCAAGGAACGAACGTATCTAAAGCTGTTTCTACGATTGTTTTAAAAGCCCCCCATTGTTCCTCCATACCCCCTTCTGTTCTTAGAAAATAGTCGTATTTTTTCCTTAAGAAACTACGTAAACCTTCGACGTTTGCTTTTCTATATTGCCTGACTATCGTTCCTTTCACCTTAGGTCGCGTAATTACATTTGTTTGTACTTCTACCATCACTGCTTTGTGGTCGCTAATCCCCTGAAAGACGTCGCAAGAAAGGAACATTTCTGCAGGGTGAACAAGGAAAATGTCCAAAATTGCGCTCTGCCGCGTGGGTTGGTCGACTACCTGCGTTAGTCCCTGCTCCCATACCAGTCGATTGACGCGCTTTTGAATTTTCCTGTCGCATACCTCTCCTCTCCAATTAGCGTCGGGAAAGTTTAGGTCGCCAGCGACAAGAATAGAACGACCGTTTCTGTTTTCCACCCTATCACCGATTTCATCTAAAATTTCATAACCGTCGTTTGGCGGCCTGTAACAAGCAATAATTTCCACGGAGTATCTAGTTTCAATTACCATGTCTAACCGTCAAAGGCAAAAAGAAACCAACAAGCATCGTGCACTATTTCTCGAGTAAAGACTCCAGTCTCGACTAATAGGCTCACTGAATTTACCTTACAAGTAAGTCACTAGAAACATATTTTTGGTACGTTTAACGTTTATTTCATCAACGGCCGTTTTATATAACGAGATTTATGAAGTTCTCTTCCTCTTGAAATTAAGCATAACTTGAAACTAGACCCCGATCCTCGGTTTCCGTTTCCCCAAATCTACACACGCGCTCCTCAGGCCCTAACCACCGAACGAGACCTTTTTAACAACCAAAGACATTTTTTGGAGATACACTCTTGTGCGTACTACACATCCGAAGATATTACAGTTAAAAATCTCCAAAATAAATAATTCTTTGTCCAATTAAATCGACTTGCAGCTATTCGTGAAAATTTATCGTATGTGTCTTAGTTTGCGTAATAGCAAACATTTTCCATTAATAGTAACGCTCAGTCAAGAACCAGTTATCTGACTTTCGATCACCAACATTCCGTCATGGCAATTTAGTAGTTTCAAAAGGAAGAGTAGTTTCGTTACTGGAACGAGATTAATGATTCTGCACATCTTACATGCAGGTGTGAATAATTCCGATCATAAAAAAATTCAAACTTTTCTAATAATCATTAAGCGGTATAGAGTGAAATACGTCACGAGGTGACCTGTCTGACAGTGTTGGAAAGGATTCCCCAACGTTCTTTCCATCATGATGTCAACTACAGTTATACGAGGCTTTGGGATGGTGATAAGGGATTATATCTCGCGATTAGTGACATTTCCGACTCGTCCAGAATCGTCTTTAGAACGTGAGCGTTTACAAAGAAGTGAAGAATCACGTGATCCTAATAATAAACTGGAGGATTCTATTTTAAAACCAGGGAAATGTTGCGGTAACCTCTCTACAAAGAAGATTCAGGGAACTAATACACAGTTCATCGCTTCATAGAGCTTCGCATTACACGAAAGGACATAGTGGTTTCCCGACATCCGCCTCACTGATCCTTTCCCCCCGCCTAGCGCCCTTCGGTTTTCAAGAGCAACGACGTCGTAGGACGGAAACACGGACGTCACTTCCTCAGCAAGCAGCAACGAGTGCCGACGTCACTGATAAGTGTACTGGCATAGCGAAACACTCGTGAAAGGCAGCGCTATCCGGGAAGGAATACCCAGAGATTCCGTCAGGGCCGTATGCGACTGGCCTCGTCATGCTTTCCTACGTCCGACATCGCCTGGCGAGTAGGGGATGACGATATTTCCAGGATCTGAGTTTACCAACATGAATGACACGACCAGTTTGGAAAATGCTTACCAATTCATGGCTTCGCTCGAGCAAAGTCGTTGATGCGTCACAAACATCACGCAAATACTATGTATTTGAATTTGATGTTATTGTATATAATTGAATTTATTGATAGAGCTAATTGATATCGGAATTAACTGATAGAGCTGTTGCATCACAATATCACGCAAATACTATTTATGCAAATTAGCAGTATAATCGTTTACATTCTTTATACATTTTTGAGATTTGCGGGGTTTCTTCATCTTAGAGAATACATACAAAGTTGACATACAAAATATCTCAAGCTACATCAATGATGGCGCGGTAAAATTAAATCCTCTCACAATTTTCGTCTTGATAAGTCCATATTTCTGCTCCGCCACGAAACGACGAAAGTAAGAATTAAAACGACAGACTATTGTGTCAGTTCCTAGCGGCGAATATAAGAGAAAAAATAATGGTGTTGGGTGCCCATGTGGTGCCAAATTGTAAAAAGCTTGACTACACAACCCATATATAAGTTCCAGTACCCAGGTATTAGACAGAAACTGAAAAGCAGTGGAAACTAAATTTAATTCAATGGAGAAAACAACATGTTTGAGTTCACGAATATTTTATCTGATCGAGGCAAAGCCCAAACACCACAAAAATAAAAGGTGAAAACTAGAAAATAATTTAGATTTAGAAAATTTGTATTATAAAGATTCGAAGCATCGATGTTCCAACGTGTTTGTATGTTTTTATTACATCTCACAAGTACAATATAAATCGGTAGCTTCACTTTTAAATATTCATCCCATCGATTTCCTATATTTTCTTCCTCCAAATACATTTAGATTTCGGCAACGCCATTCTAGTTTTGTTGAAAACTTCAGTAACTTGAAATTTTTACTTGTCCCTTCAGATTCAAAACATTGGGGCTTTAAAATTACTGGTTGGGGAAACCCTGCAAGCCAACACGTAGGTCGGCAACGTATCACACCGTCTAGCGGGAGAAGAACACCGCCACATCTTGTGATACAAGCATGGACTATACTCTCGGCACTATTGACCATAGCAGTTGACGCGCCCGGAAACACGAAATAATCAATCAATCTTATCTTTAAGGAATTCTTACTCGAGCAGATTTCACAAAGAGTAAAACAGAAATGTGTTTACTAGCCGTCACATTTAAAAAGCCGTCTGCCGCTTATAAGGGTCACTTGTCTGGGCGTGATGATCTAGAAACCCGAACCCGGCCATACCAGACGCCCCTCCCGTCGTCAAGCGACTCTGCTCTGCTCTCGATTCACGTTAGGTCACCTCCAGCTCTGCAGAGGGAACAGAATTCTTCTGAAGTTTTGCACATTCAGCGACTCTCATTTCAGCAGAAACCCCTCTTTTGGGGGAGGCGAAGAGCTGATACACAACAATGGCTGATGCAAACAAATTACAGTGTTGTACCCATAAAGTGAGACGAACCTATACATGCATCATTGATAAAACATGAATTACTAAATTATATGTAGTAAGTGATTAAAACTGCACTTCAAAACACATCAAAAAATCCGTATTAGTAGTATAATGCATTTCCAAACGGTTGTAACAACAAAAACTAACGTACTAGCGTTTCCCTATCTAAAACGAAACGTACGAATCAAAAGGCAAAACGATAATATTCTGCAATATTTATTTTGCAAATAGTAGAAAGGTAAGGCATTGCAAAAAGAATAGGCGATTTAGTCAAGTAGCTGGGGTTTCCTTAAGAGGTAACACACACGGACACCTTGTTGACAAACACCAGCGCTAATTAAGTACCAGATATATACCAACCCATTACCTGCACATTCAAACATCCACCGACCCTTATTAGCTGTCTTCTACATTTCCATACGGTTGTAACAAGGTCTGACCACTTGCGTTTTTTTCTGAGCACAACGAAACGGACGCAGCAATAAAACGCAAAAAGAAGCAGCGCAGCTTCGGCTGTCTGGGCGGCGGGGCCGCGCCGGGCAGAGCGAGGTAGGGCGAGACGGAGTGAAGCGGGATAGGGCGGAGCGGGGAGGATTCGAGCAGGTCGGGGTGGAGCGTGGAGAGTCGGGGCACGGAGAGACGGAGCTGGGAGGGACGGAGGGAGGTGGAACGGAGAGGGTCGGGACGGAGAGGGTCGGGACGGAGAGGGTCGGGACGGAGCGGGTCGGGACGGAGCGGGTCGGGACGGAGAGGGTCGGGACGGAGCGGGTCGGGACGGAGCGGGGCGGCACAGAGCAGGGCGGCACGGAGCGGGGCGGCACAGAGCGGGGCGGCACGGAGAGGGGCGGGGCGGGGCGGGGCGGGGCGGGGCGGGGCGGGGCGGGGCGGGGCGGGGCGGGGCGGGGCGGAGGGGGGCGGGGCGGGGCGGGGCGGGGCGGGACGGAGTGGGGCGGGGCTGGACGGGACGGAGCGGGTGGGGCGGAGCGGAGCGGGGCGGGACGGTATGAAGCAGGGCGTGGGGTGGAGCTGGGAGAGGAGCGGCGGAGCGAGTCGGGGTGGAGCGGGGCGGAGGTGGGTGGGGCGCAGTGGACCTTCCCTAACAAGGTAGGGCCGAAGCGACGCATCGACGGGCCGCCCCGCAGCTTTTAATTGCACGCCGTCCGAGAGGCGCCAGCTCCGACTGGCGACGCCGGGCGCAGAGACGCAGCAATTTCCCTGTCCGTCTGGCCCGAGTCGAGACGGGCTCTTGAACGCACAGGTTGCCAACCTTATCGCTTCGCAATGGCCTCTATTTCTTTATCGTGTACTCGTACTCGCTGAATATCAATGTTGGTTTTAATTTTGAGACTGTTTCAGTATGTAAATGACAATGTCTTGACCAAATCTGCAGTTGATATTTTCTTCTAATAGTCTTCAAATTCTTTAAAACCGACGGAAATGTAAGAAATTTGGTTTGTTGATTCGAATCCGAGATGGCAGCTTTGATAATGGTTAGGTTTCACGTAATGTTCAGTTTAGTTTCAATGATTCTGGACAATTCCACTGTTTCAACATTTCTTGTTTGTTAAAACAAAAGAAGCTGCTGAAGAGTAATTCTTAGGTTGTTGGTACTATTTTACCAAAAAATTAAATAAAATAGAGCCCCAATTAACTGAACCTCGTTTCTTTCGATCTATTTAGGGAGACATTTCCACAAGATTGTTTGCGATTATTACAGTTCGAAGTTTCCTATTCAGCAATAGTTCTGCATAATTTCAGCAATAGTTCTGGAAATTTCATTTTGTTAATTTAATCGACTTGTGTGTAGGAAGCAACGATGTTTCTTGCAAAGAGCAAACCATCCTCACTCTGATTGACTGCAGTTCGCGAAAGTGCTTTTCTCCAAACAGGGGATGACTCATGAGCTAAACACTTTCTTCTTTTACTCTGCCGCAACGTAAATCACTCCTACACGTCGAAAACCACTCGCTATGTACTTCGAAGTACGTATGTTTGTAGTGAATCATAGCTACGTCATCGAAGTCGTATTTGCCAGATATGCCATTGCAATGTTAACTGTTCTTCGAAACTCTCGTATCTAGGAAGATGAAAGACATACGTATGTGTGAAAAGTAAACGTAAATGGTTACAGTGTTACTCTTTCATATGCCACGTGAGGCAAATACTTCTAAGTCCGCAAGCGTCATTGACGTTATACAGGTCAGGGCCCGCAACTAAAAGACTACTAACTACTGGCAGTTGAAAAAATGAGGGTTCTTTTCCACTCAAATTCCCGGGAACTCATGTTCCACCCCACCATCCTGCCCATTCTCCCAACAAATTCTTTCATATTATATAACGCACGAGTCTACGCAGCGGAAGCAATCTATCCGAGTAACCACACGCCTCCCACTTTCACTCCTTAAAACCCCGCACCAAACCATCTTCCGGAACATCCATTCTCCCATCGACCTGACCACCTCCAACACACTCGCCCTCACCTCCGACGCGCCTCCAAACTCCGCCAAGGTCGTTCGCACGCGCCCAACACGAGCAGCGTAATTAACTTGCCGAGCACTAGGCTCAGGAGTCGCGTTCTTTCGCACTCGCTAACCAGCCCAACGCTCCATTTGTCCTTTTTTGCGAGCGAGCGAGCGAGCCGGCGCGCGGATCGTCCGAACGACCGCCCAGTCGCCCGCCCGGTCGGGGGACCCTGCGGCGCGGCGGAGAAACAAAAGACGAGCGACACGCGAGGTCGGGGCTGCACTCGGCGCCAGCCCGCCGCCACCGTCGCCGCCGCCGCCAACCGATTTCTCCCGATGGCGCCGATTCAACCCGCCTCCTCCGCTGCCGCCGTATGGTATTTAAAACAGCCGTATCACCACCCGCCTCGCACCCGGCCGAGTTGGCGCCCCCGCAAAAGCGTTTGGCAGCCCTGAAAAGAACCGGTTGTAGCCTGAGACGCGGCGCACAGCGAGCGGCGGGACTCGAACCCGGGAGGGACCTGTTCTGGGGAAGATGGCGGCGAGGCGAGGCGCGGCGAGGAGAGGTGAGGTGAAGTCAGGCGAGCGGTGGAGACGGCGCGGAGGCGACCGCGGAGCCGCGGGGGCTACAAGAGACTCTGTTGCCAACGATCGCGTTGGCGACCGGCGTGGGGCTCGGCGTTGCGATAGTCTCAGAGTTCACCATTTACACTCACTGTGCATGGAAACTGAAGGGCAGGACTCAGTGCAAAAGATCGATTAGGCAGGCTGGTGGCCAGCCTTTGATGGAGCGTACACATCCTGAAGATAAGGATTGGAACAAACATTTTCAGGCTGTAATTCATTTACAGCTCAGTTTGTTATGCGGATATAAAAGCAGTTCTTTAGAGGTTGCTTTTGGCTGAACAGACAGGGAGGAGAGAGAGAGCAAAGAGTCGGAAAAAATGACAAAGAAACAAAAGAGACAAAGAAACAAAAAATAGAAAAAAGAAAGTGAGGAGAGAGGGAGGTAGGGAGGGAGGGAGAAAGAGAGTGACAGAGGGACAAAGAATCAAATGTTCTTTCAAGTTGCGACAGCCTGAGACGACTGAGAATGTTGTCCAAGCATGGAAGGAAGTCAGGAAGAAATCGTCAATATTACTCAATATAGTTTTATGACGTAGTTAATCAGCGTTTGTCATCGACCGCTGTTGCTTAAATGGAACACTTATGAACAAGAATATAAAATGTTACTTGTCAACTATACCTCACTACAGTCGGCATATTACAAAATATTAAAGGGATTCGCAAAGGCAACGAGTATTTATTATATTCCATTATATCTGAGAGAGCGGTCACGAATCATCGAGCATCATTAAGCAAAGGGAAGAAACTCGCGGAACCCGACCATATTCAACAGCCACAAACCCTACATGCGGAGGTCGAATCATTCACTCCAGGACGCAGAAGTGAAAATATTTTGGTCTGACCGCTGCATTTCTCAGCAAACACAAGCAAGAGACGGCGACATCAGCAAAAAGCACACGTGGTACAACAGGCACAGGTCCTCGTGGATCTCAAGGAGATTCCGGGGAAACGCAGGCGGGACGCGCCGAGCCACGTTCCGGGCGCGCCGAGCGTCTTTTAAGGTGATGCGACCCGTCCGTGGGCTTCGAACCCGCGCCCAGGTGCCAGCGGCGGTCACTGGCCCCCGACGCAAGAAGTTCGGTCTCCGCCAAAGGCTGCGGCTGGTGAATCAGCCGCGTGCGACCTTCAGGGTCGGACTTTCTACACCCCTCGGCATCACACTCTGTGCGGCACCTGCTCTATGCGCAGAAAATTCAGGCGGGGGCGGATTCAGGCGATCACTTTTGGGGGAGGGATCACAGATTTTTGATAAATAATGAACGTATTTGTTATTATATTGTATATTATTTTTGTAATGTAAATATGATACTATAGAATATTATTTTTTAATTAATTACACAGTTCCAACAAAAATATTTACATCAATTTTGCCAAATAAAGGGAGGTAACAAACGAAAACTCTAAGCATTTTGGGGGGACATGTCCCCCATAACTTCCCCCCCCCCGTGGATTCGCCAATGGTTCAAGATCATTTTCGAAGTTAGTTAGTTTGTATGTGTGTGTGTTTGTGTGTGTGTGTGTTTGTGTGTGTTTGTGTGTGTGTGTTTGTGTGTGTGTGTTTGTGTGTGTGTTTGTGTGTGTGTGTTTGTGTGTGTGTGTTTGTGTGTGTGTGTGTTTGTGTGTGTGTGTGTTTGTGTGTGTGTGTGTTTGTGTGTGTTGTGTGTGTGTGTGTGTGTGTGTGTTGTGTGTGTGTGTGTTTGTGTGTGTGTGTGTGTGTGTGTGTGTGTGAGTATTTGTGTTTGAGTGTTTGTGTTTGAGTGTTTATGTTTGTGTGTTTGTGTTTGAGTGTTGTGTTTGTGTGTGTGTTTGTTTGTGTTTTTCTACTATCCGCGAATTCCTCTTTTCTATGTAACGATATGACGATACGAATGATAGATTTTTAAATTCTGAACAAGTGCGTTCAAGGTAGGTTGGTCATGAGTACTGGACTGGAATAAAGTGATCTCGAAGTGACTCCTTATCTGAACGATAAGACGTTGAACTTTCGACAACATTAAAATCCTCCTGAAACAATTATTATATATTTCTCTTTTCCAAAAGTCAAAATTCAATCTGTAAATATCAACAATGAAACTAAATGAGAAGAATAATCAAAGGAAAAAAAACTTGGATTTCGAAAGAAATAAATACGTTACATTCCTGTTTGCAAGTCCTTTAAAATCGTTCCAAAAATTTCGAAGAGAGTTTGCATCAACTTCCGACGAACTTGTACGAACCTTCGTACGAAATCCAGCTACGTACTCCGTGAAATCCTCTTTCCTTCCGCGTCCCATCGCGATCTCCCCGACGCGACCCGACCTGCGCGATAAGTCGCTCCGAAGCTCCATTGTGGCGCGGCGAGATCCTTTCGCGATTCGGGCTCGCCGGGCGAAGGCATGGTGCGCCAGCAGAGAGGGTCCGCCAATGACGCGGCAGAAGGGCGCCCAGAGGGGCTTTGGGAAAGTCTCCTAACTGTGACGACCACGGAGACGTCAGGGTTGTAGGCGTCGGAAACTGCACAATGGGAGCTCCCGCAGCCGCCCAGGACGGACGTACGGATGGACGGACGGCCTGCGGCCTCTGGAACTTCCGGTCTCTGCCCTTGATCGCCCCGGCTTCCAACCCCTCGGGAGAAGAGATTCGAGAGGCCAGGCCAACGAGCTTCCCGGTGAGCCCAGCGGAGGACTTGGCACTGGGAACGCACGCTTTCACCAGTGGATTCACAATTTCACCTCTTGCGATTGAAGACTAAAGAGGACCCGGCACGGTTAATAATGGTACCTTTCATGGAATTGCTAACAAAATAGAAAATACCAATGGTAATACCCTGAACTGATGGGAATGAACTTGAGAATGCGACGTGAAAAGCTACATCCAAACACAGCGAAACTCAAAGTCATTTAAATCATAATTTCATTATTGCAATAGTGCTATATTATGTAGTAAGAATGATCAATGGAAATTGTAATATGTGTACCCTTCATATTTTTTCATAAGGTTTGGAATAATAAGAGGCGAATATACTCTATCTACTCAAATCCAGAAGTTATTGAATCAATCGACGCACACAGAACATTACAAAACGTCTTTATTACTATGGTGTCTGTCGTTGATACTATTTATCCTTCTTTTCATTTGCAATAAACCAGTTTAAGTCAAACCTATGTACGATTAAGAAATAATTTAGTAACAAACTCTTTAGGACTTTTTTGCAATCCTGAAATATATGCAATTTTTCACAACAACGTATCCTATTTTTCATCAACGTATCCTAATACATAGAAACAGTCAAACAATTGAGCTGAAAAGATCAAAGACACTGTCAAAAGAATATCCGTAACACTGAAGAATGAGCTCCAGGCTATGGTCCACATGCGAAGAGGATCAGCTGAAGAGCTCGTCCCAATTTATGAATGGACGAGGGCCAGCGGTGGATTGGGGCTTACGCAATCTAGGCAACGTGCCTACGACAGCAGATTGTAAACGGTTGTAAAAAGAGAAAACAATATTCTCAAGTTATTTCTGAACACGCCTGCACAAGATCCAGACGAAAATGAAGATAGTGTTGGAAATTTTAATAGTTAATGGGGTTTTTAGTGGTTACAGGAGACTTGTGCCAGAGAAAGCGTCTCAGGGATGACATGATAATGTCACACGAGATGAAACTGAGCATGAGCAGAACCGGTCCCCACAACAACCGCAGATGCGGTGAGATCACAACTGCACTACATAACCATGCCACGAACTCGAGTATCTGTTGTGGGAAGAAAAACGTGTCTACGTATTTTTAAAAAACGGACTCATCAATATCAAATCAACGAATATTTGACTGAGACATGGGGATTATAAGTTTATTCTCTATTCATCTTCGGAACTCGACAGTCAAACTTTGCAGGGTGCTGAAAAAATCTTCCGACTGATCCCGAGAAAAAGGGGTGGTGATTTCTAGATCTTTTCCATCGGGGTATGTCTGGAAAACGTGTCGTATATAGATTATTATTATCGAAGATAAACGCGGGAGCTCAATAGAGTTGATTAATCTATTACTCCATTTCATTCTTCATACATCAGTTAATTCTTTATCGTGACTTCAACTACTTGTTTTATGAATGTTCTGTTATTAAGGAAGGTCATCACGAAGAAATAATTATATTTAATTTGACTAATTGTTCAGAAATGTTTTGTAAATATTATTATGTATAATTTGAGAAATGCTCCAGCATAGGTGCAGGACAATTGCTAAAATAAAAACCAATAAATAGAATAGTGTGTGTGTTGAGAGAGGGGGTGTACTCACCCATCGTGGAACTCGGGCGAGCGCGGGGAGGTGCTGGAGGAGCCGTTGCTGAAGCGGTAGTCGGCTCGCGAGGGGCTGCGCCGGTCGTCGGGCAGGTCTCCGAAGTCGGCGGGCGGCGGGGGCGACGCCTTGGCCAGGGGCGACTGGCGGGCGACGCCGCCGGCGGGGCCGGCGGGCAGCGCGCCCGCGGGCGACGGGGGCGTGGCGGGGGTGGCGGCGGCCGACGAGGGCGACCCGCCCGCGCCGCCGGACCCGCCGCGGAAGCTCGCCTTGCGCACCAGGCTGGGGCTGGCGAGCCCCGTGTGCATCTGCAGCATGCCCGGCCCGCTGGGGATGGCGCCGTACGTGAAGGGCCGGCTGTCCTGGCGGGCGTGGTAGGGGATGTTGCTCTCGTCGCCCGCGGCTTCGGAGGAAGACGTGGTGGCGCCCTCGTCGATGTAGCGGTGCACCTCCAGGGCGTCGAGAGGCTGGGCGGGCGGCGGCAGGGGCTGCTGCTGCGGCGGCGGTTGCGGCTGTGGCGGCTGCGTCGGGAGGTAGCCGTTGAGCGACTGAGAGGAGAAGGCGGCCGGCGGGGAGGCGGTCGGCAGCGGCGGCGGCGGGGCGGGGCGCGCGCCGCTGACGTCACCGCTCGCGGGCGGCGGCGGAGGCACGGCGGCGGCGGCGGCGGCGGTGGCCGAGGGCAGCGAAGACGGCGTCTGGAGCGGCGCGCCGCGCGCGGGCGACGGGTACTGCCAGCAGGCCGAGGTGGACACCCCGCTGCGGTGGTGCTCCTGCGAGCGCTCCTGCAACACGACACACGCCCAGCGTCACTGCGGGGTTCGAACGCCGATGAGAAGAGTACAGTCGACTCCGGTTATAGTGAACGTCTGAGGACTAACATTTTTAGTTCACTATATCCGAGGTTCACTATATCCGATGATGTCAAAATTAAACAGAATTTCTCCATAAATATTAATTTTATTAACATGGAGATACAGCAAAACACAGTAACAGCACGAACTGAAAATTTCAATATCTTTGTGCGTAAAAAAATCAATTTCTTGTCTCAGTGTTCCATAAATATCAACGATGTTGACGAGCATGTTCAGGTTCCCGGTCCTGAAGTCTTTTAGCAAAACACTTCAGAACTGTAGCAACAAGTCTTTACTAATATCCGGATCAAATTCGTAAGGTTTTGTAGTAAAGTTATGGATTTTTTATTTGGACGTATTTGAAGTTATGATCTAAAAAAATTGAAGTACTGAGATAGAACACAAAAAACAGCTAATACAGAATGAATTCCAATAAATAAAAGATCTATTAGAAATTCCAATTTTTTTTCACACAAATGAAACAATCTGAGCAGAAGTTAATGAACTACAAAGTGTACGAATGATTGAATTATTCGCATGCTCATCCACTCCTAAAGTTGAACTATTCTACATGCAAGCTCTTTTGCACGCAATGGACGTAACCGGATTTGCAGGCGCTCTACAACTCGCAATGGTGACACACAACATCTCTTCTCAATGACTTAGTGAAGCATAGAAAATGCACGCACGTAATAAATGAATTTCACAATTGAGCATACGAATTCCGGTCGTTAGCCTATATATTTAATGTAGAACATATCTGGGCAATGTCCAGTTAATTCCTGTCCTACTATTTCCAATGAATGGAGAAAAGCTTTGTCCTTAATCCCCAGACACAATAACAGACAGTGTTCTCTCCATTTTAATTCGAACTAAGCGTCATAAAGAAGAACTGGACGGTAATATCTCTCGTCATATCTTCCTGTTTACAGTATGTTAATACACCACAAAAAAAAAACTAATTTTAAGCTCCTCTTTAATGATCACACTTCCGCTGCTAAGTATACGAAATGATGGCAAATCGCCAAAGACTTCATCAACTGCATTATGTCAGATTTTTGACAACGGTCCAGAGATCAAAACATCGCTCAAAACAAACTTCCGAAAACCAAGAACACATTAAAATATTTTACGAGTTCATAAAAGTAAGGGTAGTATTTCTCTTAATACTCCTTTGTTCGTTATCGTATTACATTTTTAAATAGTAATGACAGCATTGATATTACTTGTACTTAAATTACTTGGTGTATTTGGAAGACAAACGATTAGGCAGACCTTTGCATATTCTTTATTTTTTGAAGGTTTAACAAGTGAAAGATAGTAATGTAATTCAAACACCGAAAAATGATGTCAAAATTGCAATTTCTTTCTTGTACAAAGGAATACAAATGTACAAAGCCAATGAAATTGCAACAGAAACTAGCTATTTTTAAAATTTAAAAACTGCATGTTTGGTATTGATTTCCCTTCATTTGAATCAATCCAAGCAATTGTTTTCGTTACTAAAAAACAGTTTCTAAATTACTACACATTATCTCCTTAAAATAATTTACTCATTCTGCAGACTTTTTCCCTCAATGGTCGAAGAAAACATTATCAGAACCAGCTTCTTTTCCGCACACATAAAACAAACGGCGCCAACTTTCTTACACACCTGATAGTCCATAAGTTAACATAGGCAGTTGTGAGTTCGAAAATGAAGCATCGTTGATCGGGGTCCTTAGTTCCAGACCCGACGGAGACAAATTTTTGATGCTGTCGGGTCTGGATTAGCTCTCTCGCTAATGCTGTGCTTAGCTGCTATTTGTCTGTGGTTAAGAGGGAGAGAGAGGCATGTGTAAAGCAATTGGATCCTGCCCGAATTTTGCAAACCATATGCAGCTAAGGGCTAACGGTTTTGCTACTACTAGAAAAAAATGCTTGTAAATGGTTGGCACATTGGAGTGCTCTAGTAGTATAGTTTACCAACATAACTGATTTAGTTAGAAAAGTTGCAAAACTAGCATAAATCCATGCAAACTATTGTATAAACACTAACAGAGAGATCCAACAATGAGCGTACGGATGCAACAATGGGCGAGTGCTATGCGCACAAAATTAATTCGGGCGCTAAAGGGTTTATAAACTGGCCACCCGTAGTCCATATTATCTATCCTAACGCCCCTTCCATCCTTAATAATACAAAATGAACTGTTCTATCATCCTCATATGACCCACATCCGAAGATTGTCACGCAGGCCTGCGAGTAGTTAAATGCACGCAAAAGCTAGAAGCATTTAATCTTGAAGAAGGTCCCAGAATCACAACTCAGACGTTGCCAACGCTAGTTAGAATGCGAGCGTCTACGAGACAACCAAGATAAGAAAGATTCCTGCATAGTGAGAGTTCCTGTATCATTTACGATATGAGCTCACCTTCGAACCACTGGGCATGCGCGAAATTTACGTTCTGATAGGGATATAACAGAAAACAATACTCCACCAAAATCGTGTGTAGTTAGGTGACGGGTATCGTGTACGCTTCAAGTCTCCTGACAACGATAACAGGAATTTGTTCCCAAATGGAACCACAGGAAGTGCAAACTCAATCGTCTCCCAATGATACATGATATTGGTAGTTCTTGGTGAACAAATGCGAATCAGGAGAATGCCGCATTACGAAAATTTGACGTTTACAGCTCACATTACTATATCAGTTCGGAACTACCTGTAATTCCATTGTTCATAGTCTTAGAACAGACGTTGTACAACACTCTTTTAAGACTTCAAACGAAACAGGTCACGTGATTGCCTCTAAAGTGCATCATGATTTACGATTCGATACACGGAAACTCCCTCCCGTTGTTATTCTCACGTGTACCTTTACCCTTAAACGAGAGGCAGCCGACCTGGCTGGCCGAGGTGGCTAAGAGCGAGTACCGACTCAGCGCTTCGGTCCGAAGGGTCGCGGGTTCGAGTCCCGCCTTGGGCATGGCTGTTTGTCCCTTGACTTTGTGTGTGTGTTGTCGCGGAGGGCCTCGCGTTCTGCTGACCCCAGATCAGAGGAGCCCGCAAGAGTGTTTGTCTAGTGTATGGTCGAATATGCGTCCCTTCGGGACGTAAAGGGCAACCGGCTGCCGGCTGGATAAAAGCCATAGGAAAAAAAAACGAGAGGCATCCTCCTTCGCCCGGCATTTAATACAACCTGTCCCGTTCCGCGCTGTCCACACGGCGAGTGGCCGCGCTGGCGCTGGGAGCCACTACCAAATCGACGTTGCGTCTGCGCGCGCTGCGCCCACGCCGCCGCCGCGCCTTCGGAAACAACGGCTGCGCGTCGCGGCATAAATTACTGGCGCTGCACGTATTTGGGGCTGCGCGCCCCTCCGCACGCGCGACCCCGCCCCTCTCCCGCCGCCGCCGCGGTCTTCCGAATACAGACCGCACGTGGGAGGCGCGCGCGAGGCGGTGGCGATGGCGGCGGACACCTGGCGCGCGGGCCTACGCACTTGCTGTATCCTAGGGGTCTCCAAGCCCGTCTCGGAGGCGCAGGGTCTTCCAGCAGGCCTCCCAAGTCCTCCGATTGATTATTTCGTGATTCGAGGCGCGTCAACTGCTATGGTCATGATTGATTGATTGATTTTTTTCGTGTTTCCGAGCACATCCACTGCTTTGGTCATTAGTCCCGTTAGTTTAGTGCATGTTTTTTTCACCGGACATGGTAGTGATCTTCCTCCGCTGGATGGCGAGATCCGGCGCCGACCTACCGTCGGCTAGTGGGGTTTCCCCCTAACCAGGACTCTCCCACCAGCGGGGCACCGCCCCAGCCGGGACAAGCTCTAAGCTCCCGACCGGTCTCCCGGAATATGAGGTAGTGTAGTGCATGTTAGTGTACCACGCATACGATTTGAACGTCACCTAATTCGTTGTGATTCTCCTTCTATGATTCAACTCTCATGATCACCTTACACTGTTTACTAGGGGGAAAATAAAGGCAAACCATGCTTAATCACCTGACCAGTTTGGGAGAGGCCAGGAAAGGATCAGTCTCCTCACTCGCCTAAACTGAGAAATGAGTTTAGGACTTCTCACATCACACGCAGAACTCTAAATGATGTGAAGTAATGGATCAAATTGTTCCTGTTTAAAGTGTTAGAATTTTCATGTGAAAACAACTCCATTTTCAGAATGTGCATTATAAATTATTGCAAAGAGGTAAATACGGTAAATATCAGGAAGATGTGCACATATAAATACGATATGTAAATTACAGAAGGCAAAATTGATTTGCAATATATGGATAATTAAAATGAAAAACTTGTTACTATGCACCCTAATATTTCTTATATAAAATTAGAATTTTGTTATGTTGTTAGTTATTTCATGTGAACAAGACGTCGAGAGAAAAAACACTAGCTCTCTCAAATCAATTTTTTACTTGAACTGTAAATAAAATGGGGAAAAATGTTCACATATTGTCGTTTTATCACTGTATTATTTTGAATTAATAAGTAGTACATTGAGGTTTTTACTAACCTATTGGACTTCTCCTTTTCCATCGACTTGAACGAGATCTTTCGATAGGACAGATCTGGCATGTCGATTAGTTTGGCGATCCTTGAGTTTCCCACGGGAGAGGGGTCAACCCACGAAGAAGGCGGTAAGGCGCGGGCTGTGGTAAACAGGTTGTGAAAACGAAAAATGATTGGAGGGGAGCGGAGGCAGAATGAGGGGGAATGAAGAGGTCATTTGAAAACACTCACAAACGAGTGTTTTGTAAGGAAAGAATTAGGGAAGGTTAGAGCACAGCTCACACTATTGCACAAAATTTAAAACATGTTTTGAAATATTAACTTCTCGAAGCTGATAACTGCTCCACAGTATTCCAAATTTTATCACTTTTACCCCTTTTGATATATTTTTGGTGCTTCAATCAAGAGCGTGAAAAAAAATTCACATATTCTTTTGGATCCATCATACTTTCATTCCTGGGAGCGAATGGGCCTTCAATTAAGAGTTTATTCTCTTAAGGACGCAGATAGCACGGAAATGGAGCATAAATCCCTAAAGTAAAATAGAGTAATTATTTTTTAAGAAGATAAGAAGAGTTACAAACGATAAGTCATTTTTCTGAACGCTTATCCTCTCCAGTGGTCAAGAAAATAAGTACGTCTCATTAACATTTCGTAACTACAGCTCGGGGAGCCAAGTAATGAGTCATGCGCAGAGGAGTTAACGGGGTCCAATGCAAATCGTTTCGAGAGATCACATAAGTACAACAAGTTACAATAATAAATCCATTCTCCGCGAAGCTAACGTAAATATTATACACCCACGAATATCACTTTACATTGATTAACAAAATTAAATTAATGAATTTATAAAGAATCTAGGTAAACAAACCTTCCAAGGTCAACATTTTCTAAAGAAGAAACAGAAACAATCATGGGGTTAGTCTACATACGTACTACATACGTTTTGATCAGCATTAAATGAAATACGACAACTTACGCAGAGAGATGTCCAACCTAGAAAAGGGGAGGATATTAAGTCGTAAGCAAACTGACTCGTCCACACTGAGCAACCGACGGCACACAGCACACACCAGTGCATGTTAAACAAAAGAGCTCGAGGGAAGAAAAAAAGAAGATCAAAAAGTTCAACGACGTAGCGACATGGGCAAGCAGCGAGTCGCCGAGGCGCGACCCCGCGCGCAGAGTGCAAGCCGTCTGCGCGCCGGGGAAACGTGATCCGCTGCGCGAGGGCGGCGGGGTCCTGTGCGCAGGCGCATCAAAGCGCCCGACACGATGCGCCCCGAGGGGTTATCTGTTGCGCGCGTCGCATCGCGTCGCGGCGTCGAATGCGACTCTCGGCGCGGAAAGCATGCGCTCTGGGGAGGGACAGGGTACCGGTACCGGTTATAGCCAGGACTCGGATTCCAATGACCTCAAAATTTTTCGAAAATGACTGAAATATGAGGAACCTAAACGACTTAAAATTAAGGGGGAAATGACCAAATCGTCTTAAAATTAAGGGGGAAATGACCAAATCGTCTTAAAATTAAGGGGGAAATGACCAAATCGTCTTAAAATCAAGGGGGAAATGACCAAATCGTCTTAAAATTAAGGGGTAAATGGCCTAAACGACTTAAAATGAAGGGAAAATTACCTAAACGACTTTAATGAAAAGGAAAATGACCTAAACGACATAAAATTAAGGGGAAAATGATCTAAACAACTTAAAATTAAGGGGAAAATGACCTGACTTTTCAAAAAATACTAACAAATTTGTGTAAAAATCTTTAATTATTCAGTGATGTTTACCATTTTTAATGAAATTTACTTATATAAAATTATATTTGATATAATTCATTCACTAACACAAAACACGAAAAAGAAACAAAATGCGTAAAAATGACGGCAAATGCCCCAAAAATGACTTAAAATTAAAAAACAGCAAAAATGACCCAATAATTTTACATTTCTATCATCTGTATGTACTGATATGCAGTGTATATATTCATTTACACGTTAGCTACGTCTAGAGTGCACCAAAGAAAAGATGACATCATCAGAATCCGAATCCTGGTTATAACAGAACTATTTTTGGACAGCCAAACTAAAAGCGAACCTTTCATGGTACGCCTAGCGTACAAAAAGTATAATTTTTAGTACTAGTGCTAAAACTGAGACGATTCTCAAGTGTTTTGATAAAGCTGTGAATGCAACAAAGAAAACAAAATTCTTTCGTCTGACCGTAAAGATCAAAATAACCTAAAAGGACAAAAAGTCAGGAAGGCTCTAGTGTTTTGTATTTTGTGAGGCTAAGTATTTTGCTCATAGGATTGTGCCATTCGTCCTAGTAGCCTCGTGTCGCAATCTTTCCTACTCGCAAAATAAAAGTTCACTTTTACCACTTGTATCATAAATAACTATTTTCGTTCACTCGTCTCTGAAGTCACAAACTCTGCACTATTACACTTCGATTAAAATAGTGGTTCTTCAAGGCCACGAGCTGAAAAGTGAGGGGAACACTGTCATCCGATCGATTTAAAACGAAAAAAAATTCAGGCGTAAAGAAGCTCACGATTGGGTGTCAGTGCACTCCTCTCCTGCCAGCTCATAACCTCGAAGGGACACACTGTTTTAGAAGAAGTACACACAAAACTATCATTCTTCCACACTGACTTACGCCTCCTCAAAATAATTTATATCGCCCCGTGCTAATTTTAATCGTCTACAGATTTCAAAATAAATTTTTCCGTAAAATTACAAACGCTCGCTGGTTGTCCGAAATAACCAACTTCATCGCGATCTTGGCTTTCAATCCCTGATATCATTCACAAAACAATTAAACCGCAACTTCTTCCTACGCCTCCCTTCAGCCCTAAATGTTTAATCACCAGGAAAAACAACCTCACGCTTTCCAAGAATTAAAAAAGAGCATTTCAACGGGGCCAGAAAATAATAATTCCTCTCCCCTGTAAACAATTCTACTGTCAACGAACAAAAGATAGATAAATTTAACAAATTAAGTACTCTGAGTAACATTACAAAAAATATCGACCGAGGGGGGGGGGGGCGCGCATGATCCCCTAAGCCCTTTTCTTGGATCCACAAGGGATGTGGAAGTCAGTGGGAAAATAGACATTTATGGAAGAGAAGATACGAGGCCAGGTGTGATAAAGATGGAGAGATGAGAAAACGGACAGACAGGTTTATGAGAATTCAGAGAATGAGCTAGTGAAGCGGGGACTTGAGCAATGGGAAAACGAGAAAAGAAGTTAAATTGGGGGTAAGGAAGGAAGGAAGGAGCTGATGAGACGGAGTGGAAGAGGAAACGGAGAGCTGGTGATGTGAGGTGCTTAGAGGCAGGGAAATAAGCAGATTCGGGAGATGGGACGGGGAGATAATGAGACTGGATGATGAGGGTAAGGGATACGATACGAGGAGACGACATAAAGAAATGAAACGGAGTTTTGAAGAACGAATAATGGGGAGACAAAAGGTTGGGAAGAAGGGGAGTTGATGTGACGGAAGACCAGAATAAATATGAGACGGGGAACTGAAACGGAGGGAAAATGGGGCGGGGTTGGGGAGACGGGGAGATGGAAACAAGGTGGAAGGAAAGACAGGGAAAGAGTGAAAAATTCAGGAATATGATAGAGCGAACTGACCAGACGCAAAATGACGAGACGGTGGGGAGTATGATGAAAGTCAATGAAACGGGAAAATAATGGTAAGGAATACGAGTTCGAAAGATGAAACGGAAGGATAAAGAGACGAAGACTGGGAAACGATGGGATAGAAAGACGAGATGATACGGTTGATGAGACGGAAAGTGAAGATGAGGCCGACCTGGATGGCCGAGGTGGCTAAGAGCGAGTACCGACTCAGCGCTTCGGTCCGAAGGGTCGCGGGTTCGAGTCCCGCCTTGGGCATGGCTGTTTGTCCCTTGACTTTGTGTGTGTGTTGTCGCGGAGGGCCTCACGTTCTGCTGACCCCAGATCAGAGGAGCCCGCAAGTGTTTGTCTAGTGTACGGTCGAATATGCGTCCCTTCGGGACGTAAAGGGCAACCGGCTGTTGGCTGGATAAAAGCCCTAGGGAAAAAAAGGTGAGGATGAGGAATACAGGAATGGGAGAACAAAATTGAGCACTGAGAAGGCAGGAGATGGAAGGATGAGGAAGGAGGTTTGGGGGCGTGCAAAGTGCAGTGCTGGCGGCGGCGGCGGTGGCGGTTTGCGAGATGGCATCTGCCGCGAGCCGCAGGTCGGGGGATCGCTTCGCTGCGCCTGGAACTACGCTCATTCTCTCGCTGCGGTCACGCAACGGGGTCAACCCACATTCGACCCACATCTGCCTTTTTCCTAGACTACTCTCCAAAATTAGACGTCGTCGTTTCACGTAGCTTTCCAGAAACATTTCTGTGGGCGTTGCAATTTAGTCCAGGGACTAAATCTGACACTACTTTCGCGTTTCGTTTACTCCTTCCGGTAGCTGGTTTACATTTAATCGAGTAAGTGTACGCAACGAATAAATATTTATTTTGAAATATGTGTGTTGGTTTGAAGCTTATGAAATTTTTCTAGTAATAAGGATTTTCAAAACGAGTCTTCTGAACATGTTTTAAACATTAAACCATAGCATTGATTTCTGAATAACTATCAAACCACTGTTAAATATTTAGGAATTTCTCATTTTAATAATTTGAAAGACAACAGTGGTCAATTTAAATGATTAATTGAATATAAATAATAATGACTAACATTGAAATTCAAAACAGTAATCCCAAACCTAAGAGATACAGTAGGTGTATGTGGAAAAAATAATTGAATCAAAATTTGTTGTGGAAAAGGAATGAAGTGGAAAACCTCTTCATTATTTTACATTTCAGAAATATGCTTTAATTCGTCATATATCAGGTTTCAATACAGAAATAATCTCTCTCGGAACGTACAGCCCTAACAAACCAATTAGGTTGTTTAGCAATCCTTTCACTTCTCAATCCGTCCTTAAGCTGACGGACCAAGACGTACTGGCCATGCAAGCGACATCAAGGCAAGTCTGGCGCGTGAAATAGAAGGGAATCGCAGGGGCGGCAAGAAAACAAAAGCGGCACGCAAGCCTTGGGGCGCGTCGGCCAAACGTGCAATTAACGTGAAAAGGGCAAAAACGCGAAACGAGGAAAGGTGTCAGTCGTGCGGCGCGTCAAACAACGGCGAGGTAAGGGCAGTGGTGGGTGTAGTGGTAGTGGGGATGGTGGAGGTGTTGATGGAGGTGATGACGGCGGTATAAATAATGAAGACGATAATGATGGGGTTGGGGGTGGTAGAGGTGGGTGTCACTAGAGGCGACGGAGGTGGTTGAAGTGGTGGCGTTGTGTTTCGTAGTGATGGTAGTGCTGGTAATTGGAGCAGCAGCAGCAATGTTGTGAGTGGAAATGGTGGTGGCGTTGTTGATAATGATGATGTTTTCATTGATAATGATGGCAACGACGAAACTTTTGATATTGTGGAGGTAGCAATGGTGGCAGTAGTAGTGTTATTGCTATGGTGGTGATGGTGACTAGCGAAGGCGATTGTGATCGAAGTGGCAGTGACGATGTTATTGCTGGGACGTGATGTGTAGTGATGGTGCTGGTATTAGTGGTGATGTTATTTGTGGCGTGGTGGTATGAGTAGTGGTGGTGGTGGTGTTGGTGGTGGGTTGATGGTGGGGTGGTGATGGTGGGGTGGTGGTGATGGTGGGGTGGTGGTGGTGGTGGTGGTGGTGGTGGTGGTGGTGGTGGTGGTGGTGGTGGTGGTGGTGGTAGTAGGTGTTGGTAGTGCTGGTGGCGGTAGTGAAGGTGGCGGTAATGAAGGTGGTGGTAGTGAAGGTGGTGGTAGTGAAGTGTACTCCATCGTGGTGGTAACGATCGTGGTGTGCAACGGTGATATTAGTTGCTGCTATTGCTGCTCTTGGAGGCATTGCTGAAGGTTGTGGCAGCCACCAGCAACGGCGAGTAGCGGCAGCGGTGGCTTTGCGCCGGCGGCGACCAGTGAAAAACGGCACGTATCCAGCTCCCAAAGGCGTAGTGCGTGGATTTTTATTCTCCGTGATTCAAAGGCTGCGATTAAAGAGGCCCCGCCTTTTGCACGACCGCGCCGAATCTCAAGTGTGCCGCGAGGGGCAAAGCAAGGTCAACGCGACGCCGTTGGCGGGGCCTGATTGAGGCACACGCTTATAAGGGGCCGCACTTCCAAGTCTCGGGAAGAATATAAAGGCAACAATAGTAATTTACATTACATGGCAGAAAGAGGATGTTTCCATGAGTAGACGAGCCAGGGCGAGGCCGATAGGCCGAGTAGAATCCCGTCCTTTCATGAAAAAGTCACTTTGCCGGGTGATGTACAATGTTTTACTCGAACCTCAATTTTACAATTGTTCGTTTGTTATACAAATTTAGAAGATGCTCACGAGAATAATCTGTTCTCTTTTTTTCGTTCGAGGGTTGAGGTACCTATTAGTTTTTCTGTTCGTTTCAGGCTGGTGTTCAATAAGTGGAACTTTCATGTCCGACTACTGTATTATTGTGCCATTATTTTCTAGACGGTCTGGAATAAATTTAATTTTTTAACAGAAATGTATTTTTCTTATACTTGAGTTCACAAAAGGAAAGTAGAGAGCAAGAACCCCCGAAAGAAAGGAAGGAAGAATGCAGGCTGAAAGATAAAACGAAAACATTGGGGTGGAGCTAGAACAATGTTCGAGAAAAACGCTCAATATCAACACGCATGGCACCCTTGCATTGAAGTTTCAAAGACGTGGGGTCAGTCACTTAACAATTAGTCAAACTACTAATGATTATTTTCGTTATATATTGGAATGCTGGTGGGTAGTACGGACAAATTTGAGTGTATGCAAAGAATACATATTCACCCAACTGGATGAAGGCAGGGGCGGTTTCGATTTCGTCTGCTTGTATACAGGAAATGAGAGACGAAAATGTAGACAATGCAACTTCAAATTAATAACCTGATACTTTTAATCTAATAATTTCATCCTGAAAAGTTCCATATTTATAAATCGTTATTAGTCGAACAGAACTACATTCTGTGTTAGTGCTTGGAGGTATCTGAGGACCAACGTGGTGGTTCGCTGATTTTACTAGAGGCCTCTGAACACCCTTATCTCACAGAATTGCAGTGGTTGCTGGCTTCCATTTGGTGAATACCAAAATAAGAACGTTCATCCCTTTGCAGTACTCCCGTAACTCTAGAGCAGAGAAAACGCCTTCCCGCCTTTTCCGCTGTTTATTCAGGCAACAGAATGTGGAACAAATTTGTTGGGTAAGCCGGCATGACCATAGGGCCTAAGTCACTTTTAGACCATTTTAGTTTTCCGCACAAGCGACAAGAAAGACGCAAGCTTTCTGTTTGGTATTACATGTAAATGTTTATACCTGAGCACGGGGTATGCTGCTGCTTATAAACATTTATTACTAAACAAAATCGTTCGCTCTTTTTGTCAATATTGTGTGTCAAAACGACAAAGTGTCTTCACCCCCGTTGACCACGCATCCCTTCAGAATTGGCTCCAGTCAATCAATCGCTTCCACAGGACCCGTTGGATTAAGAGAAGTCGGCGACTGGCGCAATCGGAGCACCCTGGCGTGAGCCCCTCGTTCGACTCCCGACCTCTCTCGTTGGCTTGAGAACGAGGTTGCGCCACCGCCGCGCTCCCGGGTGGTGCAGGGGCCGTGTGGGGGGAGGGGGTGAGGAGGGTTGGGGAGAGGAGGAAGGAGCGCGCTGGCACGGCGCCGGGGCAGCCCAGCCCAGCGTCGCGACGACGGCGTCCGGAGGCGTTGGGAGGCGGTCGTCAACGCTGCGATCTGGCGAAACGCGAGGGGGCGGGGAGGAGGATGGGGCAGGGAGGGAGCGGGGCGAGGGGCGGGGGAGGGGAGCGGGGCGGGGGGGGCGGGGCGGGGAGGAGCGGGGGGTGGAGAGGAGCGGCGCGGAAAAAAGGAAGCAAGGCAAACAGAGACAGAAACAGAAAGGAAACAAAGTAAGCAGGGCGGAAAGGAAGCAGGAGGCAGAGAAGAGCAAGGAGCGGAAGGAGCAGGGCAAGGAAGGAGCAGAGGCAGAGAAGGAAACAGGAGCAGAGAGAAGGAGCAGAGGCAGAGAAAGGCAGAGGCAGAGAAGGAGTGCAGCAGAAACGAGAGCAGAGATAAGCAGCACCCAGAAGTGGAAGCAGGAGGCAGGGCAGGGAAGGAGCAGTGCAGTGCAGGGAAAGAACAGGATTGTGCAGGGAGAACAAGCGAGTGCAGGAGGAAGCAGAGGCAGACCAGGAGGAAACGGGGAGCAGGAGCAGAGAAGGAGAGGCAAGGATAAGCAGAGGCAGAGAAAGGAGCAGAGGCAGAGAAGGAGGAGCGGAAAGGAAGCAGGGCAGAGAAGGAAGCAGGAGCGGAAGGCAGAGGCAGAGAAAAAGGCAGAGCGAGGATAAACAGGCAAGAGAGGAGGAGCAGGGCAGGGCGGGAAGAACAGGATTGTGCGGGGAGGAACAGGCAGTGCAGGGAGGGGGCAGGCCAGCCAAGGCAGAGCGGGAGGCAGGGAGGTGCAGGGTGGGTCCGGGAGCCCAGGAGGGGGCGAGGAGTGTGCATCGCTGTGAATAAAGGGCGATTGCGGAACCCATAGGAAGCAGACGGCGCGACCGCCAAATGGAACGACGGAACCTATTGGAAAATTGAGCATTGATTCATCGTATTATCAATTTAATTTTAATACTCTACAACGTAAGACGGAGCGGTACGGTTCCCTAAAAAAGTCTGCTTGGACAGAGTTTCGTCTTATAGTGACTTGCCAATACCCACTACGTAACTTAAGTACTTTATTATCAATGGTGCACCAAAGAGGGGGAGGAGGTTCATTGGGCTTTAGGTCCTCACCAGTAGCCGACGACACATATTCACTAATATAGTGTTTTCTGATTTTCTATGACAACGAAAGTCATTCAACATTCCAATTGAATAAGTACTAAAACTATAAATCATCAAATATAAAGACATATATTCAGCATTCGTTTATAAACGAAAACTTATTTATAAGAAAACAGCAAGTCGACTGGACGCTAAATCTACAGCCCTCACGTTTCAATGCAGAGAAACAAAGGATTTATTGAAACTATTGGGAAATTAAAGCATTGAGGCACATGCATTTTTTACAACTTTGATTTATAACGAATTTGAAAAGTTAATTAAACATGAACCCAACATCTGTCTTATTTCCAATATGTTCCTGCCTCAAATTTTGAAAACAGTTGAAAGAAATGAAAAATAATCAAAATTCGATAAGAAATATTATTTATAAAATCTTTTTTTCGATTCGAATAATTTCTTTTGAAGTGAAGTAGAATAGCATTAACTTTTTGCCACGATGATTTTAAAATAATCTTGCATCAGCCCTTTCGTTTATTAACTCAGCATTTTGTGAGCTTTCACAAAAAGAAAATAGGATTTCTGCCAAGAGGCAAAATCTGAGTGTTGAACGTAAATACATCCCGGTTTCCATACAGTAATTTCCCAAGTGGCAAAAACAGTTGTTGGATGCAATTATTACCTTCCGCTATTGCAACAGCTTCAGACATCCGTTCTGAAGTGAAGTCTACATTTAGATCAGAGACGCGCCACGGATGTTGCTGCAACCAGCGCAGGTGGCAGGGAAATGACAAGAGCTAAAGTAAGACAAGGGTTTTCCTTCCAGGCACCGGAAAATCTGACGTCGCCCGGAGCTAGTTGGCGTAATCAGATTGGATGAAAGCTACACTGGGAAAACTCCCATTATGGTAGTGAATTCAGCTCTCGAGGAAATTGCAGCGTCACAGTTCGGAGTATTTTTCAAAGCATACGCTTAAGAAAAGACGATTCTGACGTACTAAGCACTAACGATTTTAACATTTTTCTACATCAAAGCTAGAAGAGAGAAGCTCTATCGCTTAGTGCAGTGTTTCTTTTGTGTTCGCTTAAACGAGTGCCTTTCTGAAATTCAAACTGTCATCAACTATGAGTATTAAAATTTGTGTTTGGGTGAAAGGGGAATTGAAATGAACAAATTGATTCAAAAAACAGTAATCTGCCATTCAATGTGAATATTAATCTTATTAATAAACGGTTTACTGATAAACAACTACAACCTTAAATAGAAAAGGAATTGTGTTATTGTAAATTTAAAATATAAGCATAAGTATTAATTTATAATAATGTATACATAATTCATTATTGATAATATTAAGTGTCACTGCTGATTATTAATTATTAATAAATTTTATTCTAATCAAACTTTATTTTTCCTGATTTTCATTCAGGAGTTTAAATATACATATTTTTAACTTGAAGATTACGTCATTATCTCATACGAATGACAAAATCATACAAGTTTGTTGTGAAAATTTTCTGCAATATCAATCAAAATGGAATATAAATTACACTTTTTATTTTCATAGAATAGTGGAAGATTTTCCTGTTCACAGTGACAGTTGCAATTCAACAATGGATCTCTATATATTATTTCAACGAGAACAATATTTTTAAATTATATGGCCTAGGATCTATCAATTATGCGCCATTTTCTACTGTAGTGTCATTTATACATAAGGACTTGACGTTGCTTACAACGTGCACGCACCCGACAAAGATATTTACAATACTGTGCTAAAATTTGAATGAACAAGATGCATTGCAATATCCGATACATTCAATATTAAGCGACGGTCACATTACTAATTTGTTATATTGTTCTATTTCAGTTTGATATTAGATTCATTTTTTACGTTCTTTGCGCTCCTCCCAACTGAAATTCGCCATCGAGGACTATAAATGAGCGCATGTTGGGGCATAAATAGCAGGGATATGCAACAAGTCGCTGATCAATTGGTCGATAACAGAGAATTTTTATGTCGATAAAAAAATCGTACCATCCCGAGTAGCTTTCAATTGAGCAAATTTTGTTTTCTTTGCCGAACTAAAATGTCAAGTTGGCACCTCATTCTTCAAATATGAACTTATTACTTATTGAAATTTCCTCTTGCACATTATTCACCCAATTTTCATCTTCCGACACCGGAATGAAGAAAGTGTACATTTATTGTGTTATTTGATTGATTTGTGTGTTCCCGGACGCGTCAAATATGGTCATTAGTCCAGTAAATGAACTGCATAATATATCCCGGAAAGTGGCGGTGTACTACTCCAGCTTGAACGTAAGATCCGGCGCCAATCAACTCGTCGGTTTCAGGAGATTCATTCTCCAGGTATTACCGTCACCCGGGACAAGCTCTAATCTTCTGACCGATCTCACGACATGTGTGTGTGAGTGTGTGTGTTAGTGCAGTGAAGTGTAGTCCGCGTGCACGCGTGGGAGCAAGGGGAGAGGAGAGAAGAGGAAAAGGTTGAGGAAGAAAAGATCGCGAGCGGTTCGTTGCCCGTTTATTAAGATACTGCTCCGGCATTCGCCAGGAATTAATTCGAGAACCCGCGGAAAACGAATAAGAGCAGTCGGGCTTTAGAGTTATCCTTCAGAGAGCGGCTGAATTGGCCCATCTATATCTCCTGTGTCCTCCACGGTCGGGACTCGAACCCTAGGACCTCTCGGCTACAGGCCCAGCAATGGCAACAGTTGTCGCGTTGAACTATGTCAGCTGGTTGATTCTTACATCATCGTTCTTGATTCGGTAATGTCTGCTGCAAAGCAACGTCTACCTCCGTTGTTCATTTCAAGTGCCAGCAGCTTCTCTCTTGTTGTTTTATCAACCTCCCAGAATTCTGAACTGTACGTTATAACGCTCTTGACAAATATGGAGTACAGACGTCTTTTAGTAGTGTTAGTAACAGTTTTCTTTCATAAGACAGAGTTTATACTTCGTATCACGTTCCGATCCAAACTCGTAAGCTTCGTAAATTGCAATATTTTAGTACGCTCAATATACTGAGTAATGCGTTGCATTAGAGCCATTGGGTTAAATGACTAAACATTTCCTTCGGGTGTGTTCGTGTGTTCGAAGGGGCGTACCTGGAAGTGCGGCGGCGGCGGCAGCTCGTCCAGCGTGACCACGTGGCTGCGGTAGCGCTGCTGGTGCGGGGCCGCGGACGGCGCCGGGAGGTCGGGGATGTTCTCCACGGTGAGCAGCATGTCGTTGAGCAGCTCATCCAGCGCGCGGTGGTGCTCCTCGGGGCTGAGGGGCGTGGCCGGGGGCGCGGGCGAGGCCTTCGCCCCGCCGCCCGCGGCCCCGCCCACCGCCCCGCTCCCGCCGCCGTGCAGGCCGTTGCCCGCGGAGGAAATGCCCGAGTCCATGGAGACGGTGTGCGGGCTGCCGATGACGGCCGTGCCGCCCGCGCCGCCCCCGGCTCCGCCCGCGCCGCCCCCGCCGGTCGCCGCCCCCGCGCCGCCCCCGGGACTGCCGCCGGCGCCCGCCGACGCCGTCATGGAGCCCGGGCTGGCCGCCGCGGACGCCTGCTGCAGCTGCGCTTGCTGCAGCTGGGCCTGTTGCTGCTGCTGTTTCTTGCTGATGGTGGCGTACAGGGAGCCGTCCAGCGGTCCGAAGGTGTGGTTCACTTCAGCGTCGTCTGCGGGCAACAGAAAGGCACACATGTAGCACGGCATTCCACTAGCAAGTCACATTTATGTAGTCAAACCGTCACAATACACAACATATTTATTCTTATTCAAAAAGTTCATTACACGTGCACGAAGACAAACGTCGATTTACGTAACATACATGCTACCACCAATCATTTTCTTTTTGTTTTTTTAATGTTTTATGATATAAAAAAGCCCATCTGGGTATTCGAAGAAATATACAAGAGGTACTTTCAAGTAAATTGAAAACATTGGAAAGCAATTTTTTTTTTATCGATTTCACGATATTTCAACCTAATTTCACGATGAATTGAACTAAACTGATCAACACGCCCGCCTGCCTTACATACAAAATCGAACCAACAACAACCAAACACTTACGCATTCCAAAGAAGATAAATTACAGTTGAAAATACAGCATTTCAATCGTACGTCGAATAAACAACACTCAATAACGGCTCTACGAAATCCATAAAACCTGCACTTTCGATACGAGTAATTTCGTAAAAAACCAACAAAAAAATACTGAAAAAAAGCCAAAAAAGAAACAAAAGAACGCACTCAGGAAGCGGTAAACCGTCGCGGGCGTTGGACCGACCCACTGAGCGAATTTCCGCGCCCGCGCACAAAAACGGCCTTGCGGTTCCGCCCCGCGACAAAAACAGGTGTAATGGCGCGCGCGATACAACGCAGTCTCCGGCGCACGCTTGCGGGGTCTTCCTGGCGCCGCGGCGCCGCCGGAGTGAAAACGAAGACATCACCGCCGCGCCGCGCCACGCCGCGCCACGCGCCTCCGCCAGGCGCCGCCCGCCCGTCATCGTTTCTCCGCGAGTGGGCGACGCGACACGACGCGACTCCGTGGCGCCACCGCCTCGGCTCCGCTCGGCTCACCGGGAGGAAGAGATCGCCGCCGCTCAACGCTTTCCAAGCGGCTTTCCCGCGATAGCCGGCGCCGCGGGGACGAACGCGTGCCCGCCCTCTCGCCTGCCTGACCACTCGCCCAACTGCTCGCCTGCCTGCCCACTCGGTCGCTCGCTCGCCTGTCTGTCGACTCGCCCAGCCCGCTTGCCTGCTCAATCGCCCGACTGCCTGCCTGCGTGCCTGCCTGCCTTCCCACTCGCCCGACTGCTCACAATACCCACCTGCCTGCCTGGCCTCTCGGTCGCTCCGCCCACGGGGACGAACGTGTGCCCGCCCGCTCGCCAGTCTGACCACTCGCCCAACTGCTCACCTGCCTGCCCACTCGGACGCTCGCTCGCCTGCCTGTCGACTCGCCCACCCCACTTGCCTGCCCAATCGCCCGACTGCTCACATACCCACCCCCGCCTGCCTGGACTCTCGGTCGGTCGGTCGGTCGGTCGGTCGGTCGGTCGGTCGCTCGCATTCCTGTCGACTCGCCCGACTGCTCGCATATCCGCCAGCCTGTCTCACCACTTTGTCGTCTAGTCACCTGCCTGAGCTCTCACCCTCCTGCTCGCATGCCTATCGACTCGCCCGTCTACTCGCATGACAGCCGCTCGTGTGCCTGACCACTCGCTCGCCTACTCGCATGCCTGTCGACTCGTCCTTCCACTCGCCCGACTGTTCGCATACCGGGCGGTCTGTCTGGTCACCACTCGATTGCCTGTTCGCATGCCAATCGATTTGCCTGTTCGCTTGCCTTGCCTCTTGCCGGTCTTAGCGCTTGTCTGTCCATTCGCCCGCATGCCCCACCCTCATGAGTTTCTACTCATTCTCTCGCTTGCCTGCCATTCTCCCACCAAGTCTGCACGATTGCTTGTCCTCTTACCATTCCTGTTAACATGCTCACACTTTGCCTGTACACTCGCCCGCTCGCCCGCCCTTTAGCCCGCTTATTGATCTGATCATTCGTCTGCAATTCCACTATCTCACTCCCTCGCTCTCTAGTCCACTTTCCCGCTCGCTCGCCTACCTGTCTACTCACACGATCGCAAGACTGATTGTCCACTCATTCACTCGCCCCCCATCTACCCTCCCGTTCACTCGCATGCTAGCAGGTACATCTCCTTGCTCGCCTAACTGCTTCCCTGCCAACTCACTCACTCACTCCTTCCACTAAATAACGCCCGTTCTGAAGAGACAATTTCCCATTCGAGCAAGTGGTAAATTTTCAGATTCTGATTTTTGTGATTTTCATTGCATAAAGAAAGTATGACATAAGCTGTTGGTCTGTTTACATTGTGTCGCTTGTCCCTAAAATGTGAAATTTTGTCACAGATACACTACATATATTTTTACATTCTCTGGTTCTGCCACATTTAATATGTGTCTGCTTGATGATTACTTCCGTAACCCACTTCCTATGAATTTCATATTCTTGAAGAATTTTCTCCGCGAGACATCATAAAAAGTTTGACTCAAGAAAGAAAAAAAAACGAATAAGAGAGGCGATGTTAAACTGGAACCACAAAATGTCTTAAAAATATGCGTAAATACAGCAGATATGACTTTAGATTAATATCTACGTAAACATATGATAATTACTTGTGAAAGATAGTCCTTGGCCCCGGGTTGAATGTGAAATTGCATTTTTTTGTGTATGATCTCTGAAAACATGACACATGGCAAGAGATAGCTACTGGAATGACACAGACAGGTTCGTCATCGCAGTGTTTGATCCACTCTCACATCTAATCGTTCAGATCAAGATCGTCGAATTTTTTTGCATAAGTTAAGGAGAAAGTTAGTAAGATCCGAGGATAAACATCGAAACCGACGGTTTGTTGGAGCGTTCTTAATAAACTGACCCACCACAGATTAATTTGTGTATGAATAATAATTGCACTTGCCAAATATTCCAAACATTTTAATGGGGTAACTAAACCATTCATTAAACTCTTATGGATTATGAATATTAATCTTTAATACTCTCTTACAGTAATGACGAGAATATTATATTTATTCCCATATTAATAAAGTAAACTATTATTCTTTTCTTAATGCAATGTCTTAAGAATACACACACACACACACACACACACACACACACACACACATTGAAACATATACATGCGCGTTAGAGCATTAAAAAGTGGAAACCTGATTTCGAATCCAAAGACCAAAAGGAAAAATCGATACATGAAATATTCTGACTAGGCGAATTCCAGTTTTGTTTTCGGTATCTGACAAGGAGTACTTAGAGAATTCAAAGTTGGAGTTATGGACATGTTAATTCAATGTGTATTGGTTCCCGACGTGTATCAAATGCAAGTAAATAATAAATCATTTAAGAAACATAATTTCCGCGGCCGGGGTAAATACTATCTTGGTTTGGCAAGTTCTTGACTCTCGTCTAAATTGCTAACGCTTCGTACTTCTGCATGAGTGTAAAATCTACAGCAGGGTGCGGTAAAACGAGTGAAAAGATGGCAACCATATCTAGGGTGCGATGTTATCCGGACTTTCAAGATTCCACCAAATAATAAACACTCCCCCAAAAAGCAAATTGGGCAGACTTAGAGGTGAATTAATAATATATAAGAAAACTAAACGTGCCACGACGACCCCCAATGTTTTTAAACCAAATTTTATATTAGTTTATAAAAATATAAAGTTATGTACTTGTTTAACTATTAACATTTATAAATTTAATTCAGATTTTAAAACATAAATAATGAAACTTAACCACATTTTTTTACTAATTGGGAAGATAATAGTTTTTTCATACATACTTGTATGTATTTGATGTCACAGTTTCGAACTGATGCGACTTTTGTCAGCTATTCCCAGGCCAGTGCCCTGTTTTTATATATTATCCACGCCTGAGTGTAAGGGAGACATGTGGTGACCATGACACATTCCTATCATCGTATGTAGAATAGTTGGCGTGCCTGACTTTTTGTTTCGTCACACAGATATAGAAACCGAGACGATTGAAATGGAAAGCTACAGCTCTATTTTCGTCCCAACTGAGACAGATCATATTCATTTTTATAACTTGTGTTAATGTTTGAATATTATTTGGAGACCCCCACAGTTTGGTCATCCTTAGGCTTTCTGATCGTATAAGGTATTCATGCGGTCCTGTTTGAATCCCCATGGCGTGGCAGGATTTTCGACATTGGCTTGTCAGCTAGGTCGAATTCGGCCGCTGTTTGGAGGAGAATTATATCGACCGAGTGCTCTGATCGGTATTTCTCCAAGGTTTCACCGAGCAACACCAGGCGAATGTCGGAGCTAACAAACGGGCCATGGACCGTGCGCGCTCTTTCCTTCTTTCTCCTCGTCAATTCCTCACTCCTCACACAAACAAATTTACACGCACTACACTACCATACTCGTGGGAAGCTTGAGCTAGTCCCTGCTGAGGCGGTGCCCCGCTGGTGGGTGATACCTGGTTGGGGAAAACCCGACAGGTAGCCGACAGGTAGGCCGGCGATGAATATCCCCATCCTGCGGGGGAAGATCACCGTCACCTCTCTCGACAGAAAAAAAACATGCCCTACACTTACGGGAGTAATGAGCTTAGCAGTTTACGCGTTCGGAGTCAATCAGTCATCCGGCCCTGGTAGCACACTGTTTCATTCCCCCATATATATATATATATATATATATATATATATATATATATATATATATATCTATATATATAAAAGAAAGTCGTGTTAGTTACGCTATTTATAACTCAAGAACGGCTGTACCGATTTGGCTGAAAATTGGTGAGCAGGAAGCTTAGAGCCAGGAGACGGACATAGGATACTGTTTATCCCGTTCGACAGCGTTCCTGTGTGAGAACGCACGTTTTCGCGTGATTTCGCATGTTTTCGCGCGAAGGTACTTAACTGAAGAGTGCAACCTATGCACCAAAATACAGGAAGAATAATGAATGATTAATCTACTTAATTTTTTATTTGTATTTTCTAATAAACAATTTAACTTAATAAATTCCAAAATCTGCTTATTTATTGCCTTTAACAGCCGGTCGCTATGATTACAGCTTTGTATTTTTCTCTTAAACAAAAATCAATTCCAAAAAAAACGCTCTGCTACGTAATAGATTTTTTAATTATCTATTTAATATCAGAGCGTTTTTTTAATTCATCTTTGTTTGAGAAAAAAACACAAATCTGCAATTGCTTTGTTATTACGAGTGCAACAAGGATAGTACAGTTTCTCACAGTGAGTGAGACGCGAGAAAAAGATGGGACCGGCTGTTAAGGCGGAACAGAGTTCGCCGGGTCAGCTAGTCTATATATATAAAAGAAAGTCGTGTTAGTTACACTATTTATAACTCAAGAACGGCTGTACCGATTTGACTGAAAATTGGTGAGCAGAAAGCTTAGAGCCAGGAGACGGACATAGGATACTGTTTATCCCGTTCGACAGCGTTCCTGTGTGAGAATGCACGTTTTTGCACGTTTTCGCGTGATTTCGCATGTTAGCGGTCATTGTTGCCTGTTGTAACCCATTGTTGTAACGCCGCACTGATAACAGAAGGCGATAATGATAGTCACCTTTCGTTCGCCGTTATATCTATATATAGTCGTGTTAGTTACACTATTTATAACTCAAGAACAGCTGTACCGATTTGGTGAGCAGAAAGCTTAGAGCCAGGAGACGGACATAGGATACTGTTTATCCCGTTCGACAGCGTTCCTGTGTGAGAACGCACGTTTTTGCACGTACGCAGTGCAACAAGGATAGCACAGTTTCTCACAGTGAGTGCGACGCGAGAAAAAGATGGGACCGGCTGTTAAGGCGGAACAGAGTTCGCCGGGTCAGCTAGTATATATATATATATATATATATATATATATATATATATATATATATATATATATATGGAGAGAGAGAGAGAGAGAGAGAGAGAGAGAGAAAGAAAGAGAAAGGGAGTGACCCTCCCACTCGAAGACCCCCGCGACCCAGACGTCTCGGCCGCCGCGCAGACTGTCCGTCCCCACGCCCCCCGGCCCCTTGGCGTGGCGGGCGCGCACATGCCCTTACGCGGGCGGGGGCCGCCTTCCGCAGCGCAGGCGCAGCCGCATTCCGGCTGCTGCACACGACGGCGGCGGCGGCGGCAGCGCAGCGGTCGCGCAAGAGCACTGCCTCATTGCGCGCGACCCGCGCGGCTCGCGGTCGCCGCCGGCCGCGCGCTTCCGCCTCGCCCCCCACCGCGGCCAGCCTCGGTTGATTCGTTGGTTGATTGATTAGCCCTTCCGGGCACGTCAACTGCTAAGGTCATTTGTCCCGTTAGTGAGTTAGTGTCATAGGTCTCGGTGTGTTGAATGGTTTTTATTCCTAGTGGCGGTGTACCTCCCCTGCTGGGTAGAGATACGGCACCGACTTACATGGCGCCTTGCTGGGGAATCCCCCCTAGGATATCCTCTAGATGGGATAAACTCCAAGCTCCCAACTGCTCTTCCGGTGAGTGTGCTAGGGTATTACGTGTGTGTGTGTGTGTGTGTGTGTGTTGTGTGTGTGTGTGTGTAAATAATGGGGCGAAGATAAGGCAAGGGAGAGGAAGGAAAGATCGGGCGGGTCGTAGCCATTTGCTGAGGTATTTCTCCGCCATACTTCAGGTGTTGATTGGTGAAACCGTGGTAAAAATCAAATCAGAGCAGCCACGGGTTAGAATTCTCGTCAAGAGACAACTGAATTCGACCTCTACCTAGCTAGGGTTAAAAAAAATACAATATTGAGTCTGGAAACCTTGGACCTCCAGGTCAGAGTCGTTGCAGATACAGCCACAGTAGTGGCTACGAGCGAATATCAGCCGGTCCGCCTGGGGTTTAGGAATAGCCTTAACTTCATAAAACCACTACATTGAACGCACGGGAAATACATCCTTTACAAAGCTTGCAAACCACAGGTTAGAAACCAACAACCGCTGCAGTCGCAGCAGCCTAGGCGGTGCGGTGGAAGTGGGTAAGTAAAAACTGAGTCCGCTTCCTGTTCGCACCATACGGTACAACCACTCAGGTGTCGCGTTTCCGAGACTGCACAGAAACTGGTAAGAAGGTTTTACGCTCTGATACTGGATTTAGTAGTTCTTCCATTTCTTTTCTTTCCTTAAGCACAGTTGACTCCGGTTATAGTGAACTCGGATATCGGAACCCTCGATTATAGTGAACTTAAGTCACTATTCCCGTTTCACTTGCATTACAAACAAGCATTAGAAAATTCGGTTATAGTGAACCTGAACCTAGGCTATAGTGAACGTAGGAAATAAATGGGAACTAGAAATTAATTGGATTTCTTATGTCATTAGGCGATTAAAAGGGCCTTCAGAGTGGGATTGTGTTCCAACAATACAAGAGGCATTGAAATGTATCGTGACTAAATTGCGATACATAGAGACAGAGGACAATGCAGAATCAAGTATAGAGAGAGCACGAATTCTGGAGATGGATTTAATGAAAAATGCACGAAGCAAACAATTCAAAAGATCTTATTTTTTTACGTACAAATAAAAAATATTGAAATTTTCATTTCGTGCTGTTAATGAATTTTGCGGAATATTAATAAAATCATTGTGGAAAAATTTCATTTAATTGCTGTTAATGAATTTTGCGGAATATTAATAAAATTAATCATTGTGGAGAAATTCCATTTATTTTCACATCATCGAATTAAGTGATATAGTGAACCAAACATGTTAGTCTTCAGACATTCACTACAACTGGAGTCGACAGTATTTGGAGAACGTAGCAGACAGAGTGATGTAAAAGACTTTCTTTATGATTATATTACAAGAGTACGGGAAAGAACGCATCAATTTATCATTTAAATTCATTTCATAAGAAAGAACAACCATGCGTTGCATGACCTTTTCACAGATGCATAAACAAACGCAATATGTCCATGTAATTGGTGTCAGATAGCAAATTTAATTTTGCCTCAACTCTTTTTATTCCAAGAATTTCTGTGAAGAAAATACAATCGCATTACTAATTTGTTCTACAACCACAATACCGCCTTTATGTTCAGCGCCACGAAATAAAACCACAAAAAACGGTGAGATAAGAAAACGTGATTACCCTGAGCATATGTAGTTCGCCATCACAACTGCACCGCGTACTTGTACCGAGAGAGGAAACTGCAATAAAGGAACACTATCTCTTGGCTGGGAGGCGTTGCGCCCTGTTCACAAACACTCCGGAGCGGAGTGACGCAGATTGCAGAAAGGGGAGACGCATCTGGACGCATCTGGGTGCACCCACTCGACACCCGTTGTCGCACCCGACACCTCGTCGCGCTCCGCGCCTTCCCCTCCCAGTCGCAGCGGCACTCGCGGGCTTCTTACTTCTCTACTTACAATTCAGATACAGCCAATGTATTATCCAGATACAATCAACGTAATACACAAATGGAATCAACTTATAATTCAAATAGAATCAACATTTTATCCAAATAGAATCACGGTATTTTTCAAATAGAAGCACCATACTATCCAAATAGAATCACCGTACAATCCAAATAGAATCACCGTACAATCCAAATAGAATCACCGTATTATCCAAATAGAATCACCGTATTATCCAAATAGAATCACCGTTTTATCCAAATAGAATCACCGTACAATCCAAATAGAATCACCGTACTATCCAAATAGAATCACCGTATTATCCAAATAGAATCAAAATGTAAAACAGAACCAAACCTTATAATATAAATGAATAATATAATAGTATAAAAAAACTTTTTTTATAAAACAGCACTATTTTTGTTGGCTAAAATATTTATCATGGATTTGATCATTGTAACCGTTAAAAGTCTTAGTTGAATCTATAATTTTGCTAGCTTGCTTGTTTTTGTGTGAGATATTAGAATATATAAAAGCTCTTGAGTATTTACGGAACTATAAGAAATAATTCGATGGTTTCTCGAGACTCAGAACAGCATAGCATGAGTGCACAGATAAAACATTCAAGGCATGTAATGTGAATAAACGCTTAATAAAAAATTAAATGTAATCTTCTTTCTTAGGGGAAGGGGGACGGGGACTTCTTCTGCGGAGTCGTGTCTTGTCGTGCCCACTTGCACTGGAAGTATCCTCCTCCTTTACCATTCAACACACATTCAGCAGTTCCTTTCCCTAGTTCTCCCAACGCAATGCAATGCACTATATTGCATCGTATTGCACTATCCGTGTTGCATCGCATCGCATCGCATCGCACCGCACCGCCGTGTTGCATCGCATCGCCCCGCGCCTCCCCTCCCCTCCCCATCCCACATTCCAGCCCTCTCCGCTCCGCCTCACGACATCTCGTTGTGCCATGAGCTCTCCACCCCGCCCCACTTTCCCTTCTCTCCCTCCCAAGCAACAAGATCGCAGCGCCCGTACCGAACCCCGCCACGCCCTCTCTCGCAGCCCCCCCCCCCACCGCCTGGCTTTCCCTTCCCGCCCTCCGAAACAACAAGAGCACAGCGCGCATACCGAAACCCGCTCCGTTCCTCCCCGCCCCACCCTAGGTTCTGCCTCGTCCCAGTCCGCCCTTCGGAGTAACAAGAGTGCAGCATCCGTACCGAACCCCGCCCCTCCCCGCCTCGCGCCGTGCCGCACTCCGCTCCGCCGTACGACGCGCCACGCCCCACGCGACGCACAAGGCGCGATGCGTGACTTACGGGCAAGCTCACGCGCGCGTCACTGCGCACTTACCAAGGCGAGGGCTCTGTGCGGCGCGGGCAGGGGTGCGTAAATGCACAACCAGACGAAGCCCGAGGGTAAGGCCCTCGCTAATACTTTTAAAACCAAATTTTACTTCAGTTTAAAATCGCAGGAAAATATGTTAATATTATTTCTTTAATTGCAAAGATTATAGTTTATTTTATATTCATTTTAATTGTTTTAAATACTTGAATATTATAAAGGGGCTCTATTGTTCGGTCATGATTAAGCCACGTTAAGATATTAATCTTACACTGCGCGTTGACTTATTCTAGTAACAACCAGGCAAACTGCCTCTCTTACAGAGATTCTGCAGTTGGATTGTTTTTCTTTTTTCTATGATGCTACGATTCAATAGAAGATTTGGCCAGAAATTATTAATAAAAATATAATTTATGATTCGGAGTGCCATGTTCTTTGCTGATTGGCGAGGGAGGACACAAATGACGTCCCCTTTTCTGAGAAGCAAATCACCATGGTGTGTCATTCCCATTCATTCAATAGGTGAAAGTGGGAGTAATTATGAATGATTGATTAGTAATAAGTTAATGGTTTTGATGAAATAATTAAGATATCGTGAGAGAAACAAACTAAGTAACATCTACATGGTGCTGTGATAAGAGGACTCGAACACATAACCTTCGACTAACGTACCTAGACGATGCTCTAACCTCCATGCGACCGAGGCAAGCAGTAAAAATGTACACAATATTTGCAGACGTGACAATCGAAAGTCATTCTCCTTAATGCGAAGCTTCCTCAGGTCAATTACGCCCCACAAACGGCCTTCACTGAGGAGAGGCATCACACGTAGTCTGATGGCTCCTCTCCGCAGCCTTCACCTTCACCTCAACAGCCGCGTGGCCTAGACCCTGAACGCACTGACCCTCGGACCACGGGCCCGGCCAACGCCAACGCCCCCGCTGAGCGGTTCATTCGCGAACAGGAAACAAGGCCTGCGAAATCGTTGCGTTTGGGATAGATCATCTGAACATCTGAAGGGATAGATTAGGGAAATAATAAGATAAGCTATATTTTGTAAATACAGAACACGTCGGTTATAGTGAACTTCTGGGGACTAACAGGTTTAGATCACTATATCAGATGTTCATTACATCCGATGATTTCAAAATTGAATGGAGTTTCTCCACAAAGATAAATTTTATTAATGCGTAGATATTTATTAAGCGTTTGATGATTCCATTCATAAAAACATAATTTTATTTACTTTTCTACTTGATTTGCATAAATTCTCACAATATTACTTTTATTAAATGATATTATAAACATTGATGAACAACTATCCCTAATATCTGATTGCAGACACTTAACTGACACTATGGGGAATTAGCAGCTCATCTAGCTGGGGAGGAATACATTTCACGGAGCGATGCAGTTTTCGGTGAAGCTCTACTATTTTACCACCTGTCCAGAAAAAAGTCGCTAGCCTAAAGCGACTTAAACACGGGAGCTGACTGAATGCCTCATGAGACCTCACGAGAGAAGCGTTGCATTGCGGTAGCTTGGGTTGCGCAGAAAAACTGAGGGGAGACGTACGGAGCGAGAGGTAAAAAGGGGAGAAAGGGGAGGGGTTGAGTGGGAGGCGGCAAAAGCAAGATGGAGACGAAAAAGAGCGAAAGGGAAACAGAGCGTCTAAGAGCGAGAAGACCAGAGGAAGGTTGCAATAACGAGTGAGGCGAGAGAGTGACAGCTAGAGGGAAAGTGGGCGAAATAGAGAGAGTGAAGGAGAGACAAGAGGGATAACGAGGAAGACGCACGACAAGAGAAAAGACGAGGCGAAGACGACAGAAACAAATAGGACGAAAGAAAAAACTAAACACCTCCAAAAAATCTATAAATGAAATGTAAACGAAGGAGACTGCAAAAAGTCGTAAAACACAGAAGGAGCGCGAAAAATTCTTCATACATTCAAGGAAAATGAAAGGAACACAAGCTAATAAAAAGACGAATGAATAAATCAACATTTCATGCATGAAATGAAATATATATTCGTATATGAATTTAGTATATGAAATTATAAACGATTCATTTATATTAAACATCTACCAATAAGACAAAAAATCGGAATAAGCTTGCAAATAAATGTATTCTCGCATATTAGAGAAACGACGACAACATCAGTCCCCAGCAAAGAAAACGAACACCGAGTCAACGAAAGGACGTGACGTTCAACGGAACCAACAAAAAAAAACTGAGCAAAAAGATTCCAAGGCAGCACGAGCGGCGGCGAAGGCGATTCGCAGCCGTCCGCACACTGAGAAAGCGTGTGCAATGTTCAAACGCGCGTGAAACGCAGAGCGCTCGTCCGCCGCCGATTAAAGAAGAGAAATCGGGCGTGCGGGGCGGGCGGAGAGGGCGAACGAGCGAAAGAACGAAAGCCAGGCGTTCCGCAGGGACACGAGTGCCGCCACACGGCCACGGCCGCCACCGCCGCCGCCGCCGCCGCCGCCGCCGTGTGACGTCACGACTCCTGCGCCGCCTTACAAGGGAGAGCACCCAGCGCGCCCACGCGCCCGCGCCCGCGGCCACGCCCCCCCCCCCGGCGCCCCCGCACGCTGCGCAGCTCTGCAGCGATGGCGCTGGATTAACACGATCACTGTTCGAGGAATCATCTCTGATGCACATTAATTATTTATATAAAGGATTAGCACTAAAAGTTGCAGTAACATGCTACCAAAGAGTCCCAACTATGATTGTGCGCGGACTCGACGATAAATAGGCGAGCGCCATGTGCATAAAATAATGTTGGGGGTTAACGAGTTCACTATTTAAAGGATCATATACGAAATGCATTCATTGTTTATAGCAAGTTCTTGCATCGTATATGATTTCCATGTAGAATTATTGTTCTGTCCTGCGAGTATTTTTACAAATCGTACATACGGTATTCCATTTCAATATTTGTGAATATGTAATAAAAAACAAAAATCTTTCAATTTGTCTTACAAAGACATATAATCTTTACTTTAAGTATATTCCGTCATCATTGTAGTTTATTGTGGATAGTCCGAAGATCCCTATATATTTCATATCAGTCAGTAAACATATTAAACAAGGACAGACAGCGCTGATATAGTCATCGAATATGTTAATTCTCTTCTCTCTGTTCTCTCTCTTCCTCCTTCCCCTCTCTTTTCTCTCTTCCTCCCCATCTCTCTTCCTCCCTCCCCTCTCTCTTCTTTCCCCCCCTCTCTCTTCCTTCCCCCCTCTCTTCTTCCCTCCCTTCTCTCTTCCTCCCTCCCACCCCTCTCTCTCCCTTTCTTTCTTTCTCTCTTTCTCTCTTTCTCTCTTTCTCTCTTTCTCTCTTTCTCTCTTTCTCTCTTTCTCTCTCTTTCTCTCTCTTTCTCTCTCTCTCTCTCTCTCTCTCTCTCTCTCTCTCTTATTTCAGCCTTGTCTCGGGCGACGCGGAGGATGCCTCTTTCACTCTTTACACAGGAAGCATTTCCGCGAAACACTTTGGGCCAAGTTCAAAAATCCCAAGCGCTTTACATCCACTTCCCAGACACTGCGAATCACCGCTCACTTGACGTGCACGGAATTCCTGCCGGGAATAGAAAGGGTTTCCAAAGACCAACAGTGAAGAAGTTTTACGGCAGAGAGATACACCCGAAACTGAATAAAGATGGTGGGCTCGCGTCAATTTTAATCTTTGTGAAGGTCTCTTCTTTGAAACGGATATACGAAAAGATTATCATGGCTAGTATTTACTTGTTTTTAAAACTAAAAATAATTTTAATATATTGAAACAAATCGCCTCTTCTACTGCTGAACTTCTGTTTTATTCGCCTTTATAATAGAAAAAAAGTAGTTTCTAAAGATGAATTGTGAAGTTGTTTAACATAAATTTCAGTTCTGGAGAAAAAGACGAAACTGAATAATCATGGAATCAACAATTTTAATATCATTTGAGGCAAAAACTTCTTTGTATATTACTTGCGAAAAATTTTATGTGGTTTGGAATAATTTATATGCATTTCAAATTATGTGGAGCACCACAGTGGAGTCATTTCCCTTCTCTCAAAGACCTCTGTTACATACTACTACACACGTGATGGAAACGACTTAAACAATTTCAAAGGACAAATTTAAATAACATTTCGTAACCGTACAAATATCTTACAATGACAAAAAGAAGTTAAAACGCACATGCACGAAGCCAAAAACTATTAACCGTAAATATCCACAATCATTCAAGCGAGAAGTTTCTCGACGTAATTTTTTCTCCCGATACCAGTTACCCCAGTATCGATTGTTTTTCCTTTCACACTTCCGGTAGGTAATTTTCCGCCGCAGTGCACACGCGATGTGGACAGAGCGCGTAGCAATTTGCACCCAGCGACGCGTGTGAATTTCAAGAAGTGCCTTGGGACTCGCCGATGGGTGTCGAGGCGCGAGCAAGTTCTAAGGAACAACCGTTTACAACGAAGTCCCTCTCGTGCCGGGAAGAATCAACATTTCAAGAACACTGTTGGAGGCTTAGTGTGATCGAAATCGTGTCCTCGAATCACATTTGCGAGAATTTAATTTACTGCGGAGAAACAGATTTTTAGAAACACGTATTATACCATGAAGCTAATACGGCCTGTGAGAACTACATCAAATTGCTTACAATGCAAAGCAGATCTCTTTTAAACTTTACAAATGCGCCAAATATTGTCGAGAAAACTGTCAGAGACAGAAAAATCACAGACATAAAATTAAGTCAAATTAATTATGGTCCAGTGCTAAGAGCGTTTTCACGCTGTGTTTGTTTGTTTTGTCAGGAAAATGCAATGTACACATTCAAAGATTTTATTCAAAACCTTACTTTACATCTCCCCACGTGACTTACAGTTTAAATTGATTATTTACGTAATACACTATTCTTCCTCAAGCACTGTAGATTAGCTGCGCACTCATTGACCTTTCCATTTTTTCGGCAGTCCCAAACACTGATTTCCTTTAGGGTGGTATTGAGTGACTTATTTTGATGTTCTCGAATGATCCATTCTTTGTAAATGGTTCATTCGCTCCTGAATTCTTATATTTTTTCATTTAAATTAAAAATCCGTTACTTATTTCATATATGATTTCTTATTCTCTGCTCTCGCTGAATCACCAATAATGATCTCAAAAATTTCACATCAGAAGCCTGAATTCTGCTGCAGAATTCGGATTTTCAGTAGTTAAGTTTTTTTTCCTATAGAGATCAGTTGGCAGAGCTAATGAGTTATAACATTTTAAGATTTCTTTCTTTACCTTGTTTGTTAGGGATCTTTTAATTGGTCTACGTATATAATTAAAACACTCCGTTTCCTTTCTTAATCAACTTCTCCGTATCTGAAATGTCAGACTCTAGAACTTAAAAATGCCGATTTGTTCAATGATATTATCCCTTATTAATTTTTATATTACAGAAAACCGACCTTGAACAGTCATGAACGTGGAAGAAATTACTACAAAACACAACTGAAACCCTTCCTCATCTCCAGGTTCGCAAAGAAAACTCCAACGGCACACCGCAACCAAACAGTTTCGGGCGAACGATTCACATTCCGTCGCTAACGACACACCCGTCTACCGCAACGGTCCCGCCGTCGCAGTCTCAACGCAGACGCCCAACCGCCAATGTTTACGTCTGCGCCGCCTCGCGCAGATCCGCGCCTGGCCGCGGAGGCAAGCGATCGCTATCGCCTCGCCTTACACTTCGGTTCTTATAACGTGGCCGATGACATTAGGTCATTTTTACACCTCCTGCCTTATTGGTTGGTTGGTGATTCCGGGCGCGTCAACAGCTTAGTTTATTAGTCCTGTAAGTGTAGTGCCTGATTCTTCCCCGGGAGATGGCGGTGATCTTCCCCTGCTGGACGGCGAAATCCGGCGCCGATCTACCGTCGGCTAGTGAGGTTTCCCCCTAACCAGGACTCTCCCACCAGCGAGGCATCACCCCAGCCGGGACAAGCTCTAAGCTCCCGACCGGTCTCCCGGAATATGTGGTAGTGTAGTGCATGTTAGTGTAAGGGGAGAGGATAGGATAGGATAAGGAAGAGGAAGGAAAGATCGCGGGCGGCCCGTTTGTTAGGTTACTGCTACGGCATTCACCTGGTGTTGATCGGAGAAACCACGGAAAACTACTGATCAGAGCAGCCGGCCGCTAGAATTCTCCTTCAGACAGCGACTGAATTCGACCTAGCTGAACAGCTAGTGTCAAAACTCCTACTGCTAATAGAACTCGAACCTAGAACCTCCCGGTCAGAGGTGCTATAGTGACATCAGTTGATGCACTGAGCTACCGCTCCCAGTCCTGCCTTATAAAATAAATCTTTATAACAGTGAAAAGCACATGGTTGACATCATGAGCCCTGTTGAAAAGGACGTTCGCGAATTAATTAAAACGATTCCTTTTATAAGGCGGGAGGCGTAAAAAGGACCTAATGTCATCGGCTACGTTACGAAAACGCAAGTATAAAAGCGGCGGAGAGCGCGCGGCGGACGCGATCGCACGTGGGCGCCGTGGACGCCCCCGGCAGTCGCAACGAAAATAAACCGCCCTCGCGCCTGGCGCCGTGCAACCCGCTCCAGAGATGCGCTCTGCGACAGTCGCATGCAACTGCTTAGTGGATACCATAAAAAGTTTTCACATTTTTTGTTGTGGTTGCTGCCGGCTGAGTTTAGCTCCGAGTCAGCATTGCTGTTGGTTCTGGCTTGAAGAACCTGGGGTTCGATTCCCGACGTTGGTGGATTTACAATTTATTTACAGAATAAACATATTCTCTAAATAAACATATTAAGTTGAGGGAGATGACTTGTTTTATTTCTTCATATACATCAATAACACCGCATCAGGGTTCCCACTATTCGGGTTTTCAATGCTAGATACACCCCGAAGTTGAATTCACTAGTTGTCTGAAGGAGAATTCTAGTGGTCGGTTGCCTTGATCGTTAGTTTTCCGTGGTTTCTTTGATCATCACCAGGCAAATGCAGGAGTTAATAAACGGACCACGGACCGCGCGCGACCTTTCCTTTCTCTTCCTTGTCCTATACTCACACTTCACTTACACTCATTTTCACCTACATGCATTACACTACCGCACACGTTGGGAGCTTAGAGCTTGTGCCGACTGGGGCGGTGCTCCGCTGGTAAGATTCCTGGAGGGGAGAATCTTGCAAAGCAACGTGTAGGTCGTCGCCGGATGGTGAACTTCCAGCATGGGAAGAACACCGTCAGCCCCCGCAATAAAACATTCGCTACACTAACGGTAATGACCAAAGTAGTTCACGTGCTCGGAAATATCAACCATTTTTGTTGTAATTTTTGGTTCTCTCCTATGCTCGGCAGCGTATAAAATAGCAACTACTTCGCTGTGAACAAACTTCTATTGATTGATTCCATAATTACTATGATTTTCCTATTTTTTAAATGTATATTAACTGAAAATTGTAAAATTTAATTTTGAAAAATATAAGCGAAATGTACTTACGCAATACGTGTTTTAATATTGAGATCTAGAATGTCTTCAAAATATTCCTTTTAATTATAAATAAATCCACTAGATACGCCTCTCTTTCCCTGCCATCTGACCCTGAAACCCTTTTTTCGAAATCTCTCCTCCGTAAATGTGTGTTTATCATTTATAAATGATTTCTTATCTCCCCACGTGCCGGATTTTAATAATACATGGATCCGAAGCGATGGAATGCTTTGTATAAACATCTGAGGGATATGTGTGTACAATGTAATAGCTAAAAACAGTATTTTTATATAAAAATTGTTAAAATTCGAATGCAAGAATTAGAGTGAGAAAACTTGTGCAAAAAATAAACAAACAACACCGGTTCTCATGCAAAAAGTCAGACACTCTGGTAAGTAACCATATAGTACAAGATAAAAAGAACAGAACATTTTATTTGAGCTTCCCTATGTCTTGAAAATGGGCCACGAGTAAAGAGAAAAGAACCCGGTTGATCGTAAACAAAAGGAAGACCCTCACTTCGCAGCCTCCTCGTCCCAAACAAGTTCGCAGCGAGTGCTTGCTCCGGCGGGAGAGCTGGCATCGTGCGGTCAAACAGCGAGCGCGCACAGTCCACGAAAATAAACAGCGCCCACGCACTCACGCACGCGTGCACGCCCACGCGCCGGGAGCGCAGTCTGGTGGGAGGACGGAGTCTCTGGGGCACGAGAACTTCTTCACAGATAAAGGCGAGTTACCTTGAACGTGTTTTATTTGACTTTCCGTATACTATTGAACCAATACCGGTAGCGGAGAGAGAAAAGATATCAACTAACGGATCGAGCGAGGCGTGTTTGGAAGGCCGCGGATTCGATTCCAGCAAAGTGTTGAAAACTTAAGTTTTTAGACAATCACTAGTAAAGGCTGTTACTTTTAGGGCGTGCACAGCGAGCAAAATATTCATTATTTAGCACTAGTGCTACAAGTGAGGAGATTTCGAATGTTCAGGTAAAACTATGAATGCAACACAGAAAACAACATATTTCTTCTAACCGCATCAGCAACTATATACCATAATGTACCACCTGACCAATGTACCGCACCAATAACTGCGCGCATCGCCGCGATGATAATGGGCGAGCGCTATGTGCACAAAATTACCGTGGGCATTACAGGGTTAATTTGTACACTTGAGAATGAAAATCAGTAAAGCTGTTTAAAAAACAGTGTATGGTACGTGGCAAAATATTTTATTTTGCTCATAGGATTACGCAACTCGGCCTATCGCTTTCGTGTCGCTACCTTATTTACTTGCAAAATAAAATGTCAATTTGGCCACTCGTATCTCAAATTCCATTTCAGACAGCGACTAGAAAAGGCGGTTACTTTTAGGGCACGCCAAGCGTGCTAAAAATTCATTATTTATTTAGCACTAGTGCTAAAAGTGGGACGATGCTCAATTGTTCAGACACGTTTGTGAATGCAGCAAAGAAAACAAATTACATTCAGCGGATCAGCTATACCTGATCTTAATGTAACATGGTACATAATTAATTTGTATACCTGAATTAGAAGCAAAAAATGTGTATGGCGCACGTGGCAAAAGTGATTTTATTTTGCTGGTAGAATGGCGCCACAGTGCCTCGGGTCGCAACATTTCCTACTTGCAAAACAAAATGAAATTTTACAACTTGTATCATAAATAACTATTATGTGTCAGTTTATGGCGGCTGTCGGAATGGAATACGAAGTCCGACTGCTGTGATCAGAGGTTTCCATGGTTTCTCTGATCACTTCCATTCGAATGCCCTGATCAACAAGCCGCGCACCTGCGCGAGTTTCCTTCCCATTATCATCATCATCATCATCATCATCATCATCATCATATCTCTCTTACATTTTGGCACAACAAATTTTAAATATTCATTATCTCTGTTTCCAAACCTGAATTCAATTTATGTTTTTAAACAGATCATCAAATAATTAAACATTTATTTAGGAACTTATTGACAATATTTAGGAACTTATTGACAATATTTATGAACTTATTGACAATATTTATGAACTTATTGACAATAGTGTTAAGAAAGCACTCAACCCTAAATACGTGGTAACGAATAGCTCAGTATATATTAACCCATCGTTGCGTTTAGCTGTTCGTGCAAAAGGCCTTCGAATGCGGCACGTTTGTGTGTGTTCGTTTGTTTGTTTCTTTGTTCGTTCGTGTATGTGTGTGTGTGTGTGTGTGTGTGTGTGTGTGTGTGTGTGTGTGTGTGTGTGTGTGTGTGTGTGTGTGTGTGTGTGTGTGGTGTGTGTGAGGGGGCTTTCCGGGTCAGTGGGCACGTTGCGCAAAGGCGCCATCTGGAGGTCCGCACGCGTCGGCTGGCGCCTCTGGGATGGACGCGGCGCCGTTCAGAACCCACAAGACGCACACGCGCGCGCGCCAGCGGAGCCAGCGGCCAAGAATGCGGTTCCGGCTGTCAGTGGACACGCGCCCTGCGCTTGGCTCCGCGCGATCGGGGGATCCCGACGACGCCCATACCGGCGTAGGTGGCTCAGGGCGTCAACTGATGCCACTGCAGTGCCTCCGACCGGGAGGTCCTAGCTTCGAGGCCCGACGGGGGTAGGATTTTAGTCACTGGCTTTTCAGCTAGGTCGAATTCAGCCGCTGTCTGCAGGAGAATTCTAGCGGCCGGCTGTTCTGATCGGTAGTTTTCCGTTGTTTCTCCGATCAAAACAAGGCGAACACCTTCACTGACGGGCCACGTACCGCATGCGATCTTTTCTATCTCTTCCTTTCCCTATCCACATCCGTTACATGCACTACACTATCACACGCGCCGAGAGACCGGTCGGGAGCTTAGAGCTTGTCCCGGCTGGGGCGGTGGCCCCCTGGTAGGAGATACCATTTCTTTATTTTTCACTGACAAAATTACGTGAGTATTTCATACTATTCTTTTTAAATATAAAAGCAAACATGATAATAATATATAAGCTTTTTGATTTCATTATGATAAAGTAAAAAAATATTAAGAAACCTCAACAAATAAAAATTGAATCACTTTTTTTTTGCTGGACTAATTTTTTTAAGGAAAAATATCTAGTCTCCAAATTTTCCCTATCTGACAATGATACTGCAACAAATTTCTTAATTTTCCTCAGCCTTTTACGGAGCATTCAATTTTTCGCCTGTTTTCTAGAAATTGGTTACCCTTGAGAAACAGAATATTACAAGAGGGAGAAACAATACAGTGAAAACTGGAAGGAAGGTTGAAATGAGGAACTTGGAAGGATAAAACAGAAAGCGGTGTATGAGAAAGCAGGAAGTGCGATAAAGACATAAAACCGTCATTAAAAATTAAGCAAAATGAGGAAAAAAGATGGACGATGGTCCGGTTCTGAGAGACGAACCCGTGGGGCGCAAATAGTGAACAGCATAAAGCTCATTATTTAAAAATAAAATCTACCCTTCACGTAAAGAATTACGACCATGGAAAAAATCAAGATCTTTTCATCTAAAAATAAAGGACTCTTTTAACAAAGGGTGTTGCATTTTCAAACTTGCTTTAAATTTATGCCAATGTCAGTAGTTATCAAAACAGCAATCCATAAAAATATTCCTTTCGCCGAGCGCTCACTCGGACAAACACAAACACCCCCTCCCACACACACATGCATACACACCTACATACACCTGCATACACGCCTACATACACACAACCCTATAAGAAACCAGGTCATATAGAACTTGTGCCCGGAGATAATGGTTTCATTGTCGCTGCATCGAAACAATAAGGCAATGTGTCATTTATCGAAGACAATACCTTACTGTTCAGAAACTTTACCGCTCCAATCGATTGTATTACCGTTGAATAAGACATGTAATATATCTTAAACATGTGGAACATTGGAGTATAAAGAACTGGTTAATGAGGAAAGTACGAGGGAACGAAGGTAAGTAATGACTAAGGATGAAAGAACTGCGCATCAACCTAGCTGTCTCCGAGATGGTCTTGTTTAACTCTACGAGTCAACACATACCATGACTAATGCTCTACTCATTTTATATACAGCCCCAGCAACGTTGACTCATAACGGGATGGCTTCGTTTACAAAATGTCAGAATTCAGTACTCCGTTGAACTACATGAAGGTCACTCCCAACTGATACTTATAGAAGCGTAGAGAAATTACGTAATATTCACGTATTTAAAAAGATACTTGCAATTTAACAGATATGTGACATTCAAAATTTCGGCATCCGCAGTTGGTCATTTGATTGTTTTACTGCTGTTTGCATATTTTTAAATTCTTGGAACTAGTCTGAGTTCTAATATAATTCCCTGAGTTTCCGCTTCTAATGCTTCAATGATTTTCGGATGAAATATCTGGTATTCTCATAGGGAATAGGGAAATTAGGGGTGTAAGTCCTTAGATAAACTTTGAAATTCTCAAATCACAAGAATATTGAAAAATTGGAGATGATTCCAAACTTTGAAATCCTATCCTAATAGGTTCATATAATACTCGACTCTAGTATTTTAAATATTTGTAGAGATAATAATACTACAATTTACACAAGTCTTAAGTACTGAATTTTTCGTGTGGAACAAATTTTAATTTTGCAATAGGCACAAAATATGTTAATCTTTCTTAGTTTTTAAAAAACTTAATGTATCAGTAAGCCAAGAATTCTTTAAAAATTGATTTTTCTTGACATGCTTTATTACATAGTTGTCTAATATAATAATATACAAAGGATTTGAGGGCTAGGACTTTTATCAGCATGTATAGGATTGGTCTTAACAACACAAACACGATCATTAAAGATACATAAAGAGAGACAAGAAGAACTGCCCTATGCCTACAATATTCTGAAATTGAATTGAGTAAATGTTTTACAGGAATAGTCCTATGAACGAGTACTCAAAAATGAGCTCAGTGACAAAGTCACGGATTCGTATTCGTAAGTTTCGTATTCTCACAGTTAAGGATCTTTCATTGCCATCACCTCCAGGACTGTCACAAGATAACGTAATAAAAAGGATGACACAGAGCGGCATTGTAGAGGAATGGTTCCCTACTTTGAATCCTATTTCCTGAAAACTACACCAGGGACTTTTCAATACATGCTCAAAGACACCATCAATTTCATTCAGAAGCCACATCCAGGTTTGTTGGTAGAATTCAAGACTACGACCTCGGTGCCCAAAAAAGTGACAAATGTCAAAATTCTTCATATTTTAGTTTAGGTTTTAATTAGAAAATGTTATATTTTACTGATACAAATTTCACAAACGTAGTTCGCAAGAAATGTGATATAAAGGGTACAACCCCTTGACTGCAAAATAAACGGCTCCACTCAGGTTTAATTCGTACTTCGGCAAAATTATACTTTCTGAGATGTCACTTTTCTTCTGCATAGTCATTGCATGGTTCCACCTCTAGTGGCATTTCGAAAATGTGTTGCCTTTATCCGTTTATCCTAGGTCTAAGTCCAATAGAGTGGCCCTTCATTTCATGAAACAAGTTTCGCTGACTTTTCCTGGTTTTCATGAGCATTTAAAAAATGTTTCACTGATAAGATTCGTATAGTATTTCACACTATTTAAAGTCAATATTAAAACAACTCAGATATTAATTTGTCAGCAGTCCGATTTCTCCGTGATAAAGTACAAATAAAAACGAACCCAATAAATAGAAACTGAGCAAAAATAAGGACGTCATATTTTTTTGAGCAATAATGTCCAGTTTAGCCGACCTGGATGGCCGAGATGGCTAAGAGCGTGTACCGACTCAGCGCATCGGTTGGAAGGGTTCGCGTGTTCGAGTCCCTCCTTGGGCATGGTTGTGTCCCTTGTCTTTCATGTATGTCTCGTCGCGAAGGGCCTCGCGTTCTGCTGTCACCAGATCAGAGGAACTCGCAAGTGTGTTGGTCTAGTGTATGGTCAAATATGGTGTATGGTCTTACGTCCCATCGGAATGTAAAGGGTGACCAGCAGTTGGCTGAATGAAAGACAGAAAAAAGAAACAAACAATGTCTAGTGTTATAACCATCTCACAACTTTCTCTAACTTCTAATGATTTTCCCACAAATTCCCCATTTTTCTCTGATTTTTCCAAAGCAATAAAATTCCCTGATTTCCCCCGATTTTCAATGGTTTCTAGAATAAGGCCACCCTGTCCAAATTATAGAAGCTCTAGGCAATCACACAACGCCTGCAGCCCTAGCATATCCACGCTTCAGACGATCGTAGCTTACCGGGAGCGGTAGCTCAATGCATCAACTGATTTGACTGCAGGGCCTCTGACCGGGAGGTCCTAGGTTCGAGACCTGACGGCTGTAGGATTATCGATAAGCTTTTCAGGTAGGTCGAATTCAGTCGTTGTCTGGTGGAGAATTCTAGCGGCCGGCTGCTCTGATCGGTAGTTTTCCGTGGTTTCTCCGCTCAACACCAGGCGAATGCCAGAGCAGTACCCTAACAAACGGGGCACGGACCGCGCGCGATCTGTCCTTCCCCTTCCTTGTCCTCTCCTCTCCCCTTACTTACACACTTACACTAACATGCACTACACTACCACATATTTCGGGAGACCGGTCGGAGCTTGTCTCGGCTGGGGTGGTGTTTCGCTGGTGGGAGAGTCCTGGTTAGGAGAAAACCCCACGAGCCGACGGTAGGTTGACACCGGATCTCGCCATCCAGTGAGGGAAGATCACCGCATCTTCCGAGGAAAAAAACATGCACTACACTTAAGGGACTAATGACGTACGCTGTTGACGCGCCCGGAATCGCCAAGCAACCAGCGATCGTAGCTCGAAGCCTCCGCCCCACCCATTCGACGGCGCCGCATCCGCGCGAAGCGGTGGAAGATTGTGGCAACGTTTAGCTTGCGCAAGCGCCTGCAGCTTCTGCCCGATTATTTTACCATTTTTCTCGACGATATCGCCACAACAGCATCGTGGGCACTTGAAAACCGATCCATCATCTGGGGCGTCCGTCCAGAAGCGCTTGTCTGCTCGAGTCGCTTTCAAAGGCGCGCTGCCTGGACATTCCGAGCATCCATCTCCGGCTCTTAGGGTCCTTTGTGGGCTCACGTGCTTCTGTTTTGATTTTCGTTTGTTTGTAGCATTTGGTTCGAAATGGACGGTTAATTCTTGCGGTACATCTGCTGCTTTGTTTTTCGGAATAAGAAAAGATGTTTGGGGAGCAACAGATCATAATGTAGTATCTTCACAATCCATTTCAATTTAGCTTGAAGGTAATTAATCTACTTTCAAGTTTCTGAACCAAAATTATGCTGAATAAAATAATTTTAAATTGGTTTAAATAATGAAGAAAATACAATTTCGTCAGAAAATGTTATCTCTTGATTGGTCACTTCAAAATGCATTATTTTTGTCGTAGAGTTAATGATGTCGTGGAGTCTTGATCTCTTTCTCAACATTTCGTGAGCATCAAATAGAAACGACAACGATTCAATAAAAAGTAACTTACGGGTCCTCTTTTCGGTAATTTCTATATTTTCTTAAAACTGCATCGCTGCCATATATTTTATTACTTCTTTTCCTAAATTGAATGCAATATGAGTTCTTGATTATACTACTTTATTATACCTTCCAAAATATCAGAAGAGTTAATGAAAACGACATTGTATGCTTTACTTTACCCAGAGCAAAAATTACGATCTTATCAGAAAATGTATACTATGTGAATAAAAGCATGTATATAAGTTGTGCCTTTGTTCTACTATGCTTCCTGAATTCTTAGTTTCCTATCTATTGTCCTATGTCTTTATTTTCTTTGATTGTGATTAACTGAACAACCATATGGTCACTTCTTCCTCTTTATCTTCTTCTAACGACTTGTCCTTAAGTGGCCAACCATGAACGAGGGAACTTGCACTTGGTTCTTCTGAGAAATTATGAAATCGTGAATGACGTCTCGATTTGCATTCATGTTCCACGCTACATTTCAAAACAACCATGGCTTAAGTGGGATTACAACCCACAAACATGTCGCAGAGCTGTCATTTGTATCTTCGGAAGGCCATTCATTGCATTCAATATCAGAGTTCCCATCACCAGACCCAAGAACTCCCAACCGACCATCACGCAACTTTCGACACTGCGAGACCTTCCTGGTAACCGCAGAGCCATCCCAACTGTTGCGAAGCGAGCCCCAAATAAAGCGTCCGTCACCGTTCTGGGACACCCCCCTCCCCTTGGCGCACGCGGCTGCCCGCAGTACACGCGGGCGCTGCATCCTCCTTCGGTGGCTTTCCCCGGCGCGGCGCGGAGGCTTCGCCGGAACGCGATATCTCCACGCGGAGACAGCCGCCGGCCGTTCGTGCTTCTCCGCCCGTTTCCGGCGGACGATGAGTCGCTTCGGGCGGCAGACGGCGGCTCGCCGCTGGGTCAGGACATTCCATTTCTATTCTCCAATTTAAACATATACTTGGGGTTTTCTAACGTGGCGGCTGAAGGTAGTATCTCCAAGATGGAATTCAGCACTGCTCTTTGAGTCATTAGAACTAGTGGAGGCTACCACAGCACACACTTTCTCGCACTGCTTGTAACATTTGTAATGTTCGAAAATTCAGAGAGATCGAAGCAAATCGGAATTGGGTCTTTATTATAAGCGTTCTTTGCACAAACAGTTAAAATATAAGGAAAATGCAGCCGTTTTTGAGAAAATCTTAAATTTAATTTTGCCTCCATACTGTACATTTAAAGATATCATTTTAAAGAAAAGATTTATTTCAAAAGAAAAATCTCTACTTTCAGTATTGCAGTTGTACGAAGAGTCCCCCAAAATATTTAACTTTTTCAACTTTCGAAAATCCAGAGAATTCGACAAAGACTGGACCTCCACCATTTTTACGAGCGTACTTTACTGCATACATTCAAAAGTAATTCAAAAATTTGCAGCCATTTTTAAGAAAAAAATGAAAATGCCTTTCAGGCTTCATACAAAATAACACACAAAAATTAAAATATACGTTTCAAATTCAAAATACAGTGGTCATTTTATGACCACAGCTGATGCAAAGCGACTCTTAACATATACATCTAGCCCTACTTCATCAGTCAACAGTGCACATAACAATTTTTTTAACTCAAAAGATGTTCATTAGGCATTATGTTTCAGTTTTATTTTAATATCCATTTTGAACTTTATATCTTAGTTTTCTCGAGAAACCCTTAAAAGCCTTCTACGGAACACTATTTGAGAACAAACATCCGATTTTAGGACATCCTCATGTATCAGTAACAGAACCACACTCGTAAAATATTTCTCGCGAAATATTTCGCATCACTGAGAATACAGCGCCAACAGTCACGGCACCGCGAAGACGGTGACTTCATACGGCGGCGCCTCGAAACCAGGCCAAGGTTCAGAGCACGCGGCCCGTCAGAGGCATCGTCGCCGCCGCCGCCGCCGTCCTCGACGCCGCGACGCCTGCAAGCCAACCGCCCTCGCGGGGACGTAAATCATCGGGGCGGCGGGCGGCTCTCATTAAGCTGTAATTAAGTCCTCGTAAGTCCGCCGCCGAGCAAGGCGCATCGCGGGTGCAGGGCGAGAGGGTGGGGAGGAAGAGAGGTGAACCGGCGAGAGGGAGGGCACGGAGGAGGACGAGTGAGAGGACGCAAAAAGGCGGGTGAGAAGCTGAGAGAGCGGGTGAGACGACGGGGAGAGGTCGGGCGCGACGGCGGCGAGAGGGTGGTGAGAGGGCGAACGAGACAGCGCCGAGATTACTGAACAAGATGGCAACAGAGTGTAGGGGAGAGGCAGGCAAGTGAGCGGAAATTAGGGAGGGCGAGAGGGAGGGCGGGCGAGAGGGAGGGCGGGCGAGAGGGAGGGCGGGCGAGAGGGAGGGCGGGCGAGAGGGAGGGCGGGCGAGAGGGAGGGCGGGCGAGAGGGCGGGCGAGAGGGCGGGCGAGAGGGCGGGCGAGAGGGCGGGCGAGAGGGCGGGCGAGAGGGCGGGCGAGAGAAGCGGGTGAAATGGCGTGTAATCCAACAGGAGAGTTAGTCAGAAGACCAGCGAGCTGGAATTCCTAATCGGCATACCACGTGCGCATGTAGCCACCCGCGGGAGATGTTTCCGAGGCGGAGGTGCATGCGAGGATATAGTACACCCACGGCGCTCCAACTGGAGCTCTCATCCCAAATATTAGGGGAAGACCACCGAGAAGTTGAGGCTGGCGGCAAAGGCTGCGACTTGGGAGCCGGGGCAAGCCCTCACCCACGGCACTCGGAACTACTGTAATTCCAGCCTTCCAAGTCCCGCTCCTGACAAAAGTTTCCCCTTTTTCGACGTAAATCGAATGAGTGGAGATGATGTACGAAAGATGAAGACTGAACCAAGGAGGCAGATTTCTCCCCGACTCAAATTTTTTAGATACATTAATCGACCAATTTGTTACACAACGGAAAAATATCTTGCTAGAAATATGCAGAAACCTGAAAATACACCAAGGCATTTTGCACAGTGAAATATTACAAGAAGAACTATGAGTCGCAAGTGTGTAACAACGAGAACTTTATTTTAATGAACGTTGAGAACATAAGATGAGACTAGTCTATTTCAAATACGTCACGCAATAATGCACGAGGATAATATCTTCTAAGATTCATTTTACGAGTAATTTCAATGAGAATGTAAACGGCTATGTTTTAGACGAGTCATCCACCCCATAATTGAAAACAGAAAAAATTCATTCAGAAAACAATATGAAGATGAAAATGAATGTTAGTATTCCATCGCTTTATTCAGGGTATTCAGCTAATTGAACACAAATCAAACATTATGAATATAAAATAACGCATACGTTAAAAAATTAAGATTTTTTCATTGCGAAATACATGCTTACAATTAGTATAGTTGTCACACTACACCGTCAAATATACACAAAAAATAAATTTGATTTCTTAAAACGATGCTAGCATTCCTTAAAAAAGTGTAGTGTTTATGACATCCTCAGGCACCGACATTAATACGATCGATTTCGGTATAACACATTTCGAATTTTGATGATTTCCGCGTTCTTATGTTTCGGAAGCTTACACGAGAGCAGCGCGAAGTATACACAAGCGCTCTGCGTCTGCTGCGATTATTTTAAAAAAAGGTATAAATAAATGCGACAGCGTCGCCGCCGGGAGCCCAGGCAGAAGGCTTTGGGATATTAAGCGGTCGACGAGTGTCGAGAACAGCACAAAGGCGCCTGGCGACACATCAGAGGGGCGGGAGGATCACGTGACTCCAGCGACGTACAGTGGGCTAAACTGGCTGACAAAGCGGGCGATAGAAGAAAACTTTAATTCGTGCAAATGACAAAACTGAATACAGTCGGCTCCAGTTAAAGTGAACGTCTGGGGACTAAAATTTTTGGTTCACTATAACAGAGGTTCATTACATCCGATGATGTCAAAATTAAGTAGAATTTCTCCACAATGATTGATTTCATTAATATAGAGATTCTGTAAAATACATTAACAGCTCAAACTGAAAATTTCAATTTATTTATTTCTCCGTAAAAAATCAATCATTTTCAATTGTTTGCTTCCTACATTAATCATTAGTAATTTCTCTAGATCCTCCCCCACAGTTCGGGCTTTCTCCATATTTGATTCTGCATTGCCCACTGTATCTGAGAATCGTCATGCAGTTTTGACCCCCTTCAATGCTTCTTGCACATTTGTAAGTTCCACTCTTCCATAGTATAACCTTTGGCCAATGTTTTTTCACGCTCTCTAGTGTTGGAATTTGTGGTACTGAGACGATATATTCATTTCCAGGATGGAATGAATTTCCAGGACGTATTTCCTATAACCCAGGTTCATTATAACTGTGGTTCAAGTTCACTACAATCGAGTCTTCTTATGCTTATTTGTATAGTAAATGAAACGGGACCAGTGACTTAAGTTCACTACAGCCGACGATTCACTATATCCGAGTTCACTATATTCGGGGGTTTTGTAAGTACAGTGCGCCATGAAAGCCTCCCCGCAGTGGCACCTTTCTAGTGAGAACTAGCTACAGAAATTATGTTGGTAGCTCGAGCTGCATTTTGTAACAAAAGAAACGTACATTACGTATTCATCACAATCGTAACAGTTGCTGGAAGTGTTATTTCACTGGTTACCAGTGACCTGGTTGCTACCAATAGAAATGTAACTTTTAGTACAAGGTCCTGACTGAGTTCGGTGCGGAGAACTTTTCCTGGCACACTATCTTTCTGTCCAATTTAAAAATGTAAAACCACATTTGGACCGTACAGTTTAACGAAGAGAGCACACGACACGAATCACTGGACTAAAAAATTATACGCATGGATTTTCAATGGGAACGTCTAACTTCAAAATGCTGTGACATTACTATCAGAAGTTGTTATTTTGCGAAAATCTTTTCCCCTTAAATAGTGATATGTCAAGATTTAAGGCAGATGTGTCCGCTTTCAATCGTGAATATGACAGCATTAAAAAAATTAAAATGGCAACAAACAAACAGTTCCTGATTATAGAAACACTCGCACAAACTAACCTTAATAATTTTGCATATCAAGTTTCTTTCCAATTTGTTGACAGGTGCAATGACTGCAGCCAATTTTCAAAACTTCAAAATGTTACGGAATTTGAACTCAATGACTCCAAAATCTGTTGCATGCGACTACTGATTCGTTGAAGGTTAGAGGAGCTAATGAACTTAAATAAATGACAAATATACAAATTATGCATGTAAGAAATGTAAAAAAACATAATGAATAATATTTATTGAATAGAAATTTCAAACTACAGGGAAAACAGCATTGAATTGAAATAATATTGAAAATAATCAACTATAAATATTGCCAGTTTTTATACGAAAATTCGTTATTTTGTATCTTAATATAAAATGAAATATTTCTGAAACAGAATCAACCATTAGTAAGCGTTATTCTCATGGGATTATTTACAAATGATATAACATGAATTTTACATGTGAAAGCCCCTGAATTATACATATGAAAACCCCTTGAACCGATTGCCTTTCAGCCCAATTGCAACCCACTGTAGCCTACTCAAACCCATCTCGCAGCTGGAAGCTGATGTATGGTCGAACACTACGAGGGCGTGGAGTATGGCGAGCGCTATAACAGAAAATCTTAATCATCTGATTCGGAATTACTTCTTCCCGGAGAGGAGTTGGAAAGCGGCAGGAGGAGACTCATGAGCAGGAAACGTGAGTAGCGCCGGATTCCATTTGTCTCTCGAATGGACGTCGGGGCCTAATGATCCGGACGGTACAGCCGCCGGTGACAGCAATTAGAGGCGGGAAGGTCCACGAGAAATTGACAGGAAACGATAATGCGCGTTGGGAGGGGCGACCTTCATATACGTCTTCGATTGGAGTCCGAGTGGTTGTATTAGTATTTCCTTGGCATACACGCCCACCAGAATACACTTATTTGATGCAAGTTATTGTTTGAAATACAAAATAAGATCGCGATAAATGAAGTGCAATAAGGATGTTTATAAAGACTTGGACGTAATTAGATAATATTACATAAAAAAGAGATTAATTTATGTAATGGACATTTTATCTAATGAATATATGAATTCAAAACATGAACACTTCTTTTACACGTGGTTTAGAGGTCATAGTGTTTGCCTTCCACCATTAGGTTGTTGTGGTGTTTCGCGGGTTCGCGGAAGGTTTTCTTGGGGTTCCCCACTTTGCCCTGTCTCCAAATCCACCATTACTTCTGAAGGAGAGTTCTAGCGGTCGGATGCTCTGCTCAGTAGTTTTCCATGGTTTCGTCGACCAACAGGCAAATGCGGGAGTAGTACACTAACAAACAGGACACGGACAGCGCGAGATCTTTCCTACCTCTACCTTCTCCTATCCTCAACCCCAACACACACACACGCGCGCACACACACGCACTTCACTACAATGCCGGGCGATCTATCGGGGACTTAACATGCACTATAATTACGGAACTAATGACCTCAGTAGTTGACACATCCGGAATCACTAATAATCAATTAATTCACCATTGCTCTAATCATCATACATGCCACATCTTCATAATCCTCTACCCATCAAAATCATTCAGTTATTTCAAGATAGTGTCACAGGTTAAGGCGGCACATGACATCAATTAATGTCACTCCAGTGTCTATGACCGGGATGTCGTAGGTTTCAAGCCCCGACGGTGGCAGGATTTTCGACAATTGCTACATAGGTAAGTCGAAACCACAGTCTCAAGGAGGGTTCTAGGGATCGGCTGCACTGATCAGTAGTTCTACGTGTTTTCTTTGATCAACACCGCGGGAATGATGAAGCAATGCCCCAACAAATGGTCACCGATCGCGCGCGATCATTCCTTCCTCTTTCTTATTCCATCCTCCCCCTTTACTTACTAGTGCTTACACTTTTATGAACTACACTACCACACACGTTGCGAGACCAGTGACTTTAAGTTCACTATAGCCGAGCGTTCACTATATCCGAGTTCACTATAACCGGAGTCCAATGTCGGGAGCTTAGAGCTTGTTCAGGCTGGGTTGGTGCCCTGCCCCGAGATACTTGGTTGAGGAAAACTCCTGCAAGTCGACCTGAAGGTCGGCGGTAGAACTCGCCCTCCCGAAGAATATCGCCCACTCCCGCGAGAACATCATGTACTACACTTACAGGACTAATGACCGTAGCAGTTGACGCGCTCGGAAACACGAATCAAGACAATACCATAAGGTAAATGATCTTGAGTGTTCGGGTGACGCCGCGTCGAAGGCTGTGTTGCCGACGTTTCGACCATCGAAAGATGGTCGAAACGTCGGCAACACAGCCTTTGACGCGGCGTCACCCGGACACTCAAGATCATTTACTTGACTGGCCGCGGAAGCGTACAACTTTACAATACCATCAGGTATAAGCACTGGGATCTTAATAAAGAATAGACTGCACTGCGGTATTACACTCTCCCTCCCCATTAGACTGAGAGAGACCCAACACCTCTCAAGCGCCCCGTCAACAGGTGTGTCCCCCCCTCCGCAACCCCTAACGCGCCGGAGGCCATCCGGAGAGTCGCTTAGCAAAGGTTAGTTCCCGCTGGCATTTGCACCGGGGCCCTTCGGGACAGGCCGGTGGCCCACTGGCCTTTCCGCCGGAGACGTCAGGTCGGCGTCATCGTCCTGTTCCGGCAGGTCGGGTCGAACGCCCCCTCCCCCTCTGGGCCAGTTGTCGCGAATGCCAAGCACACGCCACCGGCGAACAGTCATTCACCTGTTGCTTTGCTTCTACAGGTAGCGCAAGAGGCTAACTAGTATAATACGTAAACCCAGAGCTACAATAGTAGAGATTGGCGAAAAAATATGTCGTCCACATATCAATATTTTTAACACTTAAGATAATTTCGATCGCGTAATAATCATCAGGGCTCCTCTGACAGTTTGTAGAAGAAATTATAAAAATGCAAATGAAAATATAAAATTAAGTATTTGAAATCGAACGGAATCTGTGAGAAATTGAATATATGAACTGGATAATTAATTGTACATGATTTAAATTCACACTTTTCCATTTCATTTATTAAATTTCCCATATAATCAATTCCAATTCCAAACACGTCATTTCATATTTTCATTTGTAGAGTTATAATTTCTTGTACATATTTTCAAAATAGTTCTGTGCTACGCACTCAAGAAGATCTTAAGTATTAAATATATTTATACCTAAACATTCCCCCCTCAGTTTATTACAAGACACCCACCTTACCAATAAAATTGTTAATAATAGACAGTTTTACACTGTGTGAAGCACAATATTGCACTCACTATGAACACAGTTTTGAGCATCTGAACATTTATGAACAGCAATGTTACGTTAGTTACATCAGAAAACTCTACTCCCCCAGAATTATCGTGTGTGATCATTTGTTTAGTTTCGTGTTCGAGTGATCAGCATAAATGGAAATTGTTTCCAACTGTGTTGGCAGAGTGCGCTCCCAACTCTGTATTCTCATGGTACAACATCAAGTCTGTGGCTATATCTACTGTACAAATGCGAATGAAGAGGGCGTGGCATTAGCAGCACACTCTGCTGTCACAGATCGCAACTATTACCATTTAGAATGAAACCACGCGTCGTGCAGAATATATCTTTACACTTTCCATGATTACATCTTTACACTTCACATGTCATGTGGTTGCCTGATACCGCTTTATGATATGCCATTGAAAACTTAATTTTTTGAAATGTTTATTTCATTACACATTTAGATTTAATTGCCGTTAATCTTATGAATCGAGACGTAACGGTTCATGTTATGCCAGAGAGGCAGTAGAGTAATTCACAACATTTCACCAATGGAGATACATTGAGAACATTGAAACGCGTTTCAATGTAGGTATATTGAAAGGCGTTCTTTTAAAATTCTCCCAGAATATTCTAGAGGGATCCAGCTAATAATACTGCCAATTGATTCTTGTCGAGTGGAATCGAATGGGTCATTCCTCGCTCCCTGAATGTGCCTTTAGTCTCCCAAAACGTGTTTCACTTGCTTAAAATACCCCACAAACACGTTAAAAAACTTGGATTGATCAGAAAACTGGTGATTACTCAACCGGGGACCGAGGTGCATCAAATGACACCTTATTTACTCCGATTAGTTGACCGGAAGGAAGGTAATTTTGAGTGACGGGTTTTGCATTTGTATTTGCAGATGTACCATTATATGCCCCGTATAAATTTGCCTCGCCGTCATATCTCGGGGTTCGCAGTTGATCACCCAACCAGGAACCCGCGACGTCTCGAATTCGTTTAACCATCGTGACTTCACGTAGTTCACGAATTCGACTAGCGACACCGGTTTGGTGATAGTGGCCTTTGAGAGGAACCATTCCAGCATTCGCCTGGATGACCGACAGAACCCTCTAAAACCTCTATCACGTTGGCCGGCACGGGGATTGAACCCGGATCTCCAGAATGCGAAGTCAGTGTCTTACGCCCTGAGCCACTTCCTTGGTGAGTGACAGATGGACGGACGCAAATTACCTTATTACAACTTGCACTTGTATAATACATAAATAAATTTACAAATATATACATGAATTGTTAATTTTCTACAAATATTGTACCTTCGCTGTAGGTTAATAATCTAATTATTTATGAACGCAAAACAAATATTCTCCAGTAGAATTGTAACTTCAAAATAATAAGATATTTAAACAGGTTTTATATTTCTAATAATAAAAAACATAAATATTTTTATACGAAGGAGTTCTAGAGACTTGCTTAGTTTATGGATGAGCATTGGCGTTAAAGCCAATGACATTTCCTGTATGGGCGGAGACAGCTTTGATTCTGCAGAACAAAGGACGGAAGTTCAAAAGATCCCGACACTTCGACAAAAGAGATGTTACGTCAGGAGCAACATCTACACCCTTCCTGTACCTTCTACGACGTAAACGGATTACATTGGTGATGCGGGAATTGCGAAAAAAAAAAAATTGTAGCAATAAGAATGTGTCATGGGTCGCGTGACATGACTATCGTGTTTTGAAAGAAAATTCTTACACATTGAATGTGCAATTAGAAAACTAAGATCTTTACAGAAAGGTTATTAGACACGACAACGACAAACGACTTATTTTAAAGAAGTAAGAACGGACACAGAAAGATATAAAAGTTGATAAAAAGACATGCGGTAGCTTCTCAATCCCTTCTAGTACCTTTCTTACCAAGTTCGTAATGAGAAATAATGATTTCGCTCACTGCAGAATAAGAGAACATCCTCTTTATTTCCGATGTTATTTCCGATGTAGTTCCGACGTTTTACCGCCTCTTCATAAAAGCAAAGACTGATGTTAATGAACACGTATGTTGGTCACAGGTTATCACAGTATCAATGTAATTATGGCAATTTCTTTCAAATTTCTATAATAGCACTAACAATTAGACTTTTTCCACGCCCTTACTCTTAAAAAGTAAAATGTTGATTATTAGTTGGCATTGTTATTATTATTATTATTATTATTATTATTATTATTATTATTATTATTATACTATTAAACAAGTACATGTTCTATTTATTCATATAAAATTGTTGAAGGTGTTGTACGTATAGTTTTAAATGTGTCTGAAACCTAAAACGGATGCTGCTTTATAGTTTCCTGACGACATTTTCTACATAATAAAAAAACTATTAGCCAGTTTAAAAGAAACTCTCACCAAGGGAACGATCGTACATTACATTCCGACCAATAATTCTCACATTGCACAATGCTTTCAGGCGCAGTGAGTAATGCCTCCGGCGAAAGCAGAGAGCCCCATTGCTCTCGCAACATTAGTCCCTGCAGAGGCTCTCTTTTCCCCGCCGCGCCGCCTGCAGGAAGAGATGTAGGCGCGCTCTACCGCAAAACGAAGAAGAGAATCGAACAAACGTGGTCCCCGTCGGATTAATTGGAGCGGCCCTTCGCCCCCCCCCCACGCGCCCCGCCGACACTTCGCCCGCCCGCGCCGCGCGCCACCCCTTGAACCTTTTCCAAATTGCTGCGGCGCTCTCCGTTACACACTGGGCCCAATGGCAGGTCCAGAAAAATCCCTTTTCAAGTAAAAATGTTCCTGCCTTTATACTTCACTTAAGGAGTGGAGTGACGACATTTCGAAACCTCCGTAACTCGAACTCTTGAATATCTTGAACCTCGATAAGTCGAATTCCTAGATAGCCCAAACCTCGATAACTCGATTTCCTACATAGCTTAAAACCTCAATAACTCGAATTTCTAGATTTCTCAAAACTTAAAAAGCTCCCTAGTTCTGGATATCTCGAAGCTCACAACTCTAAAATTTCTGGAGAGATTTATAACCCGAATTCCTCATATCCCAACAATGCGATTGCCTCAAAATCTCAAACCTAAAATAAGAATTTCTATAAACGCCCAAAATTCCAATTCTTGGGTGTTTAAGGTGTTTTCTTTATCTTCCTCATTCCGCATGATATCATGAACCTCAATACGTAGAAATATTAATGATAAAAATAGCAATGATAACCTATTTTTCTTCAACAATGCGCCAAAGTTTACTTAGTGTTTACCTTTTAATAAGTTCTATAACAACCATTCACAGGATAATTAATAAGATAACTTTTCATAGATTTCATAAAAGCACTTTTTCTGAAGCAAAAAAGAGTGCATTAAAACGTTATTTTCATCAATGCACTTCTGTCTGATATTTTCAATCATAATCATTTAATAAAAGTGAAACTGACCCTAATTCTAAAGGTAAACTTTTGAATACCATACGTGGAACATTATACTATTTAAGAAAATGTTCTTAAATTTACTCGTGGTTCTTTAAAATCCAAATTTATTACATCGTGTCTCATTTCTTTTGTATGTTCTATCTTTCCACTACTTTCCATTCCTATCTATTGGTGGCTTCTTATAGATTTCGAATACATTGCAACACACTTCCTGCCTTTTAGGGACCCAAGTTTTGTATCAACTATTTACATTTTCTCTTAATTACGTTCACGTCCTGTCTCCAAATACATGCACGTAAATATCTTTAAAAGTTTTATAAAAAAGCGACTAAATTTGTGGTTAATCGTATCTCATACATTCTATTTCTTCTTATATCAACGACATAATAAAAGTCTGAAATAATATTTTATTTTCGACAATTTTTTTTTTTTCGTTCTTTCGCTGAGCGTTATTGCATTTCGGCCCAGTGCACAGCGCCCCGGGTGACGGTGGGTGCTGGAGGGTGGAGGGTGGAGGACGCCAGAAAGGGCCGGTCCCTGCGGCCGGTCGCGTGCGCCGCGCGGCTCGGCGCCATTACATTCCGGGGACATTTCGCGTCTGAGAGGCCCTTTTCTATGCTTCCCTCCCGCCGAGCTTACGATTATGGCGCCGGCGGGGAAGGAGAGATCAAGAGACAAAGGAAGAAAGGGTTTGCGGAACGTGCGAGAATGTGACGGTCGGATTATATCGTAAGGAAAATGATATTATTCCGCTCCTCAACGATTCAATTCCTTCGGTCGAAAGAACATTCACAAATGATACTGTATAAATGATGATGATGATGATGGTGATGGTGATGATAAGTGCCATACTTGATAGCCGGGCATAGACGAGGAAGGAGCTTTAAGCCATAAGGTTCATCCATTTCCTGGACGTGATTGCAGTCGTGATTTGATTTGGACTTCAACTGTATTAAGGACGCTGGAGTGATCAAGGGGGGTGCAAGACGTGAGAAATTGAATTGAATTGAATGTGCCTTATTTTACGTGGCGAGACTCAGGCCTTAAGGCCTACTCTTCCGCCTGACCACGCAAATTCCGCTACGCTCCTTTCACCAACCATGGGAGAAAGAAGGTATTACTGAGGCGACGAAACAGGCGATTTGAATTTAGCTCAGAGGCGTCACTTAGGCTTGAGGATCTTTTACATGCAGTAAATCTACTAACATGGGACAGCCGGCTTTACTTCCCCTCCGAAGGAAGGCGTACGAAGGAGTTTTTCGCCCTTAAAAATCCACGGCTTCGATCGGGTTCGAACCGCTACGCTAACCGTTACGCTATCCGTTACACCATCGCCGCCCCGAAATGAATGATAATGGTACATAACAGGTATAAAAAACAACCACGCTGCGCCCACTTGGTGAAAAGTATGCCTAACGCGGGAATGACATTTATTTCATTATAATTGAGACCATCGTTCTTAAGTGCACCGCAACACTTCACTAAACAAGCACACTTTGTTTTGGTCACTAAATGGGCACTGGAGTTCGTACAAATGAATAAGCGGCCCATTAAACATTCAGGGAACAAACCACAACTCGCAGGCTAAATTGTAATTTTATTCCCGTACCGTTGAGAATTAACGGCTTAGAAAATGCAGAGAAATACTTCTGGAGACTTCTAGAAACGGAGGACAAAAGAATAAGGACATTAATTTTACAATAAAGTGGCGTTCCCTGTGTGAAAACAGAAAACTCTCGGCGCAGCCGGCGGGAGAATCCTGAGTGAGTGCCAGCGCTCTCGAACTTGAGGGTAAAAATACCGGAATCCCACTGCTCCACTGGGCCAGCTGTTCGCCGTAACGTCACCTTTTACTCTACCTGCGAGCGCGACAGTCTAGAGACTCGGAGACGGTGGTGGCGGCGGCCGCGACAGTGGATGAGACGAAGTGATGGCGGTTGTGGTGGTAGAGGCGGTGGTGGCGGCGGCGGTAGTGGTGAGGGTGGTAGTAGAGAGGATGATAATGGTGGGGTGGTAGTGGTAGAGGTGGTAATGGTAGAGGTTGCGGAGGTGGAGGAGGTTACGGCGGAGGTTGCGGCGGCGGCGGCGGTGGTGGTGGTGGTGGTGGTGGTGGTGGTGGTGGTGGTGGTGGTGGTGGTGGTGGTGGTGGTGGTGGTGGTGGTGCTGCTGCTGCTAGCGGCGATGGCGGCGGCGGTGGCAGAGGTAGCTGCGGCGGCGGTGTTGACGGCAGAGGCAGTGGCGGCGGCGTTGGCGGCGGTGGTGGTAGTGGCGGTGGCAGTGGGGGCGGCGGCGGGGGAGGTGAGGGCGGCGGTGGCGGTGGTGGCGGTGGCGGCGACGGCGACGGCGGGCGTCGCGACGCGTCGCTCGGAATTTGGTCGGCGCCGCGACGGCGTCGTCTGCAGCCCCGCCCTCAGTGGAGGGGACGACGCAGACGGCGTACCTGCGCTGGGAGAAGACTATTCATTCGCTCCACGACACGACTGGATGTAAAATTGCGTTTTCTTTCCTGAGAGATATCCTTTTCTTGTAGAAAACGAACATAATAGTACTTACGACGATTCTGGTTCCATTTTCATACAATGGATATAGCACGATTTCTTTTTAATTGCCTTAGTATTTAAACGTTTGAAATTAGGAAAACAATTCTTATTTTTATAAAGCTTATTTCAGCAAAACTTATAAGTCAATACTCGCGTTCAGTTATGGCATTATACACTTCTTGGCTCCTCAACTTTGCCAAGTTACCCGCGGCACATCACACACATAACTCCCGAGACGAACAGCCATTTTTTCGAGAGAAATTTGAAATCGCGATCCTTTAAAATGATTAGTCCAGACAGTACTCATTCTTCCAGCAGAACACATATACACAAAAGTTTAAAATGTCTGGAGTTAAACAGCTCCATTAGAAAGTTTGCGGAATTCCGGAACTGGAAGTTCCTTAAACATTAGCTAGTTTTTCCACATTTCCATGTTAGTCAATATGCCAGTGGAAATGAGCAGCTCTAGATGATACAAAGATGTCGGTATCGGTGGCGATGGAGGTGCAGGTGGAGGTGGCGGTGGCGGTGGCGGTGGCAGTGGAGGTGAAGGTGGAGGTGGAGGTGGAGGTGGAGGTGGATGTGGAGGTGGCGGTGGAGGTGGCGGTGGCGGTGGCGGTGGCGGTGGCAGTGGATGAGGAGGTGGTGGTGGTGGTGGTGGTGGTGGTGGTGTGGTGGTGACGGTGGCGGTGGAGGTAGAGGTGGTAGGTGGAGGTGAAGCTGGGACGGAGGTGAAGCTGGGACGTGGAGGCGGTGGACGTGGAGGTGGTGGTGGTGGTGGTGACGGTGGAGGTAGAGGTGGAGGGTAGGTGGAGGTGAAGGTGGACGTGGAGGTGAAGGTGGACGTGGAGGTGGTGGACGTGGAGGTAGAGGTGGAGGGTAGGTGGAGGTGAAGGTGGACGTGGAGGTGAAGGTGGACGTGGAGGTGGTGGACGTGGAGGTGGTGGACGTGGAGGTGGTGAACGTGGAGGTGAAGCTGGAGCGGAAGGTGGAGGTGGGGGTGGAGGTGGAGGTTGCGGTTGCGGTGGAGGTGGCATTGGACGTAGCGGTGGCGGTGGCGGTGGCGGTGGCGGTGGCGGTGGCGGTGGCAGTGGCGGTGGAGTTAACGATGGAGGTAGACGAGGTAGCGTGATGGAGGCGTCGCGGCGGCGGCGGCGGGGCGTGGGTCGTTGGGAATTCTGATGGCGGCGGCGCCCGTGTCGTCGTTTGCGGCGCCGCGCCGTGATGGAGAGAGGCGTCTAGTAGGGCGCCAGCGGCCAAAGAGCTTCGTTCAAGGCGATGCGCGTCGAGAGACGTAGTCAAAGGTGCAGGCAAGGGTGGATTTAATGTACGAAACTAATAATGTTCTTAGGGCCCTCGATGAATAGGTCCCTCCAAAATGTTTAAACAAAAATTTTATATTAGTACGTAAATACTTAAACACATTTTACTATTGAGTTTTTAATTGCAAATGTTATGACTTATTTTCGTATTCATTTAAAACAGACATGTGGATGTGTTTAGGGCCCCTTAAGATATTAATCTGACCTCGCTGCCTGGATTTGAACTTGGCACTGAATGCGGTGACCGTTATAACATCAGTGTCTAATTCGAAGTGTCATAACTGGCTGGGAATAGATTTGCTTATATTTACATGTGAAATGATGGATTTAAATAATAATTAATTATTATTTAATTTAAATAATGGATAATAAAATAATGGATTTTCTACTAAAATTCCATTCCCTAAACATTATTTAAAGTTAGCCATTTATAATTTTATAAGGTAGCAACTTATAAGGTTTAGACGTAATATTTCATAAGGTCTAGATAATGGAGGCTGAAGGTTGGCTGTGTTGTTGGCGGTGTCTGTCACGTTGTGGGCGAAATCAACGGAGTCGTGTCGCCGTCGTCTGGAAGACAGCGGCGGTAACATCCGAGGCAGCAACGTCTGGGAGCGACATCAGTAACCTAGTCGAGGCTGTCACTGCTTCATTAAGAAGGAGAGGCCGCGGCGCCGGCGGGCGCCTTCAAGAGGATATCGAGCCGCCGCTGGCAGAAGGGGCGGGCGTCACGGGTCATTTGACGGGTGTGTCAGGTAGCGGGATTTCAGAGCAGACTCGAATTCTGTAGGTGAGGTGGAGGTCACATGCGAGGAGATGACGTCACGTGCCGGGGGAACCACCCCCTTGATTACTTTCTAGATGCGCCAGCGGCGGTGGGGAGGAAAGTGATTGAGTCGAAGTGATTGGGGTGATATCGATTGACCCAATTTTCTAAAAAAAAAAGTATTATGGATTCTCCTCAGTTAATCGTTTCGCTTTTTATATCATGTTGATTATTTATTAAAAAATCAATTATTTTGCTCAAAATTGCTCAAATCTGAAAGAATGTATGCTATTCTTCTCTATGATCGCATATTCTTAAAGATTTTTCTTTTAAGATAGTTGCTATCCTCATTTTCACCTCACCGAGTATATACTCATGATTTTTATGCAACGTAGAGATTAAATTTGTTTTCCTGCTAAGTGGCACTAGCTCTCAAAGAATCGTGTGTACATTTACATACAATACATTTACACCAAGAAGGGGAAGTCGAGATATATTCCAACTATTAAATGTAAAGGAGGGAGCCGGCGTCGATGACGACTTCGATCACGTTGGAAGCGGTGTTGACTTAGATACAGGTGGAGGCGGTGGCGATCGTGTTGACTAAGATCACGATTGAAACGGTGGCGATGGTGTTGACTGAGATCACGATTAAAGCGACGGTGGTGGTGATGTGCATAACGGTGGCGGTGGCATGGATGACGGTGAAAGCGGCTGCGTTGACGCTGGAAGTGGCGGCGTAGATGATGACGGTAGTGGCAGAGATGACGGCGGAAGCGGCTGCGTTGACGGTGGAAGTGGCGGCGTAGATGATGACGGTAGTGGCACAGATGACGGCGGAAGCGGCTGCGTTAACGGTAGAAGTGGCGGCGTAGATGATGACGGTAGTGGCAGAGATGAAGGGTCAGCGGCGGTGGTGGCGTGGACGACGGAGGCAGCAGCGGCATCGGCGTCGTCTTCGCCGGCAGGAGGCGGGGATGTCGCGGCGTGTCGGGCGGCGCCAGAGGGCGCGTTGAGCGGACATCCGCGGGGCGGGGCGGGGCGGGGGCAGGCGGGGCGGAGGGCGGGGAGAGGGCCAGGAGACCGATCAATTCCGGGGCTAATTAGCGGGATATTTTTAGTCCTGGCGCTGGGCGCGCTCCGCCCAGCGTACCGCCAGTCGCGCCGCGCCGGAAAGAGACAGCGCCCGTGCCAAAGGCCGGCGAAGGCTGCGGCACTGACAGTGACTGGGTTGGCCGCGCACGTTGGCAAACCGTTGCTTAGAATGAAATTCCCTGACAAATCACAGGCACGTACGTGTTCTTTACTGGCCGGCTGCTCTGATCGGTAGTATTGTGTGGTTTCTCCGATCAACACCACGCCAATGCCGGAGCAGTACCCTAACAAACGGGCCACGGACCGCGTGCGATCATTCCTACCACTTCCTTGTCCTATCCTCACTCCTCATACACACACACACACACACACACATTAACATGCGCTACACAACCGCACATGCCGGCAGACCGGTCGGGGACTTTTAAGAACTTTTCCCGGCTAGGGCGGTGCCCCCCTGGTGGGAAATACCTGTTTGAGGAAACCCCCGTTTGAGGTAGGACGGCGCCGAATCTCGCCATTGGCGGGGGAAGAACACCACCACCTCCCAAGGAAAAGCTTACACTACACTTACGGGACTAATTACCTCAGTAGTTGACGCGCACGGAATCACTAACAACCAACCGAGTACTTTACGAGTGAAATCAATGGTTCTGTAGTTTTTTTCTATTTGGTGTCTATGCGTCATTCGGTGCCCACAGTCGCTCCCACCCTCCTGCTGAGGCTGTTTCCTCCAGATAATAATAATAATAATAATAATAATAATAATAATAATAATAATAATAATAATAATAATAATAATAATGTCTTTATTAATGATTATACTTTCTTATACCAGATGTGATTATACTTTCATTGAAGCGTAGGACGAATTGACAGCGATCAGATTGAATGCCGTTATCCAATCGGGGGCTTCGTCGCAACTTGATTTTTTATATTGAAGCTGGTGATTGGATAACAGAGTTCCAGCTGATTAAAAGTCAGCTCGCCCTACGTTGGAATCGAAGTATACTGTGGTGCCCTACCTACGAGACCCTCATATCCATCCATGTGGTTCATCTTGTAAGGTATATTACACATTAAGTCTCGAATTTATGCAAGTCCGTTAAGAAATGTTTCATCTAGATCGTCCGACACTGCTCTAAATAGAGAGAATAAAAAAATACATTAATTATTGAAGTATCTACTGAGAATATGTGACTCTTGTCTGATGACAACCCCATGAAAACGAAATCAAATGCATCGAAAGTAAAAGATTATTCCTCTCCCCAATAGTTGGTACAATGTGTAATAATATTATACACATCAGACGTCGTAAAACGTTTTCCCTGAATACGACGTGACAGCTATGAAAGTGGCGACATCTGAATAGCTAAAACCATCTTTGTTGCTGAGAGAGAACGTACGGGCAGGGATGACAGTTGGCAATAATCACTCTAGAACCCAATGTCTTGGAAACTTCACATTTTGCCAGTTGGATTCTTCTCAACTCTCATAAGTAAGAAGTGACATAATAATTACTCACAGCTAGTCTTTAAACGTGTTTGAAAATATGACAAACTGAATGTCACATGAAAAATTACAGGACCATTTATTCATACAAGACAAATGTCAATACGACACAAACATTTAAGAATTTGATATCTTTGCGCGAAAGGTCACGAGAATTAGTTAAATCAACAAGATAAATAAGATTTTTTGCATAATTATATAGTAATGAACATGCTAGGCAACGGGTGAAACATCGCAAAATAAAAAAATACCAATTCGCTTCACCAGATTTTCAAATCACAATCGCGTGAAAGTACCCACAACCCCTTGTAAGAACCTTTGCGAATCCGATACGTATCGCGATAAAGTGGAAGATTTATTGCAGCGAATGCTTGCAAATACTCTATTCTACGTACCGACAAAAACTATTTTCACATCCACAAACCAAGCACGAAATCTCAAGATCCTTTTCCCTCGCGTTCAAGACGGGGAGAATGACTCACACCAACGAAAAGAATCCCAGCGGTCAGATAAATCTCGAGCAAAAGCAAGCATGGCCTCCTCTGTATCTCTGACCTACACTTTCACGAGAGAAGAACCAAGACCCATTTCTCGTGGCAGCCTGGCCTGCCCAAGGGGGCGCTAATTCTTGCAGTGTCAATGAAATACTTTTACGAGCACCAGTTCACCGCTCGGTGAAGCGAAGTTGCATTTCAGTCAACAGAAGGGAAATTTGTAGCGAAGTGTGAACTGCAGCGAATAGCAAATCACGGAATTTCTACAAGATAGAAGATCTTAGAGGGAACGGGAGGACCTTTCCTGTTCGAAAGTTTACTTTCGCATTTAGAGCTTCCTATAATAATAATAATGTGGACAAAATTGGACTTTAGTATAAGAAGGACGGACACGTCCTATTTTAACATTCGTCTATTGATTCACCTTTACGAAGAAATTGATATTAAGTGGTATTAATTAATATTTCATTGACTCTTACAATCTACGATATTTTACTTCGAAAATTTTTCGTTATTTCTACAAGACACATTACAGACACAAAACTTCTAAGCTTTTGTAGACATACGTCACGACTCTACGTCAACAGTTCAAAACACCTTTAAAACGCATCACATTACGAGAGTAGATAACACAAGCCGTGCCAAAACAATTCAATTGACTTCAAAATAATCTTCATTGCTGGAATAGCAGAGGCGAATATCAAAAGAACACACGTCCAATAATCTGCATTCAAATCCAACCGGAGCACGGACGATTATTCCTTATACTTCGTGTGTTTGGGTCGCGGAGTGTTTAGCTGACCCCAGATCCGGAGAGTCCGCAAGTGTATCAGGGATTTGTAGCGAATTATTTCGAATACACCTTTATTGTGGTGCAAAGAGTATCTGTATTTCCTACAAAAATATATCTTAACAATGAAGCCTAGTGACTTTTACAGGTCAGCGTTCTACTGATCTTTAAAATTTCGATCGCCATCACCAGAACCTTTCGGACGCCGTGCAACGGGGTTTGCGCACTAGTAGGAGTAATTGTGAAAAAACACTCTGTCGCAAACGCCTGTGTTCGCTCGAACGCGAATGTTACGCAACACAGACGTCCGCTGACCGCCCCCTTAGTGTCGTCGGCGCCGCGTCGCCTGCAGAGCGCGGGCGCCGCGACGCGGGCGGCGCCGTTTGAGCGGGATTTATACGCGCGCCGCGCTGCGTCGTGTGCGCTATCTGATGCCACGTCGCGAAACCCCGCGCGGAGCCTCTAACAGGCGACGGCAAGGCGCGTCGGGGCGGGTGGGGCGTGGAGCGTCGAGGCGGGATGGGGCGGGAAAGGCGGGTCTGGACGAGACTGGATGTGGCGGGGCGGGGTGGGGTAGGGTGGGGTGGGGCGGGCCACGTGGCGCGTCGTGGCGGGGCGTGGCGCGTCGTGGCGGGGCGTGGCGCGGCACGGCGTGGCGTGGCGTGGCGTGGCGCGTGACGTGGCGTGGCGTGGCGCGTGGCGTGGCGGGGCCAGGCGCGGCGTGGCGCGGTGTGGCGCGGTGTGGCGGGGTCAGGCGCGGCGTGGCGCATGGCGTGGTATGGCGTGGCGCGGTGTGGCGCGTGGCGTGGCGGGGCCAGGCGCGGCGAGGCGCGGCGTGGCGTGGCGCAGCGCAGCGTGGCGTGGTGTAGCGTGGGCCAGGGTGACGCAAAGTTGCTATTCAGTTCATACTCCCTCAAAACAACCTTCGAGATCGGAGACCTGAGCGGATTTCGGTTGAATACTGGAGCGGATAGAGGAATTCCGGTTGAGACAAAAACTTGTTTCCTTTTTTTCCTATTAAAGTCTTATTAGGAGCTCCTTTTCATAACCTGGGTCACTGAAGCCCATTGGTGATCTAATAAATAGATGATAGAGATGAGGTGAAGGTCGTTGGTGGTAGATTATAGAGATGAGGTGGAATGCGGGACTGGCGAATGGGGTAACCCCTAGAAATCCTGTCGAACGCTCGCATTGTCTCCCACAAATTCTACATGGCTTTATTGGGAATCGAACTCGAATCCCAGGAATCGTAAGCGTTAAGCAATATGCCACGGGCCGCCCAGAGCTTGTTTAAAATAAACATTGTTTCCAGGGAGAAAGTATGGGGAAAATCAAGAAACATATTCATTCCGATAGTAATGAAACTCGGGACCGAAATAAAACTTGCATATGCATATGCATATGCATATGCATGTGTACATATGCACTTGTTTATAGTAGATAACGCAATATATTTGAACGAATTCTGACAAAAGATAGGATCGCGTTAATCAGATTCCTTGTATGACAATGACCACTGTAATTCATTACAGCAAACCGTCAATAACTATTTAAAGATTTTCGAGCGGTAACTGGCGCATTGGAAATTTAGAAGAATTTAGAATTAGAATAAAGAATTTAGAAGTAAAAAAAGAAGTTTCATAATTGTAAAAATTATCCCAATAAAATGAAAATAAAATAAAATAATAATAAATTAGATATTTATTTATACCTTTACTTTTAACGTCATTATAACTGAATTAGATTTTAAACTATATTGTCATATTTTGGAGATCACTCATTTCCAATGTGTAATCTAAAAATATCAAACTGGTCAGTAAGGAATTTTGACAAACATTTCAATATCCATTAAAATTGCTCTAATTGCTGTATCTAATTATACAATATTCCGATTCACCTCAATTTTGTATACTTTTCCTAGGAAATATCATAAATGAGAAAATGCAAGAAATTTGAATCAATATATACAAATAAATCGTAATATACACAATAATATTCCATCTGAAAAGTTAGTTTTATAACATGATGTGTCTTTAAAATTGACGCTGTCATGATATACTCTAAACTCATTCAAGTATGAACAATATATGATCCCTTGAAATCTTATTAAATATTCTAATATTTCCTGGTTTATTTTAGCTTCTCGTGCATCCTGGCCACCGTGTGCAGCGGCGCTTTGACGGTCACGCTACAAGAGACTGTGGCAGCCAGCGGAAGTCGGTCGCTCCAAACGAGAATAGACGGAGACTCCTCGAGACGAGCAGAAAGAAAAGTAGAAGGGAGAGAAGTGAGGAATAGCAGAATGAGTGTAAGCGATGGGAATAACAGCGCCGAAAAAGAACTGAAAGGCACGTGATGGGAAAGGTAACGGTAAGTGTTGGGGATTGTCACACTCGTTACAATACATCTAGTAACTGTATACTTTGTTTCTTCTTTTATGTACGAATAATACCCAAACAAGTGTAATTCTACAATGATAGCGTTTAACTACATTTATGCACCATACATTTTTTATATTAGCCGAAATCTGGGATCAATTCTGAAGCACTATAATGCTTAGTATAGTAAGTGTCAATGCTTGCTGGACGTGTACAGCGGAAACGAAAGGAGAAATAAACGAGAGACTAATAAGGGGGTGAAGAAAAAAAAAACAACAAAAAACATAGGCCTGCGAGGAATAGAAAAAGTTAAAAGAAAACTTTTTCGGTTCGTTTGGTCATGGTGAATACAGAGCTACGCGACAATGAACAGAACAGAATCTTAGTAGCACAGTGATTGAAACTACAACAGAAATAAAATGTCGAGACTAATGCTAGGCAGCGCCTGCATGAGTGAGAAGATCTGATGACCGAAATAGAAATTCATCAATTACTATAGAAATATTAGCGAGGTACGGGATAAAGCGATTGAATTTGATACTTTTAAAAGACACTTCACGGATATATATTTACCAAAGTTAAATAGAAAAATTCTTTAGCTATTTCTGAATCACATATTTTACTCTGAAGTTTACAAAATAAATTATGTAACAGCCAGAATAGCCCTCACATAATAGCTCACATATTGCCCTCGAAAACGCTTTGGCTAAAATAGCTCTCGAAAACGTTTCTTTGCATAAAATAAATCTACCACGCCGAACGCTCTCGTTTTCTTCTGAAGCCAACCATCCACAGAATCGCGCCAGTTCCTGCTCGAGTAAGCAAAGTCACAACCACGCGATCTTGTCTGCGGGGCAGCGAGCGACATTGGGAGCCCGGGAGGCGGCAGGCGTCGGAAGATAGCATCTCGGATGTTAATTAGGATGACAGGGGGGCCATGGGCACGTGCAACACTGCTAGCAGCGACGCAGGCGTTTGTCAACTGAGGTGACCGCTGTTTACGCGGAGCGGCGCCACCGTCGACACCGCCGCTCTTTTTGTTTTTCATTTTCCTTTTTTTCTCTCGTCATTCGTTTGTTCCCGAAGCGTGGGTGCGTCGTTTTCAGGAAGCTGCGGCTTCGAAAAACGACCGCCAAAATGAACGCTTGCGTAATAACAAGCCGACGTGCTTTTGGAGCCGGTCCAACTCCACAGCCTCTTTCATGTCAAATCTAACTACAGAAACCCGCCGAACAGAACATTTTTTTTTCGACCGTCGATTTAATATTCAATTTTAACCAGGATCAAGGATCGTATTTCCCCTTTCTTGCTCAAAGAAATTAGCATACGGCTGAGCGGCTGAACTAAATTTGTCGTTCGAATCGTTCCAAGCTATTCCAACAGACCACCTTGTAGACGTATTAAATAAACATTATAGGACTTGGGTGTGGTCAAAAGAAATGCGATGAACCATTCAGAAAAGATTATTACCGCATTCACGTACCCCAAAAAGATCAGTGAAAGCACAGTTTCAGATATTACTGTATAATTGAAAATATATTTGCCCGAATTAACATTTAAACCAATAACGTAATAAGAGAGCAAATAAATAAATAAATTGCAAAGCAAATTTTACATGGTTTATGAGAAGTATTCAAGGATGTGGTTTGACATAAAATAATGAATTCGTCTGCAAATCCTGGGCAAATAATGTCCATAGAGCCATAATAATCTACGTTAACTTTTATCCAATTTAGATCACTTTACAGACAAAGTAATGGTACCCTAGGATTAATGGATTATTGCGTGTTTCCAGGCGCATCAAGCAGTGGATAACGTGTGTACGTGAACATATATGTAATGTTTATGTTCGTATTACAGTTTGTAGCATGAGTTGACGACGCGAACACCGTAAATCCCAACAAAACAAAACGACGATAAAAAACGACGATAAGTCGTTAAAAACTTATTGACAGCAGAAGAGGTAATAAAGGTTTTAAAGATGAAATCAGACATAAACCTTCATATCGTTCACAATACGTGTGTATTGTACAATTTTTGTAAGCTGTCTGTTAATAAATATCATTGTTCCGTTTTCCTGGCAATTTTAAGAGTTTAAATCAGCAGATGTGTGTTATTTTTATCTTTCTTTTTGTAATACTTCTAATAAGTGGTTAATCCACTGCACGAGGAAGAAAACAAATGCAAAAGAAAAATTCTCATTCATAAGTCCGGGCGATTGGTTGATCTCTTAATTTTGTGTAGTCCATTTCTATGAGGGACCAGGTCAAACTGTGGAAGATGCAGCAGCATGGCGTTGCAGAGAATTTTCTGAGCTGGCCCTCCTTTTGGGACATTGCTATCCAATTTCTTTTTTGTATTATTTATTCAAGCTTTGTTTTACATTTCCTCCCTCATTATGCATAAATATTTTAAACGTTCTCTAAATTAATACCATCAATTTTTAATAACTACTTTTTCTTGGTAGTAAGACATTCTGCGTACATGACTGAACGCTAAATAAAATATAATTTACAAGATATAGAAATACTTCGTCAGAACTGCGAATGCCAAGCCAAGTTTCCAGCAATCATTTACAAAAGATTAAGAACTACCGCAAGCCCAATTCTTCTCTGTGAATTGATCGATATTTCCGGGCAGGTTAACTGCCAAGTTTCCGGACAGGTCATTACACTGGTTTGTGTGGTGAAGATTTTTTTATCTCGGAAAGTGGCGGAGTTCCTTTCCCGCTAGATGTCGGAATCTGATGCCGACATACTCGTCGGTTTGCACTCACTACTCGTTGGTTCTTCTTCCAGGTTGAGTCTCCCTCAGTAGGACACCACCGCGGTCGGAACACACTCTAATCTCCCGACCGGTCTCTCGGCGCGTGGAATAGTGTAGTGCACGTAAGTGTGTGAGAGGGAGGAAAAGATCGCGCGCTTCCCACGACTCTTTTGTTAGGATACTTCTCTGGTGTTCGGAGAAACCACGGAAAACTACCGATTCCACAACTATATGACAACTAGTGACTATATGACAGCTGGCCGCTAGAATTCTCCTCCGCACAGCGGCTGAAATTGACCTAGCTACGTAGCTGTTATCGAAAATTCGACACTTTCGAGACTCGAATCATCAGACCTCCCTGTCAGAGTTGTGCAGAGCCAGCGGAATGCTGGCTCTCACTAAACCCAGCCGGTGTCTTCTCTGTGGAGTCGCCGCCGGGGCAAAGGTCTCCTCCCGCACATAGTACACGGAGTCCTGGGCGGTGCGATAGAGGAATGTGTGTGTCTGTGTGTGTAAAGGGTATCTATAGGACAAGCAAGGAGAAGCAAATATCACGCGCGGTCCTTTGCCCGTTTATTAGGGTACTGCCCCAGTGTTCGGAGAAACCACGGAAAACTACCCATTGGAGCAGCTGGCCGCTGGAATTCTCCTCCAGTCAGTGGCTGAAATCGACCTATCTATGTAGCTGTCATCGAAAATTCGTCACTTTCGAGACTCGACTCCCTGTTAGAGTTGCTGCAGAGCCAACGGAATGCTGGCTCTCACTAAACCCAGCCGGTGTCTTCTCTGTGGAGTCGCCGCCAGGGCAAAGGTCTCCACCCGCACGTAGTACGCGGCGTCCTGGGCGGTGCGATAGCGGCAGCTGGACACTGGCGACCGCCTCCGCTCCACCTCACCCCGCCCCTCCCCGGCCCTCCATTGTGCGCGCGGGCGATTGCGTCACAATGCGGAGATGAAACGGAGCCCCGCGCGGATTACGAGGACCTCGCCTAACGGCGCTCGCCGGGAGGCATAAAGGCGGCCATTTATTGCAGGCAGCGCGCGGGATAGATTACGATTTCACTTAGGATGCCGCGCAGCAGGGGTAACCACACGCGTTGCAGGCGAAGGCCACGTTTCTCCCCAGGAAAATGCACGCAGCACGTCGTTTGTAAAGAGGAGACTCAACTCTGATGGTGAGGGTATGTTTAACGTGCTTTAGCCTATCGCGCACTTGTCCGTTACCACGAGGAATTCACATCAGGGTGGGCACCTGGGTGCTAGCCTCTAATCCGCATCCCCCACTTTGGGCTGGTATCTGTGTCCCGCCAGAACGCAGTTGACCCTCACGGTAACTTCCCCATACAATGCCTGGGACGGGCCGCTCTGCCAGCTCAGAGATCCTAGCTATCCAGGCTAGTACTGGAGTCAAGACAATGCGGTACTCACATGCGCCTGAAACAAGTTCCCACCTTTTTGCCCAGAGTATCGGGCCACTGCCATGACGAAGTCGAGAGCCCAATAGGGGGTCACCCGAACTAAGGTTCGGGCGGCTCGGAACCCCCATCCCGTCTCCCCACTGTCTATACCTTTAGGCTATCGACGCGGGTATCGCCGGAACCTGGGCAACCTGACGGTTTGTATCAGGTTTCCCGTCGGACTTCTATGTGTAGGATCCAGAGTACTTCGAAAAGCATCCTTCACCCGACCACCCTACCCAAAGGTCGACGCGCCATAGACCCCGCTGGTGGGTAACCGGGCGGACCCGGCTACAAGGAACTTAGAATCGCCTTCTCACTGCCTGCAACGTCAGGCTAACGACGTGAGCGACGCCGTGAGGCTCAGGGTCCGGGTGTCGTCTACTCCTCCACCAGAAACCACGACAACCTACGCCATTGTGATTCCCCCCTGCCGGGGTGGTGGGTGGTGGGAGAGGGTATGTATGAAAAGCGTCGGCAGCAAAACGGACTCGCTTAGATTCAGCGAATTCACGCGGCCAATGGGAGACGTTTAAGACATTTTCTGACAATGGCCACATAGCTTATGTGTCAATTCAACGCCATCTACATTTACACGCTAAAGTGTAGATGGCGTTGGTCAACTACGTGTAGGCACGTCGTTACTGGCCGAAAAAAGCAGAGATAAATTCCTTCATTCACCGCGTGAGTGCGAATAGCTGCAGACGTTTTTCGTATTTACCCCCACCATGCCTCCAACACTGGGGTTGAGTCTCCTTACGGACTTCGTGGCCCGCAGATAGCACAAAAATAAATTTGTGTTTATTCTTTGGGTATTTTTGTGTGCCATAAATATGGACCATTAAACATCAGTAATTACCCTTAAAATAAACTACAAGAATACGTTGAATTAATTCAATATTTTTTATAATTTTTTAGAACAACCGGTAACTCCGCTTTTCAACGACCCGCTTCTTGACTCATCGACAACAGTCACAATTGGTTATCAGAAATCTAGCATCTACACTGACTCGGAAATACCAGGCCCCTCAGATTTGATATCAAAACTAAAATGAGAATCGCAGGGATGAATGCCCTACATATTACCAAATTTTATTGCTCCTAACAATCGCTACACAATAATAAATACAGGGATTCATCCTCTGTGACTGCATCCATTTCTTGGACGAGATACGGACTCTTAACTCCTTCGTTTTGTTACGCTTAGGTAACTCATACTCATGCTCACTCAAGTCTTAACCAGCCGGATCGGCAATAAAAATCAAATATATATTATATTTGGTATTCTATTTCCAGAAAACTTAACTACAAGCAGGCAACTTGATATAATATAAAATCTCTCTAATAAATTTAAATATTTAAAATATATTTTCTAGGGGATAATGTGATCATAACCACGTTTTAATCATATACGTTTTTATAACGTTTTTCAAAAATGTTTACTCATTACCTATAGTCACTCGGTTAACTTAGGAGCTAATATGTAAATGTAAACGACCTACATCTAATAATTACGTGGAAAACTTCAATCAACGTCTGTAAAACGCACCGGCCACGCAAACACGAAATGCCAGTTGTACATCCCTCCTATGCATCATCCGATGGGGACTCATTAAAGAGCCGGCGCGGCGGTCATATGTAACTTAATCTCTGATACATGGCTAACGGCAAGGGATAGGAAAAGCCCATTGAAATAAACAAACAACGCTAAACAACTTCCTCAACAACCATCTCCGCGCGAACGAGAATCCAAACATTTCAACAGCTTTAGACGTGCTTGGTTCTTATAGTCAAGAAACATGTATCGTGGAACGAAACATTATCATGTTAGGCCCAGTTGGATGGTAGTACGCAGGTGGGTTACTGTAGGTGAATGTGGGAGATTCTTGAATACCAATGAATCTTTGAGATTCTTTTGGTATTTCGTTTTTATTTTCTTTGTAAAAAAAAGTGATTAAATCAATGTCAAATGGCAGTCACAAGAACTAACATCACTTAACTATCCTCATTTTTTGTTGAATGTAAGAAAATAAAGTTTGGTGCCATATGAATCTTAGAAATCACAAGTACCCGTAGCGGTAATCTAACTTACAGAAATATAATTAAAAATACAAAGGAATGAGAATAAAAATAAGATAAATTTTATGTATATTCAAGCATAGCCAATATCCCTCTTCACTTACATTCTAATACAAGTATACACACAGAAAAATGTTCTGATTTAATGGGAATATTAAATAATAAATTTTAAGGTGATAATAACTTTCGCATTCATGATCTCGGATTCGAGAAGTCACGGCTTTACTACAAAAAAAGGAAAATAAATTAAGTGGAAACAGTATATAGTATTTTATCAATTTTGGCCCGTCTGCAGGTAACAAGAGGGAGCAAGTGTTTAAGTGGCTTGTTTCTTTGAACACGTTTATCCAATCGTTTACTGAAACAACTACAATGGAACGAATACTGAAATTATCTCCAGTTTACAGAAAGTAATTTAAGCAACCTAATAATACTTTATTATTCTGCAAACAATCACAAGCACCAGGCATTATACTTACTGATTGAAATAATTACATTGAAGCATTTTTTCACAAAATGCGTCTCTCATTACAAAGAAAATAACAGTATAAAATGAAATTAATAACAGTTTTGTATTAATGCGTTAATCAAACATAAGAGCATTATCGTAAACAAACATTTCCGACAGCGGCCGGTATTTTTTGTTATTAATTAAAATATTATCCCGTTGCGCTTCTTTCGAATATTTAACATTACATTTTCACACAGCAAACGATCCATCATTTGACCATGTGCGATCTTTCCTTCCTCTTCCTTATTCTATCCTCACCTCCCTTACATTTACATGAACTACACTATCACAGATGCCGGAAGACCAGCTTACAGCTTGTACCGGCTGGGGAAGAACCTACTAGTGGGAGATACCTGGTTGAGAAAAAACCGACTAGCCAACGGTCGGTCGGAGCCAGATCTCACTATCCAGCGGGGTAAGATCATCGCCACCTCACGAGGAAATAACATGCACTACACTTACGGGAATAATGAACTTAGTCGTTGTCGCACCCGGAATCACTAATCAATCAATCAATCAAAATCAATGATCACGCAAGCAATGGAAGAGCAAAAGACGAGCAAACACTTACGGCACAACCCCCGTCGCTTGAGTCACCACGCGCGTTGCGTTTCCTCAACGTGTTCGGCGGCGCGCCACGCCGCTGCACGCGTGCCGGCAGCCACCCACGCACGCACGCACCCCTCGCGCACGCGTGCTCGCCCGCACGCTCGCGTCCCCGGCGGCGGCGGCTGCACTGCGCCCGCGCGCGTCGCCCATCGCCCGCCCCTCGCCCGCCCGCCCCGGGGGGACTGAAATACCCCCGCGCTCGAAATAGCGGCAGGCAGCAGGAAGCGGCGAGGCGGCGGCGGCGGCGGCGGCGGCGACGGCGGCGTGCGAGCAGGAGAGGACACCCGACCCGCCCGCGACCTGCCCGCGCCCACCCGTGTCTACGGGCACACTGGGCCCAAATCGCCCAAACGGCGTGCGTGACAAATACTAACTATATTACTAAATTCCAATGCGCACGGAATTTGGAAGAAAACTATATAGCTACACGAGAGTTGTAATCCTCTCTTATAGTTCTAGTTAAAGTAACTATAACTATAAGAGATACTTATATGTAACTAAGAAAGAGTTGAAGGTTGAAGGTTGAACCGTTGCTGAATACTCTGAGAAGAAACCGACGAAGATGGTGCGTACATCTGGAGCGAATGCCGAACACGAAACTACCGGCAATCGCAACGAATAACAGAGTGGTGGGAAGAAGAGATGTGGTGAAAGACCAAGAGCAAAATGGGCGCCGGAACAGGTTCGTTAGAGTCTAATCCTTGGAGTAAAGAAGAAGACTATGTATCCTCAGGCCATACGAGAAGTCTATGATTTCAGTAGATACCCAGAAACACGATAGAAATAATAAAATTTAAAAAATTATAAGTTAAGTAATAAATATTAATCATTTCCAGTGCACGTAGAATTTGAAAGTAAACCATGTATCATCCGGCCGCTTAGGAGGTCTGCGGTTTCCGTAGATACCCAGAAACATGAAAGAAAATCAATATTACTAATTTCCAATGTGCGCAGAATTTGATGGTAAACTACGTATCATCTGGTTATGTGGGAAATCTACGATTTCGTTACGCACTAAGGAAAATGAAGGGAAAAAGTCGATATTACTAATTTTTCATAAGCGGATAATTTCTAATGAGTCTAAGAAGTCACTGGATACGTGAGAAGTCAATAATTTTGTTAGATTCCCAGGAATATGAAGAGAAAAAATCAATATTACAAAGTTACAATGCGCACAGAATTAAAAAAAACTACCCAATTTCTGGCCATGTGAGAGGTGTCCATGATTTCGCTAGGACTAGCTTCGCTCGTGACTCATAGCAAAGTCGCTTGCCTTTCACCACTGAGATCCGATTCGATTCCCGTCGAATCTCATGTGAAATTTGTTCTAACAAAACGAGTTAGGCTGCTTCACAAGAGCTAGTCCAACCCCTGTGAAGTGTCCTAAACCCTACCCCTATCCTTATTCCTTCCCAATTCTGGCCGCTGGGTAGTGACGCAGGAGCGCATAGCAGGAGGCGCGTACGCGGAGATGCTACTTGGCGGTCCTCTGGACATGTGACTACGACCTGACGTAAAATGACTTACAAAGGTAATGGGGGATTACTTCCGCACAAAATAATGGAGGATTACTCGCCAGCGCGAAGCGCTCAACGCCCCTTAAGGGGCTTGGAGGCGCGTTGCGTTAATATGTAGATGCAACAAATAAAAAAAGAGACTGAACATGGGGGAAATTACAAAGTAATCTATATTACTAATTTCCAATGCGCTTACTGGCTGAATCCACTTACTCGTTACGTTACTGTTTATCAATTATCTGATGTCTTCACGTAATACGATACGACGCCCGCAAGGAGGAGGCCGTCCGCCATTCAATATTTGCTGTTTACATGATGCATTATGGAACAGAAACTTTTTTGCTATTCTTGTTATGTAAAGATCTCTTGCACCGCGAAGCCGAATTTATCGTACTATGTTATTGCAGTATTCATGAGGACTGATTTAATTGAAATGTTTACTTTATTGTAACGTTATACGAGAGTATTTAATGTGTTGTTCTTGAGCTTGTTTGTTAGTGTTCATTGAAAATCTAAGCACGTTGGAAGTTAATAATATTGATTTTTTCATGTTCCTGAAAGTGCGACTTTTTGAAAAACAATTTGCATGGTTTTGTTCAGCAGAATTTTTTTGATGCAGACCACTTGATCTATTAATCCCGTTCTAAACCACCCGTCATGGTTTGGTGGTCAGAGTGCCTACTTCCTTTTCCGGGTACAAAAGGTCAAACTCCGGTCAATCCATAAGGAATCGATGATGGACGAAGCGGGCACAAATGCTTGCAGTCCAACTACTTGCGTGTGCATAAGAATTTCCGTTGATCGTCCATTAAAGGTGCCTACATTTCTTCTCCCCCCTCAACAGTGTCGTAAATAGAAACCACCTTCGCAATCACGCTCATATCCTCGTGTTTTTTTTATTTCGGAATTTCCCTTAATGTAAAATGATGAGCTTTTAGAACTTTTAGCAGTAGTGCTAAAAATTGAATTTTCAGCACGCTATGCAAGCCTCGAAAGAACCGCTCTTACTAGTGGCTGTCTAAAAAATATTTTTAAACAAATCTTGTAAGTTGCGATAATTTTTATTTTGGCGCTATTTTGACCCACTGTGTGCGTGAGGGGAGCGCAGGCGCTCGGTCACACGTCGGTCCTCTCGCGACCACGGGCGCTCCGCTTGGTGCGCTAGAGGCGGTGGTTTGGGATCGGTGGCCGGGGACCGGAAATCCTCACTCGGGAGTGAATCCTTACTTAGAGAATCTGAACCTTTAGGAGCCTCCAAAACAGACCGTGGCGTGGATATCAAAACCATTCGGGTATCATTACCGTACAGAAATGTTGGTTGGTTGGTGATTCCGGGCGCGAAAACAGCTTAGGACATTAGTCCCGTAAGTGTAGTGCATGTTTTCCCTCGGCTGGATGGCGAGATCCGGCGCCGACCTAACGTCGGCTAGCCGGGTTTCCCCCTAACCAGGACTCTCCCACCAGCGGGGCACTGCCCCAGCCGGGACATGCTCTAAGCTCCCAACCGGTCTCCCGAAATATGTGGTTGTGTAGTGCATGTTTGTGTGTGTGTGTGTGTGTGTGTGTGTGTGTAAGGGGAGAGAATAGGACAAGGAAGAGGAAGGAAAGATCGCACGCGGTCCGTGGCCCGTTTGTTAGGGTACTGCTCCGCCATTCGCCTTACAGAAATGTTCGAGGTTATACTTTGTTCCAGAAGATTCTCAAGTACTCGGTTTTTTACCTTCATACAGTGACTGGAATTGTTTTATAAATTATCACAGAATTCTTCGGCAGTGATAAACAAATGGATCTTGGAAATGCTTCAACCAAAACGTTTATGAATGAACTTCGTCTGCCCCTGGATTCATATAAAATGCTGCACTATACCAAGATATCGATTTGCCAATAATCTAAGAAAAGATCCAAGAAATACGCCCGAAATATCAGCAAAGCCTGCAATTGCATCCTAACCAACAGCCTCTGAATAATATCTAAGAAATATCCCGGCTCAATAAAATTTTCTCTCTTCAGTTCCCCTATCGCTTTGATAATTGACATATTCAGCAAACATTTCCTTTATTTTCATCTATTGTTGTTGATTGCTACTATTATGCTACAGTTCTAGTACGAATAACACGGAATGTACCGATGAGTAACTTACTGAACTTCAGTTCATTTTTATTGTCAATAGCTTCTTTACAAATAACTGTATTGTATTTATTGATTATTTTAAGTATGAAATATATTAAAATTTTCGATATAAACAACATTTACTTTGAAGTGATGGGAATCAGAGAAACACTACATGAATGATAGTCTAATCCTTCAAGTGAGAATAATTAGTGCAGAAATAAACATTTTTTTTAGGATTTGATCAAATCGAGAGTTAAAATTTCAATTAACTGAAGATTTTGATTATTAAATTCTTTAAATTAACTTGCGTCATTGCACATTTGTGTGTAAATATGAGAATGATAATATTATTTGCAGATTGATTTCTACTTAAGTGTGATTACACGGCATCAGTGCAATGTATCTCAGCAATGACTAAGTAGTAAAGGTAACTTAAATTCATTTACCTCGCGAAAGTTCATTTCTTATCAAACATTATTTTGTCATTAAATTACATTATCCCTCCGGCAGAATATTAGGTACCGCAAATATTATGAGAACTAGCGGAATATACGAGAGTCTCATATTCAATCCGTTTCCGTCTTTTTGAAGACGAATGTGCAAGTTGACTGTTTGCTTGCTGGTGTGTCACGTACGACCCAGGAAATATGATTCAGAAACCGGACACATCATTTGCTGAGTGTCAAACCTTAGGATGTAAGAGGCAGCGATAAAGTACATAACAAATATATGACACATGGTAGGAAAAAACCCTTGTTGTGCTCCGTTTAAATCCAACGCAGTTTTTTCGAAATGTTTGGACCAGAGAAGTAGTCAAGTTACAACTGGAATGGACGGGTGGTCTGTGCTAAAACTTCCGCATAAAGAAAGAAAAAGTTTTTTCCTATGGGTTTGAAAGGCCACTATAAAGTGAATTTATAAATAATTTTGCTTTAACGTAGACAAGAACGAATTCCAAAACAAAAACAAAACAGAAAAATCTTAGCTGGCACAGTAGTTGGACTGAAGCCTTAGTTTTTATTAAATATATGCATAGACAACTAGTATACTAATATACAAAAAGAGTACACATTTACCAGAATTTTTCCCACTACACCCTACTACTCTAAGAGTGTATACAGATAACCCTTGCCTTGTACGACGAGAATGAAAATAAAGAATGACTAGTGAGAACCCGTAAAAATTTGACGGTGTGATCTGAGATAAATGTGAAATACTGTGCCCAGACTAATGTTCACAATATGTTGCATTGTTTGAATCTTCAGGGTGTAACGAAGATATTCTGTGATGTGGAGTTCCCACAATTTTGAACACGTATGGCCCATGAGCAGGTGGCAGTGCAATATCGGCCCCAAATTACACAAAAGAAAGAGCACTAATATACTGACGGATATTATTTCTAAAGTTTTTTGATGTGTCATAATCTCCTATAAACAACTGTTTGAATTCTTCTGGCATATTGTTCGAAGGTAAATTTATTTTCCCATTTAAGCAACACAGAGTAAACTCGTTTACAGAATTTCTCTCACGTGGGAAGTACAAAGTAGAACAAAACTGACATTTCATAGACAACGACCCAACAGAAAACGAAATGACCTCACTATCACGACACATATGCTGACTTCCTCTTTCCCTGCTCCCAGTCAATGTACTACCCTTGCGTCTTTTGCGGCGCGTGGGCAACGATTCGAAATTCGACATAACCTGTGAATAACTTCACTACTTCAGTACAACCGAACAAAACCCACTGTTCGAATGTTCTCTACAAAATATACTACAAAAGGAAATACATACAAACTGTCATCACCACAATGCAATTATTAAACTGAAACATAACCTTGACGAATTGTGAACAAATCTCAATAATCAAAACAAAACATCAAGCAGCGCCACCATGAAGCGGCGGGGACTCGAAAAATTATATATAAATTTTAAAACAGCCACCCTTTGGAAGAAAACAATTGACTTTTGAAAAGCGTACTATTAAAGAATGATTTAATTAATTAATGTACACCGTAAATGTTGGTGAATCAACACAAACAATACCTGATAACACATCTAGGGATCACATTCTTTCATTTAAAGGAAAAAATACTACAATCTGTTCAGTAGAAGCTCTAAACGAAGCCATGGCAGAATACTTTATTTTTTTAAATATATAGATAACTAGAAACATACGATTTTGTACTCGCAATTATAAAATACCCATCCTTTCTGTGATGTATAATTATCACCCAATACTCGAATCCGGTTTTTGGTATTTATTAAGGAAGTTAATTAATCTCTGCCCACATGGCCCACACGGAAGCTGCTTCTGCGTCAGCAGGAAAGCAGTCGGTCTGCAAGTGGAGTGCGACGACCCGAGTTCTCTCGCCCCTCGGGGCTGCTCCCGTGGCCCGTGGCCCACCCACCCCTCCGCTTCCGGCGGCGGCGGCGGTAGCGGCGGTGGCTGCCGACTTCTCGCACGTGGCCCGCCGCCCCCGCCCGAACACGTGGCCGCCACGCGCCGCGCCACCTTCTCCTCTCCCCCCCCTCCGCCACGCCCGCGTAACAATGAGGAAGGGAGACACCGTCGCATTGGAATCGTTCCTACCTGAGACTCTCAGGCACTAAGGTAGACGCTGATACGCTTTCTAAAGGCGGCGGCGCCACACATGCACCAGTTGACGGGTAGCGAACTACTGCTCGCCCAATCCCGTATAGTCGAGGTTCTCGGCGAATGTTCGATTCCTTTGATGTGTTCAAAGGACCGACAAGTGCGAATAGGACGATTGATTAATTGATTAGTGATTCTGTGCACGTCAAAGCTAAGGTCATTAGTTCTCTAAGTGTATTGCATAAGTTTATCGGGGGATATTGCATAATTTTTTGCGGGGATTTTCCCCAACCTGGTATCTCTCACTAGCGGCGCACCGCCACAGACGGGACAAACTCCCGACGGGACATGTTCCCGATTGGTCTCCCGACAGGTGTCGTAGTGTAATGGATGTAAGTATAAGGGTGTGTAAGTAAAGGGTGAGAATAGAAGAAGGAAGATGAAGGAAATATCACACGCGATTCGTAGCCAGTTTGTTAGGACACTACTCCGGTTATCGTCTGATGCTGATCGGAGAAACCACGGAAAACTACCGACCAGAACAGCCGCCCGCTAAAATTCTGTTCCAGTCAGCGAGCGGCTGATTTCGACCTAGCTGACTGGCCAAAGTCGAAAATCCTACCACCGTCGGGGTTCGAATTCTACAACCTCCCGGACAAAGGCACTGGAGCAATATCAGTTGATGCTCTTAGCCACCCTCTCTGGTGGGGATGGGGCGAGCAGCAAATGCTCGGGCTCCTCAAATAGCAAGCTGAACATCCTCACTACTCGGGATTCTTTACTCCTACCATATCTAGCAAAAGGAGAGTTAAAAAAAAACTGGGTATAGTGAAGCTACATTTATGTCTAGGAGTAACACAAGGGGCCATCTCAGCATTTGGTTAATGAATTGTGGAAGCTGGATGTAAACCCGACCGAGATGGCGATCATCGCGAGATGTGACCTGACCGAGATGGCGAGTTGGGACATCATGATTGTCCCACACAGCACTCCTTAGATCCAGCGGGCTGTGCCACTTCCGAAATAAAGCGGTTCGGCCCACACGCCCGGGGCAAGTACGAGTCCGTGAAGGAACTCGCTTCCGAGAAGGCGGCGGGCGCAGCGCCCAGCAGGTGATCAAGGGACTCTCGCGGGAGCTCGTTCGCGGGCCCGGGCGCACCGGAAGCGAGAGGGCGGCGCGCGGCGTCACCACACGGCCCCAGGCCAGGGGGGTGCAGGGGGCGTGTTTACGGAGAGACAATCGACGGTGCAAGAGCTCAGGCGGCGGTGCGGTACCGAAATAACCGCCAAGCGACCACACAACAGGTTGGCAGCGGTGGCGGGGGCGAAGTTGGCAGCGGCGGCGGGGCCGGCGGACTGGTCACGGAATCAATGGGGCTTCATTCAGCAAAGTAAAAAGTCAGAGACGAGGACTAAGTGGGCGGTTCGCCAGTAAAGTGTTATTTTAATAAACGGGAGTATTTCAAAAAAATAATCTTAAACGTTACATTGGCAATTATACTCTTCCATTCTTGCATCTCCTGAATGTATTGATCTTCAAATATAAATGAAAACCTTTTGTTTGGTTGCAGGACGAAAGAACGTGTTCTTTACGTACGTGCTAATACTACAAATTTTATATTATGTAATATTTTTTATAGAAATCTTGTTTTAACCAAGAATTAACTATTGTCAAAACCCAGAGGTGGTCCCTTGGTCTCTAAGACACATTTGTATTCTGGTGTTAGTGATACCTTTGAACAACGAAGGAACCTGGATGTATTCTATTAGCCACAATACATCGTAACAACAGCTTCCTTGGCAACTTCGTTGCAGCCACCTGGCCCCTGTACACTGAAGCACGCTCTCTCAAACCGTCCAAATGACCCTTTCAACTAATGTAACTTCCTCCTTCCACACCCAATTACTATTTTTATTGTTATAATTTATACTGATTATTTGTATTCATACGTATAGTGGAAATTGTAATATAATAGATTTGACAGGCATAGTACGAAGTATAGGATCATTCACACGGCTCTTATGATGACATAGGATGCCGAAATAGTTTTTGATGCGTGAAACTTTCCATGAACCATTTACTCCCGATGAGCGAGTTTAAAACATATTTCAAGGACCAAATATCTGGGAAGCAGGGTAGACTCCCAAAACGCGGACGGCACAGGCTTGTATACTCGTACTTTCGTGAAAATTACTGTATACCGTCCATATTAGTACGTGTCATATTTAATCCTGTTAATAACTCGCTATTTTACGCGGCTCGTTTTTCATTGTTGGTGGTCGCCTAAATACACCTCTCCGAAACTCGCCTTTGTCCGGGAAAGAGTACATCGCTACCTTCCCCACAGAAGCCTGAGACTTGAATAGGTTTATGTGCACATCTTTAGGATTCAACCAAAAACACACTCTTAAATTCCAAATAAATATCCTTAAAAAATCGCAAATGATGAGTTTTCTTCACGACATTTGAGGCACCGGGATTGTTGGTACGGACCCAATTGCACCCCAATGGAGATTTCCAAACTTTTTTACCAGTGTTGGGACGAAAACCAGCTGTGGACCTGTCCGAATGAATCAGGAGTGCAGACCTTAGTACAAACAACGTGTCACCATAAACTCAGGAAGCTAGAAGGACTTTTGCAATCCTTCAGCAAAGTGGGTTTTGAACCAATTGCACCCCTGCGGGAATACTGTCGAGTATCCCGAGCGTGTGTAGTCCTATTTACTCCACCACCGAGCAAAAAGCTCGCCACTCAAGACACCCGCGCACGCTCGCACTTCAGCCCATTAGCGAACAATGGCGGCTCTCGACGGCCTCCTGAGAGAGCAAGACGCCATTTGTGAAACGTAAACCGCCTGTCAGAAATGCTCCGCTGGCGAAATGCTTTCCCATCCGGTGGAGGACACAGGATATAGAGTGATCAACACAGCATTAATAACTCGCGGAAATAGGGTGTGTGTTCTGCTGTTTGTTTTATTCTTCCAGAAGTTCCTGAGCATACATGTTACGTAATACGATAATGTATCTGAAACATTAAAAAGTAAGTTATTTTGAGTGATATATATATATATATATATATATATATATATATATATATATATATATATATATATATATGCGACGGAACGGCGTTCCAGTATCTCAGAAATATATCATTAATATTATCAATATATAACTATTTCTATAAAATTATGATTAATTTGGGGCACGTTCCGAAACCTAAAACTTTCGAGACAACTGTTCGCAAAAACGTCCCACTAATAAAGCCAGCACACATTCGCGAATAAACACCTTTCCGACCAGTCGTGAATTTCGTCCCTTAATTGAACGATAATCTTGTTCAAGAGGATCGTTTATTAAAGCAGTTCACAAGAATCGAGACCGCTGCCCGCCGCGACGCTTTTACTTCCATAAACCGCCATCTCCGCGGCGCGCGGTCGTTACATCGCCGGCGCATAAATCCGCGCGAGGGACGCCCGCAGCCCAATTGGAAGCGAACCCGCGAACCGACTCGATTGCCCGCGGAAATTGCTCGCGAACCGCCCGCTTAATTTATGCCGCCTAAGTGGAGTCGATTCTTTATCGACCGCGCGTCTGGGCGGGCCTCGTCGTTTATCCAAATCCCGCCAATCGAGACGGCAATTCGTGAGTCGATTCGAGCGATTTTTGTTTTGTTTTTCGTTTTTGTTTTTCGGGATTTCATTAACATCGCCTCTCAATGTCGGACCGGTGGAGCTCTTCTGTAAATTGCTTCTACTTAGGGAAGGTTGATCTTTCGAGGCATCAGAAGGATTGACGTTGGATTGGTTGGCTGCAGCAGGTTCCCTTCAAGGCTCGTCGCTTTTAATGTAAAATTTTGCGTTATAATAAGTGATCTGTTTATGGGTATTTTATTTACATGGGCGTGGCTTAATACAAAACGTTAATAAAACACAAATAAGATACATATGAGTACATTCAAACAATATTAAACGTATCGAGGAAACATATCCATCATTGGGTTACATCAAATAACGTATGAGCTTAACTTGCACGTGTAGCCTATTTATGTAGATTACATTGGTTAGGTTAGTCTTCGTTAATAATGAATGACTGCCGACCTACGCAACATAGACTATCGACGATGGATGTAACTATAATCACCTCTCCTTAGGGGTACGTTCTGGAATCCCCCAAGGCATGGATGTATTCACCTTGTGACAGTGGCATGATACATAAAGACTCCTTTTAAGGCACACGTTTCTGACCTAAAAACACCATTAGTTCTCTTATAAGCCAAAAATATCTCGGGCTAATTTCTGTTAATAATGCACCAGAAAAATAAAAAAAGGGATAAGTAATTAAATTATATCAATTCAATGAGGAAGTAACATTTTTAAAAATATTTCTGTAAATTCAGAAATATGTTCAAAATTCTTACGTGGTAGAACATTTGAATCTTTTGTTGACTGAAGATTAATTTAAAACGCAACTAAAATGGAGGCGCGTTTTTATGCACATGATATTTGGATGAGGAATAAAAGTTCAGGAATATATCACAATGTTTGTAAAGAATACTACAAATAGTGCACACCTTTTTATACGTAGCGTTAATTAATTTGCAGCTTTTAGTAAGATCGATAAATACGAAGAAAACGGAGAGCACAATTACGAAATGAAACGCCGCACTGGTTGTCCTTGCAACTCGAAACGTTTTACAGCACAATAAAGAGAGGCGAGGCCGACTACGGTGACGGCGGAAGTGAAGTAAGAAAATTCACGCATGTTTCGTGCGATGGCAGGCGACGTCTGAACCAATTTCACACGTTTCAGAAAGCGATGTGTGAGCAGACACCGAATCGAATGTGAGCGCCAGACGACAGCAGCACAATGCGTTCCTGAACAAAGTCAGAATTGGCCTCGGAGGTGCTTCTCCGCAGGCACCTTGTTTGGTAGGAACAGACATTGCATGATGGTCGTTATTTGAAAATGGATAAGACACCTCGGAGGGTGAGTTAAGTTTACTGGCTTCTCAATCTTCGAGTGTGTGTTCGATCGCGGATGAAGTCGACAACAATACAGGAAACAATACAAAACAACAATGCAGGAAATGTACAGGAATAAACTCTCGTTAATTCTAAATTGGATAAACTAACATATTTCATTCTCAACTTTGTTGACACGTCTATTTTTCCTTCTCACGACCATCGAAATTTGCAGATGAACTCAAACCAAACAATGGTCGCTCTAGGTGGGAGGCGTCGTGGGTACGTGGGTAATGGCTCGTCGGCATGGTATGGGAGGGTGAAGGGTGACATTTAATCTTGAGACATTTAATATACGCAAAAAATTAATATACGAAAATGGTGTGTATTTAACCCTTGTTATTCGAAAATAGATAAGGCACCTCGATGAGTGAGTTAGTGTAAATGCTTCCCAATCCCTAGAGCGTGTGTCCGATTGCGGTTGAGGTCTACGAAAAAAAATGATTATACGAAGTGTAAAGTAATGAATTCTCGTTAATTCTAAATTGCATAAACCGACATAATTGATTTCTTAACTTTTTGTCATCTCCGCCTGCACAAACATCGATGTATTAACATCGATTTATGATGCCGATGTTTTTTAACGTCGGTGTTCGGAGCTCGATATTTTTCTTGACTGATATTTTATTTTTGAGTGAAAAATATAATAATTAAAAACAACAATTATTTTCATAAATATTTATATAATTCGAACATTCTGAAGATCAATCACTAAGAGTGAAAAAAATGTCGAATTTTTGAAGACAAATATAGTGTATTCTTTTTTAATATTAACCAAAAATAAATGTTTTATTAAATGTTCTGAGAAATGTTTGACTTTGTTTTGTCAGTCAATCTCAGTTATAAATTAATAAATTAGACAAAGGGCATGATGTGGGGAGCCCAAATTTATTGCTGATTTACCCTTGAAAATATATTTTATAACATCGGAGCGAATACTTTTGTTAACAATCCTTGCAAAAAACCCTTATATTTTTCTGTATTCAAATTCAAGTAGTATATGACTTAGGGTAGGTATCACATAATTTTGAAATCTGCACAGAATTCACTTCTCCCCATAGCACGTCACACACAATTTTTAACTGATTTTGACGTAAAATAAATAAACTAAATAAATAAATAAATAAATAAATAAACACCACCACCGTAGCATGAAAACGCCCTCCCCCTGCTGCATGTGAACACTGATGTTAAGATGTTACTAAAATTGTTTTAAAAACATTGATGTTTTGTTATTGATGTCGCATTCCAGACACGGATGAACTTGTATCAACCGATGGTCACTCTAGGTGCCAGGCACCGCGAGACCGTTAATGCCTCGTCGGCACGCGGCGCGGGGGCGGAGGACAGGGGACGGGGGACGGTGACGGGGGGCGGTGGGCGGGGAGCGGTACGCACCCACGCGTGCCCGTCCGCCCGGCCGGTCGCCCGGCGTCCCCGCGCGCCGAGCCGCGAGGCGGGGGGCTCGCGGATTTCCTTATAAGGAGGCGGCGAAGCGGCCTCCCCTCCACGGCCCACGTGGGCGAACCGCCCGCGTGCCGAACCCGGAACCCCAGCGCCGCCGGCGGCCGCCAGTAGAACTAACCGACACAAACACGGCCTCGCCGACGGAAAGATGGACTATCTGGAGCCGGTGCCGTAGGTTGAGGCAAAAGACGTAATCGATGACGTTCAATAACATGCACCTGACAAAAAACAGGACATAACAAATATTTCCAGCATCTTGCTTTTCTTTACTTCCTTGTTTTGCAAATTCGTGTATTTTAAATAAGTAACTAAATATTTTTTTGAAGATGTTTCAACAGACATTCCTCCCCTTATATTGTTTAGGGGATTAATGTATAGTCATTAAGTTTGAATAGTTTATAAAAAAAAGCTCTTAATTAGGTTAGCCATAACCTACTTAACAGTACTTGGACAACTGAAATATATTAACACATCAACTGAAATACAACTGAAATATATTAACAATTGGACAACTGAAATATATTAACACATCAAAAGAAAATAAAACAAGGCATGGTGACAAAAGCGATTTATATAGTATTTCGCGAAACTTACTTTCGAAACTTTTAGAATGTTTTCGTCACACTCAATGACATGTGAAAGTGGCAGGCTTGATTTATTTACGATATTTTTATTGGCAATTTAAAATTAGCTCACCTCATTTTCAGCTGGTAAAATAAATTACCATCGACTGTTCGCACAACATCCAGTGAAATTATTTTTATTTGGTCACCTTCTCTTTTCTGTCACGCGCATTTATAGTTCATTATTTGGTTGCATAATAGGAATTCTTTTATTGTTTTATGAAAGTAACATTTGTACATAGTTTAGGTTTAAATCGCATATTAACGGATACAGTTCATAAACCCGAATAATAACCTGTGTATTTTTTTAAAAACAGAATTACAAGTTTGTTATGAATAAAGTGAATTTTACAAATTCATATATGTATGCAAATTGTCACTCTAAAAATATTATATGAAGTACCACGATAATGCATTCATTCAATAATATATTTTGAAAGGCGTCTCGAAAACATCGAGCAATGACGTAAAAACACTAAGTAATTAAGAAAATTTCGTGACAATTAAAAAAAAAACTCGAATTGATTTTCTTGATTTGATTTGTTCTTTCTTTTCATGACACACTTAACAATTTCATTTATAAACATCACATTTTTATTTCATTGCCCTAATATTACGGCAATTTCTTAGAGACAAATTTCTGAGTGTTTAACCGTGACAAAAAGGCGAAAACTCAATTTATATTACGTTTGGAGATGTCCCCACATACAGAACTATTCCAAAATTACAAAGACCCCATAGATTGAAATGTTAAAATCCACGCCACAAAATACTATTCTTCCACCTACATAAATGTCAGTCATAACCCAGGACCAAAATCCCATCAAGATGTTTCAAACCCACAAAAAAAATTGCCTCGACCCCCTCAATATTTTCCCATCCACCAACACATCGTAAGCTCGAAGCGTAATCTCCATCTGTCAGCGTATGTGTCGCATGCGTTTTACGACCGCCCGCTCGCCATGACGGGTTTGACGCCCGGCGACCGCACGTAGAACGCGCTCTTCATGGAAGAACGAAGCCAAGGAATAAATTACCCCGTCCGTTCGGACGTTTATGGTCGGGGCTTGCAGTGTACACGCCACTCGCCTGCGGAGCCCGGCGTCCAACGCCCACACCTGCACCACACCTGCGACCCGCAGATGCAGTTTACTGTCGGCGCGGCGTGACGGGGATTGTGACGCAGGAATGCTCGTAAAAGTGCGGGGGGGGGGATTTATCGATTCGTTGCGCCTCTACTGCTCTGCAGATAAGCCTATAGGGCTGGGGGAATGTCTCCGGTGCATGTAATTCCTATTACGACTATTAGTCGTTGAATGCGTTCAGTTAAGTTAGGAGTTTTCTTGCGTTGAAAGATCGCGTGCGGATTTTCTTGACGAAAGCTGTCTTGTAAGTTCCTACCTTCGAAGGGTTATTAAGCAATAAAGTATTGTGTAGGTGAAACGTCAGTCACCGACTTCAAGAAAATTAAAATATTGAATCATGTGATAGATGCGATTGCGAATGTTCGTAAAAGTGCGGGGCGATTTATCGATTCGTTGCGTCTCTACTGCTCTGCAGATAAGCCTATAGGGCCTGGGGAATGTCTCAGGTGCATGTAATTCCTACTATTAGTCGTTGAATGCGTTCTGTTTAGAGTCTTCTTGCGTTGAATGACTGCGTGGGGATTTTCTGGACGAAAGCCGTCTCGTAAGTTTCAAACTTCGAACCGCTATTAAGCAATAAAATATTGTGAAGGTGGAACGTCAGTCACCAACTTCAAGAAAATATTGAATCATGTGACAATGCGATTGCGAATGCTCGTAAATGTTCGAGGCGATTTATCGATTTTTTGCTCCTCTAGTGCTCTGCAGATAAGCCTGTTGGACCGGGGAAAATGTCTTCTGTGCACGTAATTCCTATTAAGACTATTAGTCGTTGAATACGTTCTGTTAAGAGTCATCTTGCGTTGAAAGAACGTATGGGAATTTTCTTGGCGTAAGCTGTCTTGTAAGTTCCAAACTTCGAAGCGTTATTAAGCTATAAAATACTGAGTAGGAGTAACGTCAGTAACCGACTTCAAGAAAGAAAGAAGAAAAAAGGATTAAGAAAAATGCGATTTACGTAAGTCAGAATTAAGATATCGGAACGTGCTTGCGAAGAAGACATTAAAATTAATTTATAGTTGGAACTACTCATGCCAATTGACCAACATGTAAACTTACGGATCAGCAATATAAGATGATGTTAAAAGGGGCGTAGTTGCAATAAAAAAGTACAATGCAATAAAAACACCTCCACAGCCAATCAATATTTCAGGTTAACTGCAAAGTTATATCAAAGTGCATACCTCCTAGCGGTGGCGTACCACAGGCTGAATGTAATACAATATCATTCTTTAATGATCTCATGGAGCTCATTTTGAATCAAGTCAGGGCTGGAAGTTGTCAATTGGGCAACGACTGGGATGTCCTGGTTTGAAGCACCAAAAATTACACCATTACACCGCAATTGCATTGATAAGTTGATTGCGTCGTTAATGATGGGTCCGTTGTCTGCATTTAGTTTCTCATGCCTATTTAAATGTCGTTCACCTTGTGGTTCCTCCTGCAGACTAGAATGTCCGTTTGTTATATTTAATACATGCAGAAACAGAGTTACCACAATCAAAATGCCCCCTGTTTCTACAATGTATTTATCTGCAATGGGAAGTGGCATAATATGATGGCATTTCAAAAGGCGTGCGAAACTACAACGCCTCCTCGTCATCTTTTACTCGAATGCATACGATAAATAATTTATGGTTCTACATGCGAAAAAGGTGAACGCGGATCGTAGGAGAAAACACAGTACGATAGATCCGTTCTCCTGCGAAGATAAACGGTCCGTGTTTCGCTGCATCAATACAGCATTTAATAAAAATTCAAATGCAGCATATATTGACCTGACAATTAACTGAACATAAGGCGTTCCTTAATTGACTTCCTTTTTCGTTAAATTTGAAGACAAGAAGCATCGAAAGTTTTGAAGTTCAAAATTTTCAAATACAGTATGTATTTACCTAACAATTAACTGAACATAACTTATTGACTTACTTTTTCGGTAATTTGAAGATAAGAAGCATCGAAAACTGTTGTGTGAGGTTGAAAAAATTTGGTTTGATTCACAACTATTCAACAGGCAACCACATTCAATCGAGTGCACTTTTGTTATGGAGTGCGCATGCGCTCTAGGTTCTGCTCCTGACTCCTGGTGCCATGGCGTGGTGTGGTGTGGTGTGGTGGCATGGGGCGTCGCCCTGGTGGCTTATGAAGGGACGAGGAGCGCCCGCCCAAAGAGTTCAAGGCCGCAGCAGCGCTCATGCTAATGAGAGGCGGCGGCGGCGGCGGCGCCCGCGCTGCACCACGTGACCCGCTGCGCCGCCGCCGCCGTCAAGGCCGCGCCCTGTTGCCTGATCTGCGAGCGGGCGCGGGCCGCGACCGCAGGACCTGTTCGTAACGCGACCCGCCTCCGCCCTGATGCCCCTCCCGCTGCGCCTTTGCCTCGGACCACTCCCCTTCGCCAACGGCTCTATTTGCGCCTTCGCCTTCACCTGTCTACCATTTCACCATCGCCTTCGCCTCCGACTACGACGACTTCGTCCCCGACTACGACGACTTCGCCTCCGCCTACGACGACTTCGCCTCCGCCTACGACGACTTCGCCTCCGCCTACGACGACTTCGCCTCCGCCTACGACGACTTCGCCTCCGCCTACGACGACTTCGCCTCCGCCTACGACGACTTCGCCTCCGCCTACGACGACTTCGCCTCCGCCTACGACGACTTCGCCTCCGCCTACGACGACTTCGCCTCCGCCTACGACTTCGCCTCCGCCTACGACTTCGCCTACGACTATGACTACGACTTCGCCTAAGACTACGACTACGACTTCACCTAAGACTACGACTACGACTTCGCCTAAGACTACGACTACGACTTCGCCTAAGACTACGACTTTGCCTCCACTTTATACTTTCTTCCTGAGGTTTGTCAACGCCTACGCTTAGCCTTAGGTCATGTTTTCACTCACTACCAGTCCTTCACCTACAAATACCCTTTCGCCTACAACTTCACTTCCAATTACTACGTCTTCTCTTCGTTTTCGTCACAAATCTGGATTGGTGATCGAGCAAGATGTTTAGAAAACCATTAAGAACGATGAAATAGTATGCTACACTACGAAAGTATATGCTATATTCTTCGCGTTTGTGATTAATGAGAATATAATGATAGACATTTTGAGAGAAGGATTCCACACAAACTAAATTACATTTTCGATACTCTCAAGGTAATGCCATCGTAAATCTTCATCCCAAATATTCTTCAAATAATTCAGTTCAATTATTCCAAAAAGCATGAATAAATATTGATGACATGATCTAGTACAGGTTTTTCTTTTTCGATATAATTGTTGATTAACTTTCCAATCTAAAATTCGTAAATTTCAACTCAACAGAATACGCAATTAATTAGCACCCAAAATATACAAGAAACAATTTTCCCTTCAGGAAAAATGTAAAATTTATCACGATATCTAAATTTGATATATCCTTGTCCATCACAACCAACAAACAATAAAAATTTTGATTTTCTTCCAACAACAATCTTTGGTTTTTCTATCAACATATTTTTTTCCTTTCTTTCTCATCCAAGCAAATGACGTATAATACATAATCACTTTTCTAAATAACTAAATATTGCATATTTTTACAATATGCGTTGTGAGGATGTAACAGTAAACTTCACGCTTTTTCGGTGTTGCTTCTCCAGAGTCTGGTGTGGCGCTGGTGTCTGACCTATTTTCCGAGAAGTTTTCCCTCCATTTCGACGGAAGCGAGTGCCACGCTAGTTTTGCGGGAGAGGTGTGTGAATTTTGCATCCTTCATTAGCGCTACAGGGTTGCTGATGGAATACAAGATTCGTGAATCGCAAATACTGAGAAAAACTTTCCACCTACACCGAAGTACATTCTGGTATTTTGGAAGAAACTATTTACGTGAACACATTTAAAATTAAAGTGAGACAACGTGCAGTAGTCTACTTAGAAATGAATGTTGGGAGTTTTTCAGTTACGTTAAATTTTTAGTTCAATTTTACAATATTTTAATTTAAATTAATCGTCCCTATGGAAGAATCGTAGCACACTTGGTTATCGAATTTCTCTAATTAAGCGACGAGATCATCGGAAAGCAACTAGGCATAAAGTAACGTACATGAAAGGCTGACAACACACAAGACTAACTTCATTATAATGTATTCCAAGAACGGAAAAGATTGAATGAAGAAGAAAGCCTGGGAAGGCCAAAGAACTGCTGAACCCAAAAAGCTGGGAAAATCTGAAAGCCTTCATTGTAAAGCATGAAGAAGGTACAAAAGAATTCATATATTTATGTGTAGAACTAATTAATCAAAAATAAAAGCATTTATGTTGATTTGTACCATTCACGCGTTCATTTATACATATATTTTCTGAATTTATGAAAGTAATGGACACACAGAAACTCCAGTCGATTCCAGTTGTAATGAACCTCTGGGCACTAACAGTTTTGGTTCACTATATCCGATGATGTAAAAATTAAATAGAATTTCTCCATAACGATTGATTTTATTAATATAGAGACACAGAAAAGGACATTAAAACATGAACTGAAAATATAAATATCTTTATTTGTCCTTGAAAAATCAATTATTTTCAATTGTTGTTTTCGTACATTTTTCATTAGTAATTTCTCTAGATCCTCCTCCTGAGTTCGTGCTCTCGCCATGTTCGATTGTTCTCTGCCTCTAATAATAAGTATCGTAATGCAGTCTTCACACCTTTCAATGCCTCTTGCACAGTTAGAACACCGTCCCTCTCTCTTAAGGCCCGTTTACTCGCGAAATAGCATACAAGATCGAATTAATTCCCAGGACTTACTTCCTAAATTCACTATAGCCGAGGTTCAGGTTCACTTTAACCGAATCTTCTTATGCTTATTTACAATTTAAGTGAAACGGAACTAGTGAGTAAAGTTCGCTATAACCGAGTTCATTATTATCGGAGTCGACTGTATTTGTATTTGCCTTCTAGATCAAGTTCTATTTGTATATTCTATTCGTAGACGTTTCGCATCACCGAATAAGAGCTATCCCAGAAGAAGAGCAGTCATGCGTGCTTTCTGGCGACAGGTCACAAGTCTCCGCTTGCACGCTCCACTGAATACACACGAGTGGAAGCAATCAGTGAATCTCCAGCGCTCGCAGACAGACGCTAACAGACCGAAAGGTAACTCGAGTCTGACAGGACGACGAATTAAAACACGTCTGAAAACACGACTTAAAACATACTCGCCTGCCTGCAGGCGGGTGATGACTCTTAAAGCGGCCGCCCCATCCTTCACGTCCAACCCCTCCCACCCGCCATCTTCCCTCACATCAAATTCGTCCTCCCATTCTTTAATACGTCCTCGCAACGGGAGTGCCATCCGTCACAGAAATTAGCCGCCGTGCACTCCCAGACGCTGCAGCTACTTCGCCCTACTTTCTCCAATTTGGGGCGAATGACAGCAACGCCCAAAAAGGCTCCTCGTTCCTCTGGGAGAAGCAGAGCGCCCTTAATTCGGCCTTTTAGCACGCAGCGAGATGGCGCGCGTGTCTGCGAGGGCGGAGCAAACCGGGGTTGATGGTGGGGACAGGTCTGGGAAGGGGGAGGTAAGAGAGGGAGAGGGAAGGGATCGGGGATAGGGCGGGGCGGGACGGAGCATGGCGGGTCGGAGCGAGACTCGGATGGGACCGGGCGGGGCGGGACGTGGCGGACCGGAGGAGCGGGGCATGAGGAGAAGGATGGGACAGCGAATGCGGGGCGGGATGGGATGGGTTGAGGTGGAGAGGGGTAAGGTGAGGTGATGTAGGGTGGGCCGGGGCGTGGCGAGGCAGGCCGTGTTGTGTGGGGCTGGGCTGAGGAGCGGAGCGGGACGGAAAAGGCGGGGACAGGCGAGCCGAGCCGAGACGAGGCAAGGCCGGGTGGTGCGATCCGGGCGGGATGAGCAGTGACATGAATATTGATTGTTAGTGATTCCGTGCGCGTCAACAACTATGGTCAATAGCCCCGTATGTGTAGTGCGGGATTTTGATCAGGAGGCGGCGGAGGTCTTCTCCCGCTATATGGCGAGATCGAGCTTAACCCCGCTAGCCCACCGTTGGCTAGCGGGGTTTTCCCCAATCACATATCTCCCACCAGCGGGGCACCGCCCTATCCGGGAAAAGATCTAAGCCCCCGATCGGTCTCCCGGCATGTGCCTTAGTATAGTGCGTGCTAGTGTAAGTGTGTGTAAGGGGTGCGGAGAGGACAAGGAAGGGGAAGGAAAGATCGCGGGCGGTCCGCAGTCCGTTTGTTAGGGAACTGCTCCGCCAATCGCCTGTCAGAAAAACCACGGAAAACTAACGATCAGTGCGAAATTCTCCTCCAGACAGCGACTGAATTCACTGTCGGGACTCGAACCTAAGATCTCCCGGTCAGAGGCACTTCAGTTACATTAGCTGATGCCCTGAGCCATCTTTCCCAGTGCAGTGCTGTGGAGAAGTATGACGAGGAGGATTATGTCGGGCAGGAGGGGGGTAGACGAAGCGGAGATCTGGCGTCTTTCGTGGGCGACCCAGGAGGAGAAGTGACTCGGCCGGTTGAAAGTGAGTGAGCCATCCAGCGGGGGAAGAAAACCGCCACCTCCCAAGGAAAAACATGCACTACGTACGGAACTAATGACTACAGGAAGGGAAAACTCCTGCAAATTGTTCGGTGCTAAACTTCGCCATCCATCGAGGGAAGAACATCACCATCTCCTGTTAAACTCATTCACTTCACTTCACTTACAGGACTAACGACCATTTCAGTTGATGTCCTCGGAAACACGAAATTATCAGCGAACGACTCCGGAGTTTTACCGAACGCGCGAACGCCTAGTGCCGCTTTAGGAGTTCCACATCGCGCATGCGTGCGTTCGTTAAAACTCGGGAATCGCTCATCCAAAGGAATCATGAAAATCGACGAGACGAGAGCGGCGGTGGACGACTAAGCACGAAGCGGGAGAAGAGTGCGGACGTCGGAAACGGCGAGCGGCCGACAGCAGAGGCTGAGTTTTACGCAATTTCACGGCAATTACGTGTTTACTTAAGGCGCAACTGCGCGGCCGGTGGGGGCGTGGGGCGGGCGCGGGGGTCTGACAGCCCCCCCTCTCCCATCAACCGTTGATGCAGAAACGGCTACGGTGGTGGTAGTGGCGCCGCCGCGGAGATCAGTGCGAGATTAAAGTCGGGCGCCCCGCAGGGCTTTTATTTTAAACTTCTTGTTGGGCCAAGTGACCCTTCAAGGGTTTGAATACACTATTATTTTTGCTAATATATTTGGGTAATCTTGCCTTTTTGAGTTCTATATCGAAGCACCATTTGTAAGATATTATTTACGTTAAACAATTTCTGACTTAGCGTTTACATACACGATTTAAGATGATGTTCTTGTTTCACTTTTCTTAAACTATTACTCACGTGAATTTGAAATTGATTTGTCCTAGGTGCACTATATTAAGTCCGTTTAATGTTTATTTTGTTAAATGAGAAGAACTGAGGGTAATATAAAAAACTTACAGAAATTGCGGAGTTGTGATTTACAATTAATTTTACTTGAGTTTATCATGAATATGAGAACTGGGAATAAACTGGAAATAAACCAGGCTCCAGGTGAGTTACATGTAGCGGGGCGTGTTCACTTCTGCACTTCAGGGAACGAAGAGTCGATTGAGTCGATTAGTTGATTGGAAATTTCGTGTTTCCGGGCGCGGCAATTGCTAAGGTCATTAGTCCGGTAAGTTTCATGCATGTTTTTTAATCACTGAAAGTGTAGATGTCTTCCCCACACTGGGTAATGACATCCGGCGCCGACTTAAACGTGGGCATGAGTTTTTCCCCCATTCAGGAATATCCCACCAGCGGGGCACTATACTAACCGGGACAAGCTCTACCAATGAGCCAAGGGGGAGGGGGAGGTGCTAGAGTGGGATGTTTTCTGAGCGCGACGCGAGGAAAGGGGGGTTGGAAGATGTAATGGCGTGAGTCAGAAAGAGAGTGAGTAAGAAAGAGTCAGAAGGACGGGGAACAATAACATTCATGAATTCAATTAGGAAAAGGAGAAACATGCAAGAGTAACTGCTACGATGGAAATACTCGTCTGTGATATAGTTCAGCATTATTATTCATTAACCGTTTCGGTGTTTACAAACGTACTGAGCGACTACACGAAAACTGGTTAACGATTTTGCTTTTGCTTCATAATAAAAACGCCGAAGTATGTAGTGAAACATGACTCCCAGTGAACACGTACGATTTTATGCACTGTCAAAACTTATAGGAAAAAATGTAAGCTTTTAAATCAGCTTTAAAATATTTTTAGTACTTCACTTACCGTTCTACGGAAGAAAATCACAAGCTGAAATATAGGGCAACATACACACACTCGCACAGACCTACTCTCTTCATATAAGAAAAATGTCTCTGATACACACGCTTAAAATCCTCACACATGGTCGAGCAGTTTGCACTTTTCAGAACGAATTCACTCTTCCTGCGAATGAAGACACTTTTCCCGGACGGATGGAAGCAGAGACAGATGGATCAATGGACGGACTAAAGGACGGACACAAAGGTAGACGGATCAATGGACGGACTGAGACGAACGGATGCACAGACCGACGGATCAATGGACGAACGGATGGATGGATGGACGGATGGACGGACGGGCAGACAAACAGACCGATCAGTAGATGGACGGACACACAGACAGTTGGATCAATGGACGGATGGATGGATGTGGGGACGGACGGACACAGTCACTTCGTCTCAGCAGCGACGCGTCTCCCCTATGACTCAGCCACGGCGGCGTCGCGCGCGTCCACACAATTGAATCGCTTAAGGCGTTGTAAACAGCGCCTCCGCCGAGAACTCTGCCATGATCCCCGCCGCCGGCCGGGCGGTCTGCCGGGCGGTCCGTCGGGCGGGAGGGCGGCCGTCGCTTGTTTGCGCCGCCCGCTCGTTACCATTCGTTAACGCGCGCCGGAGAAGACGCTCCGAAGTATGCGGTGGCGGAAGTGGGGAAAGGAGCCGCGGAGCCACGCCCGCCCTCTGTCGGCGCTCTCGTTGGTTGGTAATTACGGATTACAGGAGCGTCCACTACTGAGGTCGTTAGTCCCGTAAGTGTAGTGTAAGTTTTTTTATTATCCTCGGGAGTTGACGGTGATCTTCTCCAGCTGGATGGAGAAATCCGGCGCCAAACTACCGTCAGCTATCCGGGTTTCCCTCAACGAGGTATCTCCCACTAGCAGGGCACCGCTCCAGCCGGGACAAAAGCTCTAAGATACCTGCATGTCTGCACCTGGTCTCCTGGCATGTGTGGTAGTGTAGTGCATTCCAGTGTAAGTGTGTAAGAGGTGAGGATAGGACATTGCCCGTTTGTTAGGGAACTGCTCTGACATTCGCCTGCCAGAGAAACTACGGAAAACGGATCAGAGCAGCCGGTCGCAAGAATTCACCTCCAGACAGTGATTGAATTCCACCTAGCTGACAAGCTAGTGTCGAGAATCCTGCCGCCGTCGGGACTCAAACCTAGGACCTCCCGGTCAGAGGCACTGCAGTGACATCAGTTGATGCACTGAGTAACCTCCCCCTGTCCAGCGCCGTCGTCGTGCGGTGCTTTGCAGTGATGTCATGGCGTGTGAGGCTCGGGTAGCCACTTGTTAGAGATTGTTGAATATGACATTGCATTCTTGCGCATTCGTTAAGCTTCGTGTTTAAGGAATGAAGAAAGGAAAGAAAAGTAGATGTAGAAATGAATTGGACAAATGGCAAAAATGGTAAGATTGATTAGTGGTTCCCGGCGCGTCAACTACTAAGGTCATAAGTCGCTTGAGAGTAGTGCATGCCTTTTCCTCAAGAGGTTTCGGTGATCTTTCCCCACTAGATGGTGATATGCGGCGCCAACCTACCATCGGCTAGCAGTGTTTTCCTAACGAGGTATCTTCCACTAGCGGGGCACCGCCCCATCCGGAACAAGCTCTAAGCTTTCGATCGATCTCCCGGAGTGTGTGGTATTGTAATGCATGTTAGTGTGAGTAAGTAAGGGGTGAGGATAGGACAAGGAAGAGAAAGGAAAGATCGTGCGCGGCTCGGGCCCGTTTTTTAGGGTACTGCTCCGGCAGAGAAGCCCTGGAAAACTAGCGATCAAAGCAGCCGGTCACTAGAATTCAGCAGACAGCGCTCTGAACTCGTCGTAGCTATCGTCGTAGCTAGTGTCGAAAATCTTGCCACCTTCGGGTGTCAAAACTAGGTCCTCCCGGTCAGAGGCACTGCACTGACATCGGTTGATACCCATTGTCACCTCTCCCAGTAAATGTCGGTAGAGAAGAATCTATGTAGTAAGACTATATTAACTTATACTTTTAGCTTGTCAGTGTTTTTGCACAGTTGCCAACATAAATGGTTAAGGTGGTTAGAGAGGGTGCGAACTCAGCCCCGTAGTCGGAAGGGTCGCGGGTTCGTGTCCCGCCATGAACAAGTTTGTTTGTCTTTTGTATTTCATGTAGTGTGTTGCCGCGGAAGGCCATGTGAGTCTGCTGTCCACACATCGAGGAGCCCGCAAGTGTATCAGCGATTTACATGTTCCCTTAAAGGGTAACACATGAGGTAATGGCTAATGCTTTCGCCTGGGCCCCGAAGTTTGACCTCCGGTCAATCTATGAGGATTTCGTAGCGGAAACAGTGAGCTCATGGATGGGTTCTCCCGTTTCACCTACCTCTCAATCAACCATCTTCATTAAGTTTGTAACTACTTATTAGGTCACTCATGGTTTTGAATTGTCTCAGCAGTTGAAAACATCCTAGAAATCAATTAATAAATATATTATATTGTTTTAATAAATCCAAGTTACAAACTCGCCATTACAAAAAATATTTTTCTAGCATTGCATTTTTTTAAAGTATAACGTGTTACAGAAAGCATGATTAGAGCACACAACTATCTAGTTAGGTCATTTGAGAATACAATTGATATTTTCTACAAATTTGTACATATCTTCTACTCGTGTAGCACGCCTACGATCTGTGTGAAAACTGTATCTTCCGAAAACATGTCTACATTCTGAAATCCCGAATCACGATCAGCCTTTGGATATAGTGGATCCAAGCTGTTTATTTACATGTGGTTGTGTTGGTAGCCCTGGGATCGGGAGGGACCATGTGTACAAACATTATGTGAATGGTCGCCGTACTGCAATTACTCCTCCGAGTGATTTATGCCGTGGGCTTTTCCCAAGAGCCTTTACGGACGAGGCTTGTTCAGATGACTCGTTAGGCTCTCGTGTCCTGTCTGAACGAAACAAATAATTTTCGTGACAGCTGTTCTGCGAAGTAAAAAAAAAACATAATAAAAACAACGCGAAGAAAATGATAAAAAGATTCTATAATTTATAATGGTATTATAAAAGACTCTTTGTTTATTCGCTGATTACTTTCATGTCTCGTATTCGTGGTGCGTTTTATCTGACATTCAATCAGCTACCACACCGTGTCAAGGCGGGTTGTCCCTAATGATAGATCACTTTCAATGAGCATTCCAAGCCACAAATTACACAAAAAGACACGCATGAATAACCCGGGGTCTCCACATTAAGACTAATCTTAATACATCAACTTTTTTCTATGGGGACTCCCGAGATGGAACTAAATGGCAATCGCCCCTTGTTACCCAAAAAGGAATATTAATTGACGGCTATCAAAACGAGAAGGCCGCCATAAATAATCAGACGCACTTGCGGCGCCTGCGTTGCATCAGGTCTCGCGACGATCTCGCAACGGAGTGTGGAGAGAGGGGCACGAGCCAAGGGAGGCGAAAAGGAAGGGGGGAGGGTCAAAGGAACAGATGAAAAACAACCATTTAGGACAGGAAGAACGAGAACGATGTAGGAGGAGTACGACGGTATAAAGGGAGGATCTGTGAAAAACTACATATGCAGATGTAGCAGGTAAAAGTAATGAAAGTGGAAAATGGCTGTCATGAATAGGATGAGTAATAAATCACAGCGTTTCTCTAAAGGTTATGTGGAAATAGGAAAAAATTGGGAAGTTGGACTGTTTCTGATTTATGATTCTGCATAGAAACGAGGAGATTTTTTCTAAAAAATAATGAGGAATATGTTTGCCGACTACAAATCATGACTAATCATATAATTTAAATCAGGGGTGAGCAAATATTAATTTAATATGATATGCAGTACATTGTATGTCACTACAGTATTTACTGCTCATATTACTGAAATTCTAATTTTTAAATTATGCAATGTAGTAACGGTGGAATTAGAATTCACATTATTTGAAATAAAAAATAAATATTTTTATTTCTTAAAAATATTCACATTTGTAAATAGTCATTAAAATTTGAACATCTCTTGAATTTCCATACGGATTCCGCGCCTTTAAAAGTTATTAGGACTAGGGTATTGCTGAGTCAGTCACGTCCACTCCTCAATATGGCACAGACAGTGGACATACGGAGATAATGAAGAGAGAGGTCCACACAGATCCCAGACCCCTAGGGCTCCAGGCTGGCTACCTGGGTCGCCGGCCCATGTCCATATAAACCGAAACCCCATTACGTCGGTTTCGACACGTCGCGTCCCCCCGGCGCACGGCATTAAGCACCTCGCTCCGCTCCGCTCAGCGCCCGCGAGCGTGAGCCTGCGCACGCGTGCGCGAGAGTGCGTGCTCTGGCTCGGGCGTGCTGTGGTCGCCACCTCGCGGATTACGCAAGTGCGCTGTGCCCGCCGCGTCGAAGCGGGCTGGCGCCTGCGAGAGGATTGATAGGCAGATCTTCAAACATTTGTGCATTGCGGGTTGCGCGAGCCAGGCGCACAGCTTGCACGGCTTCGGCTTCACAGATTTAATGGAAAAGATCACGTGTTGGCATCACTTCAAAGAATTCTTGTCTTTACTGATCTTATAATTATAGTTGTGAGAAAATGAGACCAAGGTTTTAATACCTTAATAAAGTAGGGAAGAAATCTGTAGAAACATTATTGCACTTCATTTATTTAACTGCGTTAATGTACAGCATCTTCAAGGAGAGAGAAAGGGAAGAGCCTTATTTTTGAAATGCCTTCTCAATAATGTTTATATGTCTCTCGTTATGCGCAACGATTGACTGGTAACATCTTCCCATGATACAAACAACTCTAAGAAATATCAGTTATATTCATTGTTGAAAAAAACTTTAAGAGGACTTTCTTTTGGCACTCTACGTCTGTTCAACAAGAAATGAAGCATTACGCAGCAGCCATTATCCATATATAAACGGTATCTTTAGAGTAAGAATATAAATTAACTTTGTTTCAACGAAAATAGGGTGAAGAGATGAAAGCCCAACCCACTTCATACGCCGGAATCCGTCCCTTTGTTTCCCACTCTGTTTCCATCGCTGTCTCGCTCGCGCGACAGTGAATTACGCGCCAGGTTGCTGCTCCTCGCGACGACTCGTGAAAAGCGACAAAACGCAGTGGGCCGAAACGACACCATAACGCGCACAACATACTTTTTTAGATTTACCAATATATATATATATATATATATATATATATATATATATATATATATATATATATATATATACACACCATCAATGAACATATTGTCATGCTAATATGATTTTGGGTAGATACAGTGGATAAATAATACTTTTTAAATTCTACGCGAAAAAACTTTTTTTAATATGGAATTTTCCAAGTGATAAAGAAAAACGGCGAACATAGGCAACCATATATAACAAAGTGAAAACCATTTAAATATAGAAACATGTCGATAGTCTCAAATTGTAGTACACAAGGTTGAAATAAGTCTGAAATAATGTTATTATCAGCCAAAGATAACTATGACACTTTTATTTGTATAAAAAAGACTTTTAAAAATACTTTCTACTGGCACCGTTTGGCAACAAAGCTAACATCGTATGAAAAATGGATGGTATCGTATGAAAAATGGATGCAATTGCGTAACCATAACAAATTGTTCGTTTCCATGCTCTTTACCAGATGTTATTTTTGAGAATGGAAATAGAAATGAAAAGTAACAATACGTTTTTCCATGCCCATGAATAGTCAAAGTATGTAAAACGGCAAAAAATAGAATTACATGTTAATGAACCGGTTTATACTTCAATTTTTATCATTCATTTCTATGCACGTTTCCGTTTCGATTAAAACATAAATCATCCCAATATATACTTTTGAAGTTTTGACTCTTTAAACAGAAATGCCTCTCTCAAAGCATTGCGTAAAATCCAGCAATGGCTACTAAAGACCTAGATACGTAATAAATTTCTTAAAAGTATTTTTACACTTGCGAAAATCTCTTCGACTTATCTAAACTTCGTTCCGAGGCTCGCAGGGATTTTTGGCACACGGTGTTAGAGCTCGTCCCAGGTTGTAAGTCACATCGTAACACACTTCTGCTGCCAAAACTCTAATTTGGTGAGAAGGTGTCCAAGTAGAAAATGTCCACCTGAACGAACATTTGCTGTAAATAGTTTGCCTTAGGCCCAAAGATCCACAGATGGCAATGAAGAACTGACCCGAGTTCGTGAATCGAACCATTATTACCAGGGCTTACTTAAGTACCATTAAGAATGATAATCACTTCGCCTAGGTACATTAAATTTATGATTTAGAACCACGAAAATAAATTCAACAAAAGGATTAACATTTAAACAATATTATTTGTTTTTCTTGATGAGTACATTCAACTTAATAAATGTCGATAATCCAATAGAATTTCTTCATTACACTCTTTTGTTGTTCTCGGAAGATATCTGATTTCAAATTTTATTTCCTTATGAAAATAATTTTAAAAGAATTAATAAAGGGGTTACAAAAATGTTTTTTGACAAAGTCTATATTGACAATTTCGTTTTGCTATGGCTCGTAAAATATCTACCGTGATAAAATACCACGAAAGAAAATAAAAAGTAGCATTTCACAAAATTATAGAAAATCTGTGAGTGTTAGAGAAAATGTTATATCATATTCGCAAACAGCTCATAGAAATTATTGAAAAACACAACAATTTTTATTCAAAGCCTCAAAATTATGTTACCGTGTGTAATTTACCGACACAAAAGCAAATAGAACATTCCTTAGTTAATCAAACTTTAAAAAGTTTTCTACTCACATGAGACAACGGTCTTATATAAATACGATGTGCACGTGCAGTAGCATTAGATTCCTTACCTGAAACAATAAAAAACAATTAAAATTTGCTCAACATCAACAAAAATCAATTATCAAAGTATAAAAACATCAGTATATCGCAATTAAGTCACCCAAAATAAATCATCTTTAGAAACGAGGCCATTACGATAAAACGTCAGACGACAAGAACATAGGTCAGAAAATCGTTGTAAATTGCCTCCGACAAGACGAAGAAAAAACAACATAAGAAATTTTGGACAGAGTTATGAAAGGAAGAAGAGAAGAGAGAAGAAAGACAAGAATAACAAGAAATGTAAGTAGAATACAACACCCGACACAAGAAGAAACTCATTCTGCATTAATCCCTTCGTCTATACACTGTTTTTCGTAATCTCTTCTGATATTTTCCCCATGTGCTAATATTGCACTTAAATAATCAGCATAAAAACAAATAAAACACAAATTACTACGCTTTGACACCAAAAGTACGTGTTGGAAGTCCGACGGCCACGAGCCGATGGGACATAAAAAATAACGGCCCCAACCTGGCCGTGGCCCACAGCCATAAACCTGTGGAGACCTTCGACTGGGGGGATCAGGTAACACGCAGCCGTTCTTTGTTTTCGCCTCCCACCCCCTGCGGTTTGTAACTGACACCGGGCACCGGCGACGCGACGGGGTGGAACGGCGCTACGCAAGCACCAAGCAGCGCGCGCTCATGGCGGTAAATACGCAGTTTGACGGGTGGGCGTAGTGATGGCAAATTTTACCAAAACCTCGATATATCGATGTTTCGATACATCGCTAAAGGGTTTTCAATGTCGATGAAAACATCGACGAGAAAACATCGATGTTTTAATTATAGACTAATACACATGCTATTTTCGTATCCATTTTTAATTGCAGTACGTAAACGGGATATATTTTGTTTGGTTGTCAACATGTAACTAGTATGTAAAAAATTGTTACCGAATGTAAAGGATGCTATCGATTTCGTATTTCATTGCCGATTCAGGCAATGACATGCCTGGCAATAACATAACACGAGCAGCTTCCAAATTTCTTCAGACTGCACACGTGAAATTAGCAGCGTGATGAAGAAGATGACGCAAAAACAACTATATTGCTGAGGATTTCTGCTACTCTTACAATGTGCTTAAACCCCTTTATTTAAAAAAATAAAAAATAAAAAACATCGATGCTTTTGCAACAAAATATGGATGAGACGAAAACATCGAAATCAAAATGTTAATATATCGATGTTCCTGATAGAATACATCGATGTTTTAAAAACATCGATGTTTCTTTGCCATTCATAGGTGGGCGAGACATGTCGACAACGATCCCTTGATTGATTATTTCGTGTTTACGGGTGCATAAAATGCTATGAACATGAGTCTCGTTAGTGTAGGATATGCTTCATCACGGCAAGTGGCGGTGTTCTTCCCCTGCTTGATGGAGAGTTCTGCATTTCGACCTACACGTCAACTTACAGGTTTTTCCCAGGCCAGGAAGCTACCAAATGCGGGGCACGGACCCGCCGGGTCGAATTCTATGCTCCCGACTGGTCTGCTGACACGAATACATCGTGTAGTACATGTAAGTGTAAGTGTATGTAAGTAAGGAGTGATGATAGGACCAGGAAGAGGAAGGAAAAATCGCGCGCGGTGTTAGGGTACTGCTTCGGCATTCGCCTGGGATTGATCGATAAGACATGAAAAACTACCGAACAGAACAGCCGGCCGTGGGAAGTTTCCTCCATTCGCAGCTAGGCACTGCAAAGACATCAATCGATGTCCTGAGCGTCCTTAGACGGTGAATAAGTTCGGTTGTGACACATCGGTAGTCGGGTGCTCGAAATTAAAATAAAAATAAATTTTTATCTGGATGATACCCTGTGATTACCGCATTAAAGAATTGTTGAAAAATTCCAACAGGAACGTACAACACATGCCCTCAAGGGAAATCGAAAAACCTGAAAATGCGTTCCATGTTGATCAGTAATTATTTTGCACGACAAATGAAATGAGGGACGTTTACATGAGGGATGTTTGTCTCGTGTTTCTCTGTGTGAGGTTTGTCTCGAAATTTCGTATTTCTCTGTCTTCAACTAAGCTTTCTCTATTGTCATTCACCTCAACACCGACATTGTCACTACTCATCAATTTGTTTACCTACACACTAGGAGCCAATAATCAGATTTTAACACTATGAAATTATTATATCTCTACATTTTCTTTTCATGACCAGTGAAAAGTGTATGGCGGAAAATTTGACAGAAGACAGTGAAAGCTGAGAAAATTGTATTAAGAGATCCTCAAGCAAAGTCCCAAATAAACATTTCTTCACTTTTCATTTATTACCGACTTAACAAAAATTTGAAATATATATATTCGAAAATAAGATTAATGATTAATATTGTTAGAAATAACAGTTGCCTATTTTATAAGAAGAGATGTTAAATTTGTAATTACTTTGAAAACATCTGCTCGTAACGATCTTTCCATGCGCAATAAAATCGAAATTTTGACATTGATTAACTCAATTCACGAATGCAGTGTTGAAATAAAGGAGTAAAGGAATGCATTATTTCATGGTCTAAACTTGATATATTACTGCGTGAGAAGTTGGTAAAGTCATCATATTTGTCTTCACACCATCGATTAAAATCTTCTTCGCAGTTAAATTCCGGGACCTAACAAGCTATAATTTCACTCGTATTTTTAACGAGAAGAGAGTGAATTACAAACAAGATTGAACGTAGAACTCTAATGAGATGCCGTTAAAACGTTCTTCGTGTGAAGCATGTGATTAAAGAGAATTACTTTTACTCAATTACAAATAAGTAATTTATTTGCGACAAAGAGATGAAATGAAACGATAGGAATTTAATTACAAGTTACTGAAACGTTTTAATCTACGTTCAAACGGGAAATGTAATGCACCGAATTCTATTTTGAGACGAAAACTGACTACTCAAACAAAGACAATTTTGGATGAAGTTTTATGGCACCACGACTCGTGCAACAACCACAAAAAATACGTCCATACTTCCGAAATAAAACAGCAAAACCACAATCACGACATATACCTACATATATCTCACATATGAGTACGCCATCGTCTCAATTATGAATTCAAAAACACCACACGTGGTCCTATTTTTAGAGCGCTGTGATGAACAATAACTGAATGGCTAACGCGTCGAAACAGTTGAAAAGTCACAAGACAAATGAGGATCGACGGAATGCCGCTGCCGGCGTCGCCCACGATCCCATCACTGCCGCCGCCGCCACTGTCCCCGCCACTTCCACTGCCCTCGCCACTGTCACTGCAACCGCCCCCGCCGCCGGCGCGCGGCGCTGCCCCCGATCCCATCACCCACCCCGTCCCCGCCCCCGCCCACGCCATTGCCACTGCAACCGCCATCGCCGCCGTCGTCGCCCCCGATTCCATCACCGCCGACGCGGCCACCACCGCCACTGCCCCGCCCACTGCCATCGTCACCGCCCCTGGCCCTGCCACTGCCACTCCTACTGCAACCTCCACGGCAATCGCCACTGCAACCGCCACCGCCACCTTTCCTGGCCCAGCCACCGCCATCACCACAGCGATGTCTCAGCCACTGCCCCCGCCATCGTCACTGCCCCTGGCCCTGCCACCGCCACTGCCACTCCTACTACAACCTCCACTGCAACCGCCATCGCCACAGCGATGCCTCAGCCACTGCCACCGCCACCTTTCCTGGCCCTGCCACCGCCATCGCCACAGCGATGCCTCAGCCACTGCTACCACCATCGCCACTGCTGCCTTCACCGCACCATATCCACCGTCGCCGTTACTTGTTCGCTGCCGTTATCCCCAGGCGCCGTCAGTGTCACCGCCGCCGCCGCCGCCATAGTCGCCACCCCCACGCCACCGTCACCGCCTCATCCCTCAGGGCGTCAGCTGACAGCAGCGCCGCGTCACATCATTATTAAACGTGTGGCGCAGCTCTGCGCAGCGGCCGAACGGGTGTTACGAAACGGTAAACAACTTCAAACAAATAGCGCGCGTCGGACTAAAAAACGCGACAGAAAGAGTAAAAAGCAAACGTCACCGCCACGGACTATCGCTCACACGAAGGTACGGGAGGGTAGGGGGGGAGAGAGACGGGAAAAGACACAGGGAAGGTGAGAAAGAGAGAGAAGAAGGGAGGGAGGGAGGGGTGAGGAAAATTTGACACTAGAAATCGAGTTTAATGACAAACAGACAGGTAGATAGACAGAGAGATGAACAGGCTAAGAAATTGTGAGGCAGTAAAAAATGAAGAAGGGAGAGAGAAAGAGATAGAAAGAGAGACAGAGAGAGAAAGAAAGAAAGGCCAAGTCAGATTGAATATTTTATGTTCCAGACGTGTCAACCACTAGGGCTATTATATCCGTAACTGTAGTCCATACTACATCCCGGTGGAGAGGATGTTCTTCTATAGTTGAACTCGACATTCGATGATGTCGAACATGACAGATTGTCCACACACACACACGCACACACCCACACGCGCACCCACGCACGCACGTACACACACGCGCACACGCACACACGCACACACACGCGCACACGCACACACGCACACACACACGCACACACGCACACACACACGCACACACGCACACACGCACACACGCACACACACACACACACACACCCTGTGAGGTAGCTCCCAAGCGAGGAATTACCTAAGCCGGGACAATTATAGAGTATTTCAAGCTCCTGGATGATATTCCAACGTGTGTAGTAGTGTAGAGCCTGTACATGCGTAATGGGGAGAGGAGCTAAGGAAAAGGAAAATAATCGCGCGTGGTCTGGGGATTGTTTGTTCACGTACTGCACCAGCACTGAAAGGAGAAACCGTTAAAAACTACTGATCAGAGCAGCCGGTCTATAGAATTCTCCTCCAAATACAGGTTGGATTCAACCCAGCTATATCGCTAAAGAGATGAAAACGGAAGAAGGCTCACAAAGAGAGGTAGAGTGATCGGCAGAAAAGAGTAGAAGAACGTCGAGAAAGAGGCAATGTGTGTGTATGTGTGTGTGTGTGAGACAGAGAGTGAGAGAGAGCAAGAGAGCGAAAGCGAAAGAGAGCGAGAGCGAGAGAGGGCGAGGGAGAGCGAGCGAGAGAGAGCGAGAGCGAGCGAGAGAGAGAGAGCGAGAGAGAGAGAAAGAGCGAGAGAGAGAAAGAGCGAGAGAGAGAAAGAGCGAGAGAGAGAAAGAGCGAGAGAGAGAAAGAGCGAGAGAGAGAAAGAGCGAGAGAGAAAGAGCGAGAGAGAGAAAGAGCGAGAGAGAGAAAGAGCGAGAGAGAGAAAGAGCGAGAGAGAGAGGGTGAGAGACAGCGAGAGAGAGAGAGAGGGTGAGAGACAGCGAGAGAGAGAGGGTGAGAGGCAGCGAGGAAGGACGGACAGAGCTCGCACTCTATCTCTCTGGCGAAACAGAAAGAGTAGAAGAAGAGTTACGCCCACCTATCACAGCGAAAGCCGTCGGCGCGACTTGTCACAACAGCGATTCCGAAGCCTGCTTACATGTTTCCCCGACCAGCGCGGCGTCGCCTGCACGCCGCTACCTATGATCAGATCCACGCTGCGGGCGGGCCGGGCGCTAAGTTTAACTTCGCGTCCACGCAAACATCCCGCAGGCTTGTCCTCGTTCCGAAATCCACATTTCAGATTTTGAGGTTACCGCTGGGAAAACCGGGCCACCAAACTTTTTTTCTTCTCTTAGGTTTTCGATGTTATAAACAGAACGCGCCGTAATATCAATCTTTTAGAACTTAATTAACTTTACCTCTTAATTGAAAAAAATACGTTAGTGAGTAAAATACTTACAGGTTGAAACTGTTCATATACAATATGTTTCCATATAAAAATACATGCCAAAAAAGGCTGATACGTTATTATACAACTGAATAAAAAACAAGACATGTGACAGTGTGCTTGCTAACTATATTTCGTGATTCCAGGTGCGTCAACTAATATTGTCATTAACCACGTAAGTGCAGTGCAGTGTTTTTATCGCAGGAGGCGACAGTGATCTTCCCCCGTTGGATCGTGATATTCGACGCTGATCTGCGTCGGCATGTGGAGCTTCTGTAGCTCTTAGCCCGACCAGGTATCTCCCATCGGCAGGGCATTGCCCTTGCAGGGACAAGTTCTAAATGCTCCCGACTGGTCTGCCGACGCGAGTACATTGTGTAGTGCATTTAAGTGTAAACGTGTGTAAGGGGCGAGGATACGATAAGGAAGAGGAAGGTAAGTTCGCGCGCGAATATATCAACTTTAAAAGAATATGAATAATGATTGATATATCGAGACACACGAAACTTTTTATAACCGTGAACAGACCTGTAATTAGAAAGGAATCTCTCTATAAATGAGTGTTCAATGTTCAATGAGATTAATTCCACATAGAATAGAATATTTTCTTTGAATTGTCTCTGTAATGTTTTCTTTTTTATTCCGTATTACATAGGGAATGTGTCAGTCGTTAATAGTGACGATGTAACTGTGAAATATTGAAAGGTTATGATTTTAGTGTAAAATTAAGGGAAAATCGAGCTTTTTTAAGAAGTCGTAGCTCTTAGCGAGACAAAACTTACTCATTCCTTTTTTCCATTCATTCGTTAGTTAACACGCTCACTCTTTCATATTTATCTCTCATGCATATCAATTAAACAAATTATTAGTTGCCTTTTCCGCACTAAATTACATTAGTCTGATGAGCAGCGACTCTTGTACAATTCATTAGTAATTCAGGGTAGGGATATCTTTCATCAAGAAACACAAACGGCAGAGATTCCTTACAATCATCTAACGTTTAAGTAAAAACAAACACAAATCTACATAAATGGTAATCTCTCATAAATCGGATTAACTAAGTAATACTAGTGAGAACCCGTCAAAATTTGACGGCGAGATCTGAGATAAATGTAAAATACTGTACCCAGACTAATGTTCACAATGTATTGCATTGTTTGGATCTTTAGAGTATAACGAAGCTATTCTGTGGCGAGGAGTTCCCAAAATTTTAAACACGCATGGCCCATGACCAGGTGGCAATGCAATATCGGCACAAAAGATATAGCACTATTATATAATATACTCCGAACACTGGCAATATCCTCTCAACTTGTCAGTTTGCAAGTACGTAGGTAGCGCCCCAAAGTCTGCCTCCGGCGACTAAATCCACTAAGACAGTTCGCGGTGCAGACGGAGGGTCGCTGGGGGAGGTGGGGCGTTCATCCGGCTAGCTCTCAAGGGGCGGTATACCCCCGTTAATTGCTTCGGTGTCTCCAGCGGCTGACCCGGAGGCGGAGCAGGGGAAGACGAGAGGGGCGGAAACCTTTGGAAGGAGAGATTACCAGAGAAGAGCTGGAGAAGGCAAAGGCCATGTATACGAAAATGAAAAATAAAGTCCAGACGTGATAGGAAAGACGGTGAAATTACTACGGCGAGGGTGATTAGTAAGAAATCAGGTAATGTAAGAAATAATTTTTTCAAATATTTTATCAGAAAATTGTTTGAAAAAATGTTTCGAATTATTGGTAACGATGGCATCACGCATAACTATTTGAATACGAACAACTCCAAACCAGCATGTAAAGAATATAGGGATATGCGGAGAGAAAAAGCAGAGAGAAACGGGTTAAATTGGGTGGAGAGCGTTGAAACCAAGAGAATGTATAATGAGATAATGTCGATATAATAAGAGGTGGAACGCAAATGGGAAGAAGATAGGTGTAAAGATACAGGAAAACACAGGTTGATGTTGGGATAGGTTTGAGTGTCACGATGGAAAGTGAGCGGCGGGCCACTATTGAAACACGAAGAGTGGGGACAGCAAATGAGAGTTTGAATGGAAGGGTAAGGAAAGGAAAGAAGAAGTTTCGAGTAACGAGAGAAAGTAGGGAAGGGCCGGGACAGGGCACTCACGATGTTACACTGTCAGAAATTGCTGAGTTGCTTTAATATAAATTAGTTAAAGTAATTATCATGGACGCACCTTAAATTTAATTTAACTAAACATGTGCATTAAGATTCTGAGTCAAAGTTTTATGAGCTTTTTGGGAATGAATAAATGAATCTTGATGGACTAGTGATTGACTACGTAATATGAATGATGAGAGGAAAGGGAACCGGGAGAACCTCTACATGAAATCTACAATGAATTTAATTTAAGCATTAAATTTAATGTAAAAACACATTAAGACCATTTTAATGTACAACGTACATTAATTTATACATGTACATAGAACATAATCTTCATTAAATTTAATGACATTTCTGACAGTGGAGGTAGCGGTAAAGCTACTCACCATGAGAACAAGTGAGGAGAGAGACGTACTACTGCGGTAAAAGTTCGAGCATTTCTGCAGTGTATGATGAGCGAGGGGCAAGAGAGAGCACGGCAGTGCCATGTCACCAGGGAACGCCCACAGAGGTGCGGGGGCGGGCTGACTCAGCGACGGGAGCGCCGCCGTCCTCGTCTTCGTCCTCGTCTCCGCGCCGGCGGCGGCGTATTTCTGGTTGGAACCACCTCCCGTAAGCTATTCCCGGGCCGCCGACGCCAGCTCATCCGGGGAGTGTCCCACCTCGTCCCGCTCCGCCCCGCTCCACACTCTCCGCCCCGCTCCACACTCTCCGCCCCGCTCCACACTCTCCGCCCCGCTCCACACTCTCCGCCCCGCTCCACACTCTCCGCCCCGCTCCACACTCTCCGTCCGCTCCGCCTCGTCCTGCTCCGCTCCGCCCCGCCCTATATGCTTGACGGCGTTGGCGCCGCGCCAGCCCCGAACCCGCGCACCTCTGGTTCCGCTTCCACCACCTCGCATCTCTCCGTCGGACCCTGCGGAACACCTCTCTCTTCCCCGGGTGTTGATTTTGCGCGAAGAACAACAGCCGCTGGCAGCAATAACAGAAGGCTTCCGCAGTGAGCGCGCCGGGTCGCATCTCGCTCCCAGAGCACAAGCTGCTGCTTCAGCCCCATTGTGAAGTGCTGGTATTAGGTTAGTATCTCAATTAGGTGAAAACCCTGAGAATGTCAACAATTGCACTAATGGAAGACAAAGGAATTGAAATCCGCGAATCTTTCGAATTCCTCGAATCTTTGGCTAATAGTCTGGAAGAGAGTGGACAGGAAGTAAGGAAAAAAGAGCGATGCAATTTCTTTTAACAGTTTTCCTCTCACAAGAAAAATTGAAAATAAAAAAATTTAAAAATGAATAAAAGCCTACACGATCCGAGGTTCTAATAAATACATTTCTGTTAGGAGGAACATATAAGTAAGAAAGCATCTGCATCGAGATCAACATTATAAAAATTAAAAAAATGCGCATTTTTAAACTAATTCCAATAAATATAATGTAAAGCAAAAAAAAAAAAAAAAAAAAAAAAAAAAAAAAAAAAAAAAAAAAAAAAAAAAAAAAACAACCATGTCGAACTATGTCGCAAAGAATCAGTGTGGGACGAATGCTATATGACATAATTTAAGTTAAATCAGAATCTTTAGCAGGTGGAATTCCCATTAAAACAGAGACCAACATACACATAAGCATTCTATATCATGTCAATGAAATTATATATATCATTGAGCCTTCTTCAATTCCTTGTAGTACGCTAGAAACGGAAAACGAAATCATCACAGAAAAACTTCGAAATATATTAGACATATATTCAGTTAAAATTTTTGAAATACCTGTAAAAACAATATACTGTTTTTCAATAATTTGTCAATAAAATAGAGACACCTTACAAAGAAAAATATATTTAATTAATTTCTCAAGATGTTGGAAGTGCTAAAAATAGAGATTTCATTTTACTTCTTAAAAGATTTCAAATAACTGCACACTACAAATTAAAGAAACCTACTTTCTCAATTAAAGAAGACCGACATTTTTAACAAGATGTATTGCTACGAGGGGATGGATATGGGCGCAGTTGCGGGCGACCACTTCGCCCAAACGCTGCTCTGTATTTCCGTCGCAGCGCGGCGCGCGGCCAAAGCTTACAACCATCGCTCAGGCGGTCGGTTAGATAACGTGCGGCTGCGTCCACGGTCCGACGCCACGCCTCAAAGCGACGCTCGCGCGGCGTTTGAAGTCGCTCGCCTCACCTCCACGCCAAGCAAATTTTAACAGTGATATTTAATGTATTATTTACCATTTGGACTGTATAATTCTAAACAACCTGTAACAAAACTGGTATCGTAGCCTCTGGGTCTATGACCCCCATCTCGATCAGGTTTTTCGTCCAGTTTTCCTGATCCTTTGAGCAAATGCTGAGATGGCCCCTTGTTTTGCTTCTGGACATAAATGTAACTTCATTATCTCTGCACGTCTTCTAGAATTCAGTGGGAAATATAGTTATTCAAATTATCGTTCTCCATGTTGTCGCGGCAGGAAGTATTATTCCTCGACGAAGGGCGTGATGATGGACAAGATCCCAAATTTATTGCTGATTTGCCCTTGAGAATAGATTTTGTTACATCGGAGCGAATATTTTGTTAACAATCCTTGCGAAGAACGCTCATTTTTTTCTGTATTCAAAATTCAATTAGTATATGTCAGAAATGGGATCACAGAATTTTGAAAACGTGCACAGAATTCATTTCTCCCCATTGCACGTCACACAGTTTTTAACTGTTTTTGACGTAAAATAAATAAATAAATAAATAAAGCCTCACACACTGGTCCGAACCGGATCGATATGAGCTAGAAGGCAAACAAGTTTGCAAAATGACAAGAATTATTTATTAGTAAGTTCCAATTTTACAAACATCAAGCCGGCAAAGGCGGCTCTGGACATCAACTGATGTCACTGGTGTGCCTCTGAGCGGAAGGTCCTAGGTTAGAGTCTCGACGGTGGCAAGAATTTAGATATTATAGAGATAGCTAGGTCGAATTCAGTCGCTGATTGGAGAAGAAATCTAGAGCTCTCTGCTCTGATCAGTAGTTTTCTGTGATTTCTCCGATCAACACGAGGCGAACGCCAGCACCAACGCCCTACCAAACGAATCACGGATCGCGCACGATTTTTCCTTCCTCTTCTTTGTCCTTTTCTCATCCCTTACTTACACATACTTACACTCAAATACACTACATTACCAAAATTGTTAGGAGACCAGTCGGGAGCTTTGGAAATTGAAGAAATTTAATTGTCCCGGTTAAGGCGGTGTCCCGCTGGCGGGAGTCACCTGGTTGGGGAAAATCCCAGCAAGCCGATGTAGGTCTGCGCCGGAACTCGCCATCCACCGGAGAAGATCACCGCCACCTCACGAGGGGAACATACACTACAGTTATGGGAATAATGACCTTAGCCATTGACGCTTCCGAAATCAGTAAACAATTAATCTATCAAATATCAATTTAGTAGATGAAAAGCTTTTTTTTATTCATTTGGAAGAAACTGCTTTTTTAGTGATTCTACGTAATTTTCTATAACTTTAATTCACAAGCTAAAATCTCTTTAAAAACGTCGACCGTTTATATCGTAATTACAAGATTATAGTTCACCGAACATTAGTATGTGCATCCATTTACTATAATGGAAGTAAGACATTACTATGAATAAAAATGTATTTATTTTTTACTGATACGTTATTTCTTGCTATTGCCTTCGATATGGATCTCTATTTACAGTGCATGACTTGCCTGGGATGAGAGGATAGTGGTTAGGGGGGATTTATCGAAACTGTTGAATGATGCTACATGCTCTCTTATGGAGAAAATTATGAAAGAGAATAATTGGGGGAAAATATGAGAAGACAAACCAAGTCAATTAACATTAGTTAATAACTAATTAAGTAAATCTTAGATCATTAAAACTAGGTAAACCATAAAATCTCATATGTACCACGGGCATTAACAGGCTGCAATAATCTCGTGCGACAAAAAAACTCTTGAGCTTTTTGTCGCCGCTCAATCATTAGCCCTTCAGACATAAGTTTTTTGTTCGTTGAAAATTTTTTTCCTTTAAGCAATGATTTGGTTTTACTCTAAAGATGATGTATACAATTTTTATTGACGCTCACAACAATGAAACTATACATACCTTCGCAAGAAACGATAAAAGCACGACAATTAATTGCAAACAAGTCTGATTCAATAAAGTGTCAGCAATAACCAATTAAAAGGTGTGTCCAACTCACTGGACGCCGGGTCTAAAAGGGTTAGAACCCTTATAACGCCCTTGGAATGTAAATAACTATAATAATTTATACTCGTATTATACTTAGAACTAAACAAATGGAGCCGAAAAGTAAAATTAGAATAAATGTAAAATAGCAGAATTTCTCTCAAATATACGCGATGCGCGTGTGCGTCATATCCGTTTTGAAATGTTTCCTGAGGCCACCCTCCGTCGCGTCGCTGCAGGGGCGCCCCACGGAGCGAGCACGCACGGCTGGCTGGCCGGTCGGATACGCGTCCACTCGTGCGACCTTGCGGGCACGGCCTTGCTCAAAAGCACCGTTGGAGTCATCCATACGTCCGCCAATTGTTTGATCCTACGCCCCTACCTGTCTAGAGAAGTTTGAAATAGCGACACCGCTTATGAGCGGACGCTCATTTTCATGATTGTATCTCCATTGTGAGAATAAGGATTAATGTAGGGTCGATCCAGGCGAAAACAGACAAACGTTCCTCCCACCCTTTCGACTTCTTTGAAACTCGGCGTATCTGTAGTTTTCAAATACAAGGCATTACGAAAACTTTATTCGTGGTAACTATATTTCTGAAAGGTTTTCCCATAAGCTGTTTCCAATGACAAACCCGTGAAAATAAGAAGAACCTTCTAATGAAGTGAAATAATAAGCGTAAAGATTTCATACCAACTAAAAGTACTTCAAATTTAGTATATCTTGATTCTATTGTCATGTACGGTATATTTTGCGTACAGTTTTATAGCCATTTATAGGCTCATTTTTTTTAGCAAACGTTTGTAAATGACGAAACTTTTTAAAATTCAACAGCGAAGATAGTCTTCGATTTTCGATATTCATTGCTAAAAGTGGTTCCTTGATGACGTCACACCACGATATGTGTTCAGAATTTCAAGTGTCTACGTCAAGAAAGGAAATTGGTAAATTACCTAAAATCCGAAGTCTACTTAAAAACTACATCCGTTCCAGAAGAAATCAAATCCGATGGAGAACTAATAGAAACCCGGTGGGGCAGAGTTCCCAGAGGGAGGCCCAGCAAACCTACGTGACAGTGCACGCGGGCAGTCTCGCAGCCTAGGGACCGCTGGCACAGCGGCGCTCAGCGGTGACCTTGCGTCCGCCGCCAGGTAGCGCGGCGATCGCCGCGATATCGCTAATTGAATTTCTTTCGCCCTCTCGCCCCCCGGAAATCGGGCGTAGTGCTCTTTCGTGTCGCCGCGTCTATATTAGGAGGCAGGACCCGGGAAGGGGGAAGGGAGGAGCGGGGCGAGGATGTAAGAGGTGGCCCTGCGGGGTGGGATTTACGGTGGACGTGTTATCTGGGCGCCTCCCTCCTAAATTAAAGTCCAGGCGACGGCGGAGGAGGAGCCGGGGATGAGAAGAAGCTATAGACAATGAGGGGTCGTAGTAGGTATAGAGAAGAACAAGAGAAAGAGGAGGCAAAGGCAACAGTTGTGGCGAAGGTGAGGGCGATAGAAAAACGAGATGTGGAGACGAAGGTGTAGTCAACAGCGTAGTGGGAGGAGATAGAGGTAAGGGCGGGGAGAGGTTGTGGCGTAGACGAAGTCGAGGTTTTGGACGAAAGCTCAAAATGGGCATGGGCGACGATGAGAGAGGGTGAGGACGGCGAAGGGGCGTGGTCGGGGGCGAAATAGAGAAGACGAAGGCAGAGCGAAGGCATGGAAAAGAGAGGTGATGACGAAATCGAAAGTGTGGACTAGAGGGAAGTGAATGTGAAGTCAGGAAGAAAGTGAGGACATTGGAACGAGGGTGAGGACCGGTTGAAGTTAGGACGTGCCGGTACAGAATGGAATAGAGTACCGAATAAGGTGATGAGTATGAAGGAAATGGTAGGGAGGGGGATATAGGTACGTATGGGAGAGTATGGACGTGGACGAATTGAAACCGGGAGAGGTGGCTCAAGGCATCAACTCATGTCCCTGTAGGGCCTCTGACCGCGATGTCATAGATTCGAGTTCCGATGGTGGCAGGATTTTCGACACTAAGTCGAATACAGACATTGTCTGGAAGAGAACACTAGTGGCTGGATCCTCTGATCTGTAGTTTTCCGTAGTTCCTCCTTTAAATACCCGATAAATGCCGGAGCAGCACCCTAACAAACGGGCCATGGACCGCGCGCGATTTTTTCGTCCTCTTCCTTGTCCTATTCTCACCCCTTACTTTGACACACTTACTCTAATATGCATTACACTACCACACATGCCACGAGACCGGTTGGGAGTTCCGAGGTTGTCCCCGCTGGGGCGGTGTCTCGCTACTGGGAAATACTTGTTTCGGGAAAACCCCGCTAACCGACAGGTAGGTCGGCGTTGGAACGATATGATGATCCTACCAGTTGACGCACCCGGAATCACAAATCAATAAATCAATCAATGAACGTGGATGGAGATGTGGGAGAGGGGTGAGAGTGTGTGTGTGAGGGGCCAGTGTGATAGGAGTAGAAAGCGGGGGGTTGAAACGAACGAAACGGCCGGTGGGTGTGAATAGGGACGGGGATAGTTTGGAAAGAAATGCCGATGGCGGAAATGAGAGTGGGCGAACAGCGCGGGAGAAGGACGGAGAGCCTGGGCGAGGGCGAGACGGAGACGGGAGCGAGAGCGGATGTGGGGGCGTGTGCGAGAGAGAGAGCGTGGGCGGGCGGTCGAAGGCGCGCCCCCGCGTAAATCTCTGCTCCTAATGGGTCGCCCAGCCCCGCGGCGTCTGCTCGGCCGTTCAACGCCAGGATGGCCCAGAGCGGCGCGACGGCCGATGCAGGCTGCAAATGGAGGAGGTGGAGAAATCGGTTGTTTGATTGATTATTGTTTCCGAGCACGTCAACGGTTATGGTGATTATTCCCGTAAGTGTAGTGCATGCTTTTATCATGGTGGCGGTAATCTTCCCCCGCTGGATGAATGAGATCTGCCGCGAACATCCTTAGAGGGTTATCCTAACGAGGTATCTACCACCCGACGAATACTGTTTTTTACTGTTCTTTTTGACGGAAATAAATCAAATCAAACATATTTCAAAACGCACCTGAATAAGAACAGAATGACCTTTTTTGTCCTTATTGATCCGATAGGTAGTTACAAAACGTACCTTTCAAATTTCGTACAGAATTTGCAGATAGTAAATGAATTTCATTACAAAGGTGAAAGTCAATACTCGAATACCTCACAAAGTTAATTAATAAAAATAATTTAAAAAATATTAATAATAATTAATTTCTTTATAGTCGTATACGAATATTAAATTTTAATACACATTTAGAGTGTAGAAAAAAAGATAAACACAGTATTATGTCTTCCGAATTGACGTAAATATAATTCTTTGCTTTTGTTCATTCCGCAGAATGATATTCAAGTAAATGTGTAGCCAGATGAGACTTTCTTCACAAGTTTCTTTTCTGGCGGAAGGAGAACAAATGAGTAGGAGGCCCGATGATGGAAAGGAAATGTTGCGAAAATAGGAAATTGGGGCGGAGATTGCGGCAGATGGTGGAACGCGGTCAAGGAGAAAACGAAGAAACACAATATTTGGAAATGAAAAGGAAAGTTTGAAGTTAAAATATTCGAAGCGTAAACTGACGAAAAAATGACGAAATGAAAAATATAGTATATAGTTATTCCACCTATTAGATACCGAAATAAAGGAATTTAAGCCTCACTACAACAATAATTAAAGTAATACTTTTAAAACGCGATAGAAAAGGGGAAGGCTCAAAAGAAATAGAAAACAATTGAGAAAAGAGGAATTGGCAACAAAAGAACGCAGAAGTTAAGAAATAGTTGAATATAAAAAATCACCTCTGAATTTCTTCGTTCAATTTCTCTTAAAACACGACATGCTTAGCAAATGCTGAAAGACAGTGTTGTTTTACCCTTGGACAACAGTTCATCCCTAAGATCAAGTACAGTTTCATTCATTATTGACGTAAATACGTTTTTAAAAGCCTAATATTTCCAATATATATTTATAGAGTAAACTGTTAGGGATTCCCTTGGTTTAACAAGACATTTCGCCACAGCTAACCGTCATGACAATGAAGTGTTCCTCTCCTATTAGGAAAGATTTCTTTTTAATTCACGTGGGGTTTTAGCACTCAGTCCTATCCTGCCTACAAGCAATTCAGTAGTGAGCAACTTCAACATGTTCTCCAAGAGGCACATCTAACACACGCAACACTCATCGCGTATCACGCACAAACACAATCGATCTGTAATAAGGTGGGAAAGACACCTCGGAAGCAAGATGGATAGTACTTACGTCCGCGGATGATGGATAGCACTTACCTCCGCGCGCGGTGCAGCTTCCAGCACTGGGACTTAATTCCGAGATACGGCTGCTCGCGTAAATATTGTCGGAGGCGGCGCAAGGGATTCTCGGAAAAGTGGGTACACTCCTTTATCGCGCCCCATCCGTCAAAGCAGCACCACCAAGCACAGTGGGCCGGGTTGGGAATATCCAGACAGAAACAGAATTACCTATGTTGTTATTAATGTCGTTACACCGGTATAGAGCAAAGAACGGACACGGTTTATTATTTGTGTAATTGGTCGAGTGACATTCAATAATTTTCAAAACATATTCTTGTAAGAAAATTTCCTAAAAATTAGCAATATTTCTGCTCAGAAGAACTACTCATACGCCATTTTAATAAATCTATTTGTTCTCAGTGTTCTTAACGGACTGCGGCTCTTTACAGAGGCACTTTCATCCTCTTGCTGCTGTATATCGACATAACAGTAAAGTGTTGGTATTACGAAAAACTTAATTTGAAATTTTGTATCCAATGATTTGCGAATAACTTTATTTAAAAATTGAGGCGACATCTAAAAAAATGATCAGTTTTTTTGACATATCTAGCCACATTAGTTGGTTAGATTAACCCAGTAAAGATACTATATAATACATATTATACAATTGATAATAAATAATTACAAAATTGTTGTTCTCACATATTAAACAAATGAACGGGATAGTTAACATTGTTATTAAATTTTAATTTCGTTTGATTTTCTTTAGCCTCACTCAAGCATATTATGTCGTGAAAAAATTATGAATTTGTGAAATATAATCTAAACAGGCCGATGGTTCCACATTTAGAAGATTCCAGCAATCCCGAAAAAATATTTGACTCATATATTTTACGTAATTTATATCAATTAGTTGCTGGTGGAGAAATCTCTGTAAGAAGCATGGTTTTATCGTCACCTCTTCTTTCCGTAGAAGGCAATTCTTCACTTCCAAACGATAAGTTAATAAGTTAATTAACAAAATTAGTGAACGGTTATAGTGAACCTCGGTTATAGTGAACCTAAGTCACTACAACAGTGCAAGAGGCATTGGAAGGTCTCAAGACCGCATTTCGATACTTAGAGAAAGAGCACAACGCAGAATGAAATATGGAGAGAGCACGAACTCTGGAGAAGGATCTAGAGAAATTACTAATGAAAAATGTACGAAGAAACTAATTGATTTTTAAGGGCAAATAAAGATAAAAAAATTCAGTAAGTGTTGTTAATTATTTTTAGTGTATCTCTGTAATAATAAAATCAATCATTGTGGAGAAAATTCTATTTCAAGTTTTCAACATCGGATATAGTGAACCAAAATTGTTAGTCCCTAGAAATTCGCTATAACAGGAGTCGACTGTACATTTTACGTACACATCGAACACATTGATCAGCTTAACACGAAAATCTGCTTCAAGATCAAATTGCCGTCCCACTTATTGACCGTGTTCCTCCTGCCGCGAAGCACCGCGCGGCGCGGCCTGGGCGTTGGGAGCGCGGCCCGATGTGGCGCAGCGAAGGCGGCGCGACGAAGGCGGCCGGAAGCCGCTGATTGATCGCTTCCGGCGCGGGCGGGCGGGCGCCGCTCGGAAGTGGGCGCCCGCGGCCGGCCGCCCGCTCCACACCCGCCCGGTTCGAACCACACACCTCCGACTCGCTCGCACCACCGCCATCACCAGGTTTGGAAGATTACTCACGGCGTAAAGTACGGCAATATCGAGAACAATACAGAGTGAAGTCGAGGTTTTGCACAAACGCTTAGGTCGAAATGGATGAAGTTCCGAACTGTGGCGACAGAAATATATTCCCGTTTTGCCGTATCCTCTTGATTTGCATTCGTGTACAGTAGAGCTGCTCATCAACCACTGATCTGGATACGTAAGTATTTTTTCGTGGTTTCACCAATCAACACGTCGTGACTTTCCTTCCCCATGCTTCGCTAATACACTCCTTAACTTAAACTCGTGCACGCACGTTTACAAACATTACGGTACCACATACGTCTTGAGTCCAGTTAAGAGCTTACAGCTTTTCTCAGGTGTGACGGTACTCCGTGGGGGAGATATCTGGAGGAGGAAATCCAACGAAAGCCAACGCGTAGGGAGGCACCGTATCTCACCAACCAACGGAAGAGGAACACCGCCATTTACGCCATAAAACATTTTATACACTAATGGGACTAACGGCCATAGCAGTTGAAATGTTCAGACATCAATCAATCAAACCGGACCTTTAGAAACGTACTCGGCTCGTACTCGGAACTGGATTATGCACACAGACCTTTAAAATACGGGACACCCGAACCCATATCATGGAGAAAATTAGGAGTCGATCGGAATCGCTTAGGCTAGTTTTACCCACAGATTGGCGCACAGAAACTCGCGTTTGTCCGAACCGTTGTTGAACGGGCGAATTGCCAGGTATCCCGTGCGAGTATGACTTCTGATATCTGTAAACCTTCGTGCGCTTTTTACCTCCAGGAGCTTGGTGAATAATTCGATGTTGTTCAGTACATTCAGCAAATTATACGTAATTGTATTTAACGCGAAAGCCAGGAATCATGGTCACCAGTGCATTTCTGATTTCGAATTCTTGTATTCTAATCGGATCTCGACCTTCAAGATGTCGAAATATTTGAGAAATTATTTTCTTCGTTTCAAATATATTTAAGGGTCAATAAAGTTTTTCAGGGCAGCTAATGTATTCACATTGTTATTAAAATTTAACTATTGACACTTTCTTATTTGTATACTTCGCGGTACCATTCAAGAATTGTTCGGTATCTCAAAAGAAGTATTCACGGATTCCCACCCCCTCAATTAGAGATTAAAGAGATTGTAAAGCAATTGCAAGTGAAATAAAAATAAACAATCTCGTTAATCACACACGTATGAAGTTTCTTATCTTTAATATCTTACGACTGTATTTGTCATGCAAATTAAAGCTATCGTATAAAGATAACCGCGAAGTAGGTTTCTGCGTGTCGCAACACGGCGTCAGAGTGAAAAAATACTATTACAGAAGGTTTAAATTCTATAGAAGCTCGAAAAAAAAAAGAAGATGACTAAAGTAATTATAGAAGGTAAAAATACAATTATACATCTCTCGATGTATCTTTGAGAAAAAAACAGCTTGTTTTCATGTTTCAGAATATAGAATATTGCCTGATTACCAAGCCTACGCGCAAAAGGGAAATTATGATTGTTCATCACAAATATATTGAAAACTTGGGTGTTGCAAATATGAAAAATAAATAAAGAAGGTAATAATAGTGTAATTAATAAAAAATAAATCGAACACAAAACCCTTCATATCTACACTTAATGAACAATATTAAGTACTCAATTCAAGTTCCTGTTTTTACCGTATGTGATATAAATGCAATAGGAGAGAACGATTCTCTGACTTTCTCGAGCTACTGCATATCCTAGATAAGTAAAGAAAAATATGTACCCTTTATAAAGAAAATTCATTGTACAAAGATTGCAAACGAGAACATATCAATCGGAAAACCCGTGAATTCGCATTTACTTGAAAGAACATCCCACATGATCACAACACACGATAAATAACTGAATCGAATTAGTACCACATTTCATAACAAAGGTTAAATCAGGAAGCTTGATGCACGTTTATTTAAAGACTTTGATTTTTGATTTAAAGTACTTTGAAAATTAATTTGAAGTTCAAAACATGCGAAGTGAAACATTAAACATTTTCAAGAATTAGTCGACATCATTGCATTACCTTTAAGATCAATCAACTCAAACGAATATATGACGATAATAATATTCCAATAACAAAGATCGCAATGCCAACCATTTATCATATCGAAACCATTCCAAAAAAAATGTGTAAAAAAGAAAAGGTCATCAATTGCAGTAACGTCCTGAAACCATCTGCAAATCGGCAAAGATGACCCAGAGCATAAAGTGATGTCACTGCAGTATATAAGACCGAGAGGTCCTAGAAATCGAGTCCCTATGGAGGCAGGATTTTAGACAACAGCTAGATAGCTACGACGAATTGAATCACTGTCTGTATGAGAACTCTTGAGGACGCCTGCTCCGATCGGGAGTTGTCCTTGATTTCTCCGATCAACACCATACGAATGCCGGAGAAATACGCTAACACGAACCGCCCTCTGTGTTTCATTTCTTTTCCTTGTCCTACCCTCACCCCTCCCTTACACACATTACACTCACATGCCCTACCCTACCACATTTGTCAGGAGACCAGTTAGGAGCTTAGCGCTTGTCCCGGCTGGGGCGGTGCCCCGCTGGTGGGAGGTACCTGGTTGGGGAAAATTCCCCGAGTCGGCGCCGGATCTCGCCATCCAGCGAGGGGAGATCTCCGTCACTTCCCACGATGAAAACATGAACTATCCTTACGGGGCAACGGCTTTGTTAACGAGCCCGGAATCACTAACCAATCAAGCGAAACCTTTCCAAAAAGTAACTAAAACCGTAATTAAGAAAAGATCAATTGCAAACACCTTCTGAAACCCACCTGCAAAAGGAATGAGCCGCATAGTGATCCCGCTCCGTTTCCCGCCAGCGCGCCCGCGAGTCGCTGGCACCTGTCTGCCTGGCGGGCGGGTAGGCGGGGCCGCGGCGATCGCCGTCGCTCGATGGGAACCTGTTCCTTCCGCGGGGGTTATCGCGCGCCGCCGAGGCAAATATTTGCTCCCGTTGCGCCCGCGATACTCAGCGGCAGACGCCGCGCCGCGCCGCGTCACGTGCACATGCAGAGGGCACAGGCGACGCTTCATTGCCACGAGAGAGAGAGAGAGAGAGAGAGAGAGAGAGAGAGAGAGAGAGAGAGAGAGAGAGAGAGAGAGAGAGAGAGAGGGGGGAGAGAGACACACGCAGAGAGAGAGAGAGAGAGAGAGAGAGAGAGAGAGAGAGGGGGATAGAAAGAGAGAGACGAGGCAAAAAGAGACGCTGAGAGAGGAAGAGAGACACAGAGAAAGTGTGATAGAGAGGCAGAGAGAAAAAGAAACAAGCAAAGAGAGAAAGAGGCAGAGGGACAGAAAGAAAGACGTAGAGGGAGAGAAAGAAAGAGGCAGAGGGACAGAAAGAAAGACGTAGAGGGAGAGAATGAAAGAGGCAGAGGGACAGAAAGAAAGACGTAGAGGGAGAAAAAAAGACGCAGAGGGAGAGAAAGAACACCTCATTAGTTCAGGTGCAACGTTCAAACAAACATCATTATCCAAAATACTGCAGGGGAATAAACTATAACTACTTGAAACCATGCGAAATCTCCGTTGTTTGTAAATAATTGTTTTAAAAGAGAAAATTTCTTCGTAGTCAACTCCTGAACTGTGCGTTACAGCATTACTCGTATGGTGCGGGAGTAACCACTCGAATATTGCTAAGAGATTTGCAATTGAATTGCACAGAAAACCAGTTTCTTTAATTTTATTCTGAAATACTATTATCGTATTTCCTCTTCAATTTAATTTGATTTAGATTTTTATTCTCTACGCACATTGTGGAGTGCGAGCACCCAAAATAACGAAACCTCCAAAAGTGTAATAGAAAGCTAAAAACTATTTCATTTTGTAAAATACTGCCTAAGAAACAATTCAGACTCCACCCGGCCCCTCCTGCTAACCTTTGTATTACCGCACTTGCCTCTCCCCAACTTTTCTACATGTATTTCCTATCCTCCCAAATGTCGTGTCCCTCACCTATACTCCCGAAACTCGTATCCTCGTAAACCTCACGTAACCCCACAAAGATAGTGTCCCCATAAACCTCACCTATTCCCACAAAACTTCTCCCTTCGGGACAAAAGCCTAGCTGCCTAGGAACCATCGAGCAAATTGTCATTGCAACATGTGTTCCGTAGATTCAGTGTCATCTGCAAACGTTATTTTTTTCATATTAAATCCGTTGCACGACTGGAAAGTAATTCCCTATCCAGCGGTAACACACGTGCAGATTTTTGTGTCGTTCATAATATTTAAGAGCAGGAGACTTAGTTCTACAAAAAATACTATAATGCAGGATTTTTTGTAGGATGTATATATTGTTTGTTCTAAATGAAGCCGACCGCAGATTCCAAATAACAGTTTCCGATTCTTAAAATGATTCTGGAGATAATTCGGAAGTAAATTATCGAAAGTCGATTTTCAATCTCCAACATTGAACTTTTCACTTTGTACCTTGCTAAAGTAGATGTTTGACTGCGAATTCAATCTACTGGTAATCTAATCTATTCTATTCTATTTATTTATTTTATTTATTTTACGTCAAAAAAACAGTTAAAAACTGCGTATGACGTGCTATGGGGAAAAGTGAATTGTGTGTACATTTTCAAAATTCTGTGATCCCTACTCTAAGTCATATACTACTTAAATTTTGAATTTTTGAAAGGGAGAAAAAAAACTCCACTGAGTTCCAAAATAAAAATTTCTTCACTAGCCCTTGAACTACTGGACGTTTCAGATGTATTTGGAACTTCCATGACCATTATCTGCTGTCGCATCGGAAATGATGTCATTAATTTCCTCTACATCACTCAGAGACGAAATAGACGAACAGATCCGGCCAAATTTGACTCGTTCCTTCCGTTAAGCCAAAGCCCTTTTGTTCTATCTCCAGATGAAATATAATAACGATCCCCAAATGAAATTAAATACTTATCTATAGGTCTCAAAATAGTAAGATTGGAACGAATTAAAATGCACAATAACGTGTAACTCAAAATACTTTTATTCCTATTTTGGAGAGTCAAACGTTGCTGGTGAGTTTTTAGGACGACAAAGAATCCTTTATTGGTCTGAGTCGTTTCAGTCCCTCTAGAAGAGGAATTTTAGGTCTAAAGGAAATTCGCATCTCAAACATCTGGTTTATAAGGAAAAAGGAGAATTACCCGTCAGATTTACGATGAATCGTTGTTTACTGAACGATAAGCAGTAGTTCCCAGTACGACTAAATACAAACAGCTGCTCCGCGATTCATCGAAACAAACCAGAATATACACAGAGGAGTGTTTTTCATGTTTAAATATGTTTCCTGAAAGGAAGTAACTGTGTATGGACTATGCTAGATTACAAAAGCTATTCGAAAATAGAGTATGGAAAGCCTTGTGAGTAATACTACAGAATGAAAAGTTTTCATGCTAGACGAACTGCACGAGACGGTTATTTTGTTACTACTCCCTTGGCTATCATCAATTGTATAGTAGATAAGAGTAACATTCTTTGAATTTCTATTTTGGAAGCACCAACAGTCACCCAACAGGGCGCTCATCAATATTTCAATTCAATCTTCTCGGTGAAAATAAGTGTTTCATTATCTTTCATTAATTGCAGTCTCAGAATATGATGGCAGTAAAAGGAAACGTGTGTTTAAAAATTTCGAAGTTTTCTATCATGCTAAAAGTGCGAAAAAAAAGTAATAAGTTTCGTTAACAAACATCAGGCTGATTGAATCTTCAACTTCTGTCTTATTCCTCTCCGATTCAGTTAATAGAAACATTCAACAGTTCAAACCATTGCTTTCAATTCAGATTCGACATAGAGCAGCATTGCGCAGCATGTTTTGTTGTACCATTCTTATATTGATCTGATAATTAACACTATTTTTGGATAAATTTCACAGTGCCCCGAAAAAAACAGAATTTCAGTTAAGAGTTACTGGTTTAGAGTAATTAAAGAACAAAGAGTAATTACGAAAACAAATGGAGATACGTACGCGCTGAATGACAACTACAACCGATTTCACTACAAGCAATAATTTTTGTATTTTTCATATCATAAAAAAACTACACCTTACAAAAAGTTGTTCCTGTTTGATTGTATCCTCGCCAGGGCTATATTAATACCTTACGGAAGCATGACTGAACTGTTGGGTCCCTAAAAATACTCCAAGAAAAGAACATGTTATCAATATTTATAAGCGCAAATACAACTAATTCCTTAGAAATTTAAAAATTCGACATTAACTTCATACAAGATTAATATATTTTAAAATAAATTTCGTATACATTTATGAACACGCAATGCATTATTTTAAATATAAATTAAATGTATTATATTGTATATGGTATTAATAATTAATGAAAAATATTTCTGTGTAATAATGAACTAATAAAATGTTAAAAACATCGGGGGCCCCGAATGTGTTTAGTTTGGTTTTTGTATTATACCACCCGTGATCCTCTCCGCCCGGAGGAGCAGTGCGACCTGGCTCCATTCCGCATTCAGCGAGTGCTCGCTATTCAAAGGAGGCCAGGCCGAGCGGCTGCAAAGACAACTGCTGTGAAACTGAGCCTCCTGCAAACGCTTTGTGTACTTCGAGCGCTCTCTGCTCCGCAAGAGAGCGTGCGCGCACGTGCGTACACGAGCGTGGGCGTGGTTTTTTCGCGTCTGCGTGACTCAGCGTACGTCTCCTTTATTTTTATCGCGAGGGCGGTCGCCATTTCGGGAGGTGCCGAATGAGAGAGAGTGAGGGGTTGATGTTTGCGACAGATGACAGCTGCGGCGCGTCCCTAATACGCAAAACGTAAACAACTTACGAGGTGATGGCGGATATCATAAATATTTAACTTTTTTTCGGCGTGTTCTTTCATTAAGGCGCTCTTGGCAATGACATAATACTTAAATTTACGCTTCCATTTACGTAATTTGTAGAAGGTTAAGGTCAGAACTATTCATAATTCCCTTATGTCAGAAAATCCGCAAATCATACGTCTAAAAGGTACCACTCGGCCATCCGATATTATCACGGTCAAAAGTAATAGAATGGTAGAAGCACATACATTGTTTACCAGTAATGTACGCACCCTTTAAATTACGTAGCTGGGAGTTTACCAACTGAGACTTCCACAAACGTAATATCAAATACTACTTTAATAAATTAAAAAAATAACAAGTATTTCCATCTAAAGAATTGTATAATTAAACTATGATACAAAGGATGTAAAGAATATTTTAATGTACAGAAAATGAAAAAAAATACTTCCAACGAAATAGAAAATTATTCTTATTATTCCTTCCGCCTACATGACGTTAGAGGAAATAGTTTTAGATAAATTTAAATTTTTAATTTAACTTCTCACTTAGTACGTTACATTAATTCATAATTCCGTTTCTGTGGTGAGAATGATTATAAACGAAAATTCGTAATATGTTGCTCGGCTTAAATACTAACATGAGTGAAATTTGCAAATGGAAGCTTCATTTCTAACACTTGTGAATATGGTTTTTCCAGTTTGCAAAGAAATATCAATTCCGGTTATTTTCAATAAAACATCTGTAAAACTTTCAACCCAATTATACTTTCAAATTAACAACTTACTCATTCTAACAAGCACGGGCTAACGTATAAGTTCTGAGTTCTAATATAACAAAAGTATATTGTTATGAATAGGGGATTACTTCTTGTAAATATGTCATGACCCCACTCTATAGGGAGACAACTGGTCTGACTCATGCTTCAATAATTGTGTTCGAGTGTGACAGTCAACGATACTTCAAAACATGACCGAAGAACGATAGAAAGTAAAAAGTAGAAATTTAAAAACTCGTGAGAACTTTATGCTCAAGTTGCTGGCATGTACCTAATATGGAATTTATGAATAATTTTGTGTACGATAGTGACAGACAAGTGAATATGTGTAAAGCAGAATAAACAATCAATGCAATAAATCATTTTGAGAATAAACCAACAACTTTTTAAGTTTCTAGTCAGTGCTCTGACATTGCCTTCCACCACAACTAAAAAGTTTATTTCCAAAGTGACTTATCTCCATGAGATAGAAATTTCCAGATTGAAATTTTTTTCACATTCATACTTGTAGTTCAAAATTGGATACAAACGTTTACGGATACAGTTTACCACAGAGGAAACGCCATTTTTGAACACAATATTCGACTGCGTGATGGAAAGCGTCTTAAGAATGTATGGTTGCATAAAACAAACTGATATGGAGATTTGTAACTTTGGAAATGAGATCGTCAATTACACACACCATTTCCCTTCCTGGGGAGGGGGGAGGGAGGCAACGAAGGCGCTGATCCAGTTCCAAAGGTGGCAGAGCGCCGAGGCTCATCCCGGAGGTGACATCCACCACGTGACCTTTGGGCAATTGGCGAGTGACGTCAGCGCGAGCGGGCATGAGCTCATCGTCGCGGAAGCGGGGGGCTAGGGGCACAGGGCACGAGGCAGTGGGGGCGGGGCGTGAGGGGGCTCGAACCCGAGGCGCAGCGGCGCAGAGGTCTGGCGGAAGCAGGTGCTGGATGGCGGGGCGGAGGCGGGGAGTGCGAGGGAGTGGGGGCGAGGCGCGAGGAGGGTCGAACCCGAGGCGCAAAGGTCTGGCGGAGGTGCCACGTCGTGACCCGGCGACCTCACGAACAGGAAGTGTGTGTGGGGGCCGGTACTTACAGCTGTATGGCGTTCCGGTTAGGGGTCGTCCAAAAAGCACGTTCGCAATATTATGCTTTGGCGATACGTGATACAATTTCATGGCGATATGTGAAATAATCTTTACGTACTAAAATAGGACCTGAAATCAGCTAATACAATAAAACTCCAATTTAAATAAATAAATAAAACTCTCAGGTCGATTGTTTCTAACGTCTTGTTGACAAATGCACAGTAATTCGTGAACTTTAGCACAGAATACTGACACACACTATTATTATCTTACAATGTGTTACAGTGTATTACCCATTAAAGAACTTTTCATTAATTAACATTTATTAATGTTGAAAGATGCGTTTATATTATGAAGATGTCTTATGCGTAATTTTGTTTTATTACCATTTCTACTCGAGACATCTACTGGTAATTAAGATCTCATGGAAATGCTAGTTGACCTAATTAAATAAATACACATTGTAAGATTGTAACACAAAGTAAGTTCTATAGTTATATGAATATTACTATCGATTTCCTTATTTCAGGGTAAATTGCAGTGGAACTCCGATTGTCCGAAGTGGATGAAGATAGGCGGCAGATAATCAGTTTCCTCGGATAATAGAAAACGGAATAGTCGTGTGTAATGCACGTGAGTTTTGTTTTTTAGGCAAATGCTTCAGACAAATGTCGGAAGAGTGTTCTACAATGCGGGCCACGGATTGCGCGCGATATTTCCTTCCTCTTCCTTGTCCTATCATCTTCCTTTACACACATTTACATTTCCTACTCAATCACACATGTCGAGAGATCAGTCAGAAGCATAGAGCGTGTCGCGGTTGGGGCGTGGCCCGCTGGTGGGAGATACCTGGTTAAGGGAAAACTCCGCGATCTGACGTTTAGGCCGGTGCCAGATGTCACCATCCAGTGGGGGAAGATCACCACCACCTCCCATGAAAAAATACGCATTACCTTTACTGGATCAATGACCTTAGCAGTTGACGCGCCCGGAATTACTAATCAATCAGAGAATCAATCATTGGGAAGGATTAAATACTTGCACTTCCAGTCAATAGAATGTCAACCCACAAAATTACTTCTCCATCAAGACCCGAAACTCATTAGTCGTATTCGGTCATTGTTGACTCTACATTACATTTTCTTGATTCTTGAGTCCGAATATTTTTCCCTTATGAAGTTCCTCATTCATGAAAAAAGCGACTTCAGCCTTTGACGCACCTTTAAATATTTAATTAAAGATTTATTACAAATACCCTTACATTTATCATTTGCTTTAAATTGCTTCACAATTGTTGAATACAAAAATCAAGGTTTACGCATTGTCTGAAAGACACCGTATCCAGCTTAATCGGTAAATCCAATCTCGGTAACCGAGTTATTGTTTCTCTCGCCAAATTTGGATTTTCTCATAAACCATTTGATAGGTCGGGAGGTGTAAGATATGGAATTGACAGTTTTGATGACGCAGTATTGTAGAGCATTTGACATGCCTTCCTGCAATGAAATGTGGTTTCGAAACCCGATTAGGGTGGGATGATACGTTAGTACAGAGTTAATCCAAAGGGGAAAACTGAAAAGAGACGCTTATAATATCGGTGAGATCGAATGTAAAAAGACATCTAATGTGAAAAGTATTCTTTCCAAAAACAGTACAAGTGGTCTTGACCAACATGTATGGATATTTGAGCGTTGTACCATTAAATTGACGATAAATTGACTCAGAATATACAAGTTTAAAAGGAACTTATTATTCGATATGTACAGTCGACTCCGGTTGTAGTGAACTTCTGGGGACTAACATGTTTGGTTCACTATATCAGAGGTTCATTATATCCAACGATGTCAAAATAAAATGGAATTTCTCCAAAATGATTGATTTTATTAATATAGAGATACAGGTAAATTCATTAACAGCACGAACTGAAAATTCACTATCTTTATTTGTAATTAAAATAATCAATTATTTTCAATTATTTGCTTCCTAAATTTTCATTGGTAATTTCTCTAAATCCTTCTCCAGAGTTCGTGCTCTCTTCATACTTGATTCTGCATTGCCCTCTGTCTCTTAGGTATCGTAAAGCAGTCTTGACTCATTTCATTGCCTCTTGCAGTGTTGGAACGCCGTCCAACTCTACGAAAGCCTTTTTAATCGCCTAATAACATAAGAGATCCAATTAATTTCCAGGACTTACTTTCTACGTTCACTGTATCGGAGGTTCAGGTTCACTATAACCGAATATTCTCATATTTATTTGTAATGTAACTGAAACAAGACAAGTGACTTCAGTTCACTATATCTAAGGGTTCACTATATCCCAGTTCACTATAACCGGAGTCGAGTGTTCGAGTCTATACAGACAAGTGACTTTAGTTCACTATATCCAAGGGTTCACTATATCCGAGTTCACTATAACCGGAGTCGACTGTACGATTCTACACAGACGGCACCCAACAGAACCAGCGAATGCACCGCGCTTACCCTTGGTCGGACGTATCTTCTTCAAAAACTTCTTCATGCCCATGGCTTCACACTCGCGTCGCCTTCGTCTCCAAATCCGCCACCTCCGTCACCTTCGACACGTTCGTCGTCGTCGTCGTCGTCGTCGTCGTCGTCGCCCCCCGCGATCGCACGTCCAATCAGCCTCCGCTCCTTCTACGGTCGCTCTCCTCCTCCTCCAGTCAGACTCTCGCGCGCGCCTCAATATTCAGCGTCCGTCGCGGTCGTCTCGCGCGGTCCCCCGGGGGCCGCGGCGGGGCGTGCGGGCTGCCGGGCCGGCGCCGAAGAGGCTTCTGGAAGGGCGTCGCACCCGCTGGTAAAAGGTCGCGCGCGAGCTACGGTGGCGGCGGTGACTCGTGGTCGGCGAAACGGTCGAAACGGTCGAAACTGCTGGCGCACCGCGTGCTTTCATATCGCGCACGCCTCCCCGCTCCGTCTAGCTTCGCACGGCCCCGCCCCCCTCCCCGCCGGGCAGTCGTCGGACTGTTAAATTGGGTGCGTGGCCAACCGCGGGACGGCGCTGGCATACGCGACGCGGTCCGGCCCGGCCCACCTGGGCCCGCTGCCAGCCAACCCCACCGCGGGGGGAGGTGTGGTTGTTGTGGTGTGACCGTGGCGGTAGTGGTAGTGGTAGTGGTAGTGGTAGTGGTAGTGGTAGTGGTAGTGGTAGTGGTAGTGGTAGTGGTAGTGGTAGTGGTAGTGGTAGTGGTAGTGGTAGTGGTAGTGGTAGTGGTAGTGGTAGTGGTCGTGGTCGTGGTCGAGGTAGTAATAATGGTAGTGGTCGTGGTCATTGAGGTTGTAGTCGTAGTTGTGGTAGTGGTCGTTGTTGTGGTCGTGGTGGAGGTGGGGTGGGGGTGGTGGTTGTGGTCGTGGTACTGGTCGTGGTTCTGGTAGTGAACGTGGGAGGGGTGGTGAAAGGATTGAAGGAGCGGTAGTGATGGGAGGGGAGAGAGTGGTATGGTTGGAGTGAGTAGAAGGCGAGATCGTAATGGGGAAAGTGTGGGGGTGATTGTGGTTGATAATGGAAGTGGTTGGCGAGTAGGTACGAAGAAAGCATGGATGTCGTAGTTGATTGTGAGAGTTGTGGTGGTGGTGGTGGTGAGTGTATTTAATGGCGGTAGCTGTTAAAGAGGGAGTGGCCGAATGAGGTAAGGAGTGTATGTGTGTGTTTGGGGGGGGGGAGGGTTTAATTAGTGTTCGAAAAAGTTAAAAATGACGGCACTTATGGTGGACTTATGGTTTTGTAAGAAAAAGGGAATGTATTGGAGGCGGGAATTTGATTCGTGTGTTTTTAAGTCGTCGAGTGACGGAGATATCATCATTGCACATCGAGGAATTACACAATGTAGTATGGAGGGGATAGATGCAGTCCTAAATGTGAATGGATTTCGACACTAGCTAGGTAGCTAGGTCATTTCGAGCGCTGTCTGGAGGAGAATTCTAGTGATGGCTGTTTTGAGCGCACTTAGACTGCTTCCGGAATAAATTAATATCAAACTACATAATCTCAATTTAATTGTGTATGAAGTTGAAGTTAAAACTGATGAAACTGCACCTCAAGATTCAACACCAATTCTCTTTTAAGTACTCTATTTAATTTATTATGTTTTGCATAAGCACACTTCTTACATTAGGTTTTTGGGCAATTACTTTTCACATAAGATTGCTTTTAAATCTCAAGAAGGTTTGTGTAAGGAAACTACCTGATTCTACCTGAAACGGCTCTTTTCATTTTTCTCCATTGCATGAACTGTGTTTGTTTAAACATTATCCCACCCTAATCACTTTTCGAAATCACTTTTCATTGAAGGAAAGTACGCCAAATGCTCTACAATACCGCATCATCAACAACGTCGATTTCTGGACATTCACATCTTCATCCGACACATCAAATGGTTAATGACGAAGTCCAAATACTAATTAGGAAAAACGGAAACACAAATCTTTTCCTATAAGCAACTAAGATGAGTTGTGAAAGATAGCTTCTCTTGTGGGGGTGATATCTTACATCTACTGTAACAGGGTTGGCAAGCGTTTCCGCGACCACCCATAGTTCACGACGGAGGTAATAAATATATGCCAACGCAAGGATGCAGCGATGAATCAGGAAGGAACGCCACTCTAGCGTCGAAATCAGGGTATGCAATTAGCTTCATGATGATTTTCTATTACAGATACAGAAGTCATTTGAGAAGACGCGAATTAATAGAAGAACGATTTAAAAATAAATACCTAAGTGTTGTTAAATTAAGAACAAACATCTTCGAATTCGAAGTTCTATTCAGAACATTAATTTTAAATGATTTCTACATGAATGAATTTGTTAAGTATAATTTTATAAATAATATATATTTAATTTTTCAAGTTAAACTAACAAAAATTATAATGCCCAACGATGAAATTACAGAATATGAGTTAAAATTTATTCCATACGAGATGAGACTAATGCCAATATTTCAACATTAAGATATCACTCCTACAAAAATGGGAGAGTGCTCTTCTACCTGGTAAAAAGTGGAGAGAAAGAAAGGAAAGAAAAAAAGAGAGAAATAGCTTCTGTCGCTTTGATCTCACGGAATATCGTTTAACGTTCGACTGTATCATACATACGTTCAAACATAATTGCAAAATGCACCTGCAAACTATTTTTTAGTTTGCATACGTTCCGATTTCATGTGTGAAGGTGTACGAAAATAGCTTCGAAACATTTTAATAACCGTCCCAATCTCTGCAAATATTAATTGTACTTCAATATAAATTTCGATACTCCTATTATCGTTTGCAATTTATAATACCAATTTTGAGTAAAATTAATTATCCAATAATTTTTCTTCAATTCAGTGAATTTAAAACGCTAATAAATTGTTAATATATCGCCATAATTTATTATTATCGTAAAATCTAGACGATTTTTTTTTTTACTTCTGAGGGCACAGCGGACGGTTGCAAGGAAAACTATTTAACCTTACATAACCTTGCTTCATTATTTTTTTATTTTACTAAAAGTCGGAATAAAAACCCATTAAATAACAGACATACCGTAAATATACTCGAGGAAAACACCTCATATTCTCTTTGGCAACTCGTGAGGAAATACTTTCCTCTCAAAGATAAAGTATCTCTTTATTGTCTTGTTGATAAATTACGAAAATGTGACTGTCAAAGAAGAGTTTCCTTCTCGCCAAACGATAGGTTAGCCACCTTGAAGAAATCAAAGGTAGTCGGATTCAGTGTCTTACTTCGAGAGATAAATTCACTATTATTAAAATAATAATAAATTCAATAAAAACACTATTATCCAATATTTGATTATCTTAAGAAGATTCGACAATGAAGTGCGGTAAGTAAAACATACTCATGCCATGAGCAGAAAAGGGAGGACAATACGGCGTCCTGCTCTAGTCATGTGGCGACACCGAACTTTATTATAAAGTAGGGGCAAGCTTTAATAAATTGAGTGGGTAGCAACATAGACTTGAGTAGAAAAAGATGTGGGACCAATTACATTGAAAGGGAGGAACGCTTTTTCATTATACTTTTATTTACATACGACATTTGACTAGTAAAGAAAAAAAACTACAGGGGGAATTAAATTATAACTTTCATGAAGCAATTAATAAAAAACAATTGATTTTATGTTGTAACTCCTACGGATTGCCGAATGGCTTGGATAGCCTCATCCCCGTATGTAATTCCCCAAATTCAGATAAAAACTGAGAAAAGCAGCAATAGAACATATTTATGAACATTTTTTAATTAAACTTGCGCTTGCTTGCACTACTTTCCCAAACATGTTTGGATAGAGAAGCAGCTGATATGAACGAGACTGGATGAACTGCCAAGAAACAATAATAATTCTTATAACGAGAGGCAAATATGTATAGAATATCATTAAAATGAAAGTGATTCGTGATCCGGGTTCAGATTGCAAATATTCTTTCCAATTTGCAACTTGTACATACTGAAGTGACGAGGGCCAAAAATAATGAGAAGGAGAAACTGTTTTTGTTTACCTACAGATAACGTGGTAATGATTGAGTATTAAATATTATAATGAGATTAATTTGACTGTAACTCATTTTATTTGATCGGACTTAGGGAAATATTAGTGGATCACACATAAGCAGCAATGGAACAAATTAATTAACAAATATATTGGTCGACGTTATTTTAGAGGACAAACTTCGTATTGTAGTTTATACAATAAAATATAAAACGCTTGTGGCACACAGTATGTAATAATAACGAATTATTTATTAATGAATCTATAATTTGAAATCTTGCTAATCACAATTGTTTAGCTGCAGTAAAGCTGTTATTGTGAAAAATGGTCGCTGCGAAAGTTGTTCGGATTTAACCCAGTAGATTGCAGTTCTAAGAATTTCAACCGATAACAGTCAACAAAAGGTTAAACGAAATAACTTATTTCGCGTAACAGTTACGAAACGTTAACTGTTAAGAAATAACACTTTAGCTGTTAAGGGCACATCCCACGCCGCTACCAGAATGAGAGCGCGCGGTGCGACGTGGCGCCTGGCCTACTCACCGTCGTCGGTGTCGCCATCCAGCGGCGACTCGAGCAGGCTGATGTTCTCGTAGCTGTCCCAGCGCGTGACGGGGTCGTCCGAGGTGTCGACGGGGACGGCGGGCGTGGGCGCGGGCGACGGCTGGCGCACCTCGGGCGTGGGCGAGAAGTGCAGCTCCACGGCGCCGTCCAGCGGGAAGCGCAGGTCTGACACCACAAAAGAAAAAAAAATAATGTTAGCCCGTGATGTAACGAGAGAGAACCGTTTGACTACGTTTTCCTTCTACGTTTTCCTTCTTCAGTGTAATTCTCTTTAACTGTGAAGACAACGATAGTAACACTGGTCATCTGAACATTTTCCTTGTCTTTCTCCAGAGTAACTTATCTGCGAAAGTAATATTGAAGTAACGAAACAGTGATCACCTACATACGTTTTCCCTGCATTTATTCAGTGTAGTTCTCCCTATCTGCAAAGACAACGACACTGGTCACCTGAATACGTTCTCCTTGCGTTTCTTCAGCGTACTTCTCTTTATCTGCGATAAATCCACAGCAACATTGGTCACCTAAATACGTTTTCCCTGCGTTCTTCAGTGTAATTATCTTTATCTGTAAACGACAGTAACACTCGCCACCTGAATACGTTTTCCCTACATTTCTACAGCATAATTCTCTTTTCTCTACGCTGAATTTAGGGCCTAATGCCACTGAAGTACGTTTATCAACACAAAATGTGGTTTTAAACTTTAAGAAAACTACTCGGAACGTCTATAACTTTGTGATTTTTGAGGACGATTAAGAAATTCGAGTGGTAGGTGATAATATTTCTTAAATAGTGATATTTTTCTATCACTTTAATATCATTTTTTTATCATTTTAATTATTATTTTATTGCGATTGAGTCATGTCTCAATATCAATTACATAGAGTTGACTAGTTTATGAAAATCTGCAACATGGGTTGCAAATTTGTTTATCTTCATTAGCATTTTTGTACTGCGGAAGAGGTTTTGTTTATTAAAACAAATGTATTTGTCCGTTAAATAACAAACGTTTTGTATTTGCCACAAAAGTGAAATTAATTTTGTTTTCAGACAATTTGTTCCAAACACATACGAAAACCCATTTAAATAATGTTGCAAAAATAAAATACCTATCGGAATATTGAACTGGAGAGAAATTAGCTGTAATTCAGTGACGTTTATTAAGCATATGGAATGATTGCATTCACTACAACGCAAAAACAAACAAGAAGAGAGGGCAGATCTGCATTGATGTAACATTATCGATTAATTTCGTTTTTAAAATGAGCATAATTTTTAATTCAGAGACGAGATACTTTGAAAAGTGATTGTTCTTACCAATATATGGCTATGTAACGAAAACCAATTATACGGATCCACGACCTTTCTTTGCGTGGTGTTATGAAGGTTCCTATTTCATTATCATTGTGAAGAGAAACAAATGCATGGAAGAACCTTAGATATAAACGTGATGATGGCTGCTGAGTACTTTTATAAAGATTTACATGAGGTTTAAATGTATAATTGTAGGCATCTCCTGTTTATCGCTGTTACTACCACCTCCTGCGAAACATATATTAAACTGTTATGAAAAGAGTGTTCTTTAATGTACTGGTTCAGAGAAACGAAGAGTATAAAATGAAAGGGAAAATTTACGGAATTAAAATGAGGCTACATATATTTTACATCACCACACATTTTTCATTCCGGATAATAACACACATGTAAATGTCAATGTTGGAACCTTGTTTGGTCGGGAGAGAGTCACACAAGCTTTGTCTGCAGATGAAATATGGATACATTTAGAATGATTAATGAAAAATATTCCAATATACATGTATAATTTGTTGCAACATATAGAAAGGAATTTAATTACATATAGGCCAACATCAATATTATATTCTAAAGTATTAATTATAGGGTGTAATTACTCTCTGTCACTTAACATAAACGTGTGCTAGCGTCGTGTTTATATGTAACTATTATTGATTTTGCATTTCAGTTTTATTACCCCACGGATATCCGTTGAACAACCAGTAGTGCATGGAATTTTATGCATCAATTATTCATTACGACTACAATACTATTTATCTTAATGGGATACACGTGATTTGATTTTTAAATAATATCCCTTTACTATAAACAAGTGGGAATTCGGGTTTTGCCTGTAGGCAATCGTATTAGAGTAATATAAACTATACAAACAATTCCTTTTCAATTTTAGTATCGTTTCCATATGAATTAAGTCTCACGGGAATACGTTTCGTTGCTTGAACATTCATTTCCAACACAAATATTCCCCAATTCCCTCAGTTCACAGAACCACCGAACTCAGTCAAAAAATATGGCTTGAAATATTTTCGTGAGACCCTTCCCGAGTACATAGCTTCAAAATTCAATTCGGTCCGGCGAGAAAGCGAAAAGCGCAATTTCCATCTCAAAAGAAAAATATACGCTGTCCGGCCCTGCCTCTGGAACGGGTTCTCCCAGCCAGCAAAGAATGGAGGGGCTAAGAGAAGAGAGCAAATCCCCTGGAGTGGTTGTCGAAGGATCCGTGAGGCGGGGAGCGGAGGGCGAGACTGTAGTGAATGGAGGAGAGAGTCCCTAGGGCCATACTGGAAACAGCCTGCACTGGTCTGGCGCGCGGCCAACGCCTGCGAGGTAGGCAACTGCTTGGGCGTGGCTGCTGAACGGGTTGCCTGCCTCGCGCCTACGATTGCCTTCACGGCTAGAGAGGCATTCTGTTCAATACGCACAGTGTTTTCCAAGAGCATTTCTAATAATCTGTCACATTATTTACATTATATGATATTTATACATACTCATGTTAGAAATTAAAATAAAATTCCTATATTGATCATTATACTATTTGAAAATAATATAATTATTAATTAAATATTAATATAAATGTTAAGATTTGAACATTTTGTACATTAAGTATTTGCCATTATTTGTTAATTTATTATGAATTATGAAGTACTAAGAGCTTTAAGGCACACACGAAATGGGTATTGTAAAACACATTCCATCATTTAATGATGTCCAGAATTTTGTATTTTTAATTTTCTTCATCTCTTATGTTTCGTGATTTGTGAGTGAAAATGAAATTCAACATAGTAGCTGGTACTTATACCATTCAATAAAAGAAACCAATTACTTAATACGTCATTTGAACTGCACACTAAAACGAGTTAAACCCATTTTGCACAGTTTGGACAGACGTGACCCACAAACGATGTGAAGTTTTAGCGATAGAATGAGCGCAGCGGAAGAGTTGAAGAGCGTGGGTGACGTTAACTGGCGGAATAACAAACAAATCAGAACGTTAAAGAGTTATGTCAGCAAAAATATCATTACACCGAAGTAACCTCAAGCGCTTTGCGTTCTATGATGCCAACGTAAACATCTGTAAGTTAACTGGCCCTACAGGATTGACGCAAGCATATGGGATCATATGGAACTGTTTACATTGGCAGCGACAAAGAATGAACCGAATCACAACGCACTTTGTTTTATGAACGTTGCAGTAAGACGCAGGACACTTTGAGAACTAATTCACGCCTAAAGATGATAAAAATATTGTTTCGTTTTTCGTAGATGGAATTTTCAGTCATGCATTAAAAAATATACAATATGTCAGAATAAATGTTATAAATTCTAGAGCATGTTAATTGGTCGAACAAAATATTTTTTTGACCATGAACATGCGGTAGGAAATGTCATATATCGAAGATACATATACGACATTGAACACTTATTAGAAGTCATACTGCCACTGGTCATTGGCAGATACACGAACTATATTTGCCTGCAACAGAACCAGCCAAGCACCCAGTAACAAGAAGTTGTTTACCAGCCAGGGAAAAACGTCACATGTGTAAGTTAATTATATGAGATTTCCCACGACATGTTCATTCCTACACGTCCGCCATTCTGAGAAACGTCTAAATTGATTATGTGAATTTCCACAATATTTTAACTGTATACAACACTACTACAATAAATTTAAGACTGCAGAGAACGGATGTCGGGAAATTCTCTTTCACAAATCGAACGATAAAGAATTGGAATAGATTGCCTGCAAAATCCTTTGAACCATTTCCTCGAAGCGTTCAAGAGTTTAGGAAATAATTTGGGTATTTCTACGTTTATAAGGGCGTTAACTAAGAATATTAAGTTATACAATGAAGTGAGGTGTCGTGCAGTGTAGAGCAGAGTAATAATGAAGGAAATGTTTTTAGTGTTTTAGTGAAGTGAAGTGAAGTGAAGTGAAGTGAAGTGAAGGATAGTGCAGTGCGGCTTTAGATGATAGACTCTTTTCTTTTACATGAAACTTTTCTTGCACATGTACATTTCTTTTACATGTTTTAAGAATCAGCATTTTTTAAATTATTATTATTTTTATTATTATTATTATTTTTATTATTATTATTTTTATTATTATTATTATTTTTATTATTATTATTTTTATTATTATTATTATTATTATTATTATTATTATTATTATTATTATTATTATTATTATTATTATTATTATAGCATTTTTATTATCATTATTATATTATTTGCATAGTATTTATTATCTCATTTATGTAATTAACTGTCATGGGGTTACCCAAATGCATTTAAAATAAATTTATCTTAACATTGACTTGCTCAAACATGTTGGGTTTGGAACGCGCCAAACAAATGAAATCTGTTTTTTCGGCACGTCCCACACGCCCTCGCCGCCTGCGTCCCAAGACGCCACTCACCGTTGCACGCGTTGTCGAGCTCCTGGCGCGTGAAGGACAGCGTGTAGTCGGCGACGGCGCACGTGTGGAACTGGCAGGCGAAGACCAGCTGGCGCGGGCGGTGCGGGGGCGGCGACGACGGGCCGCCGCTGCGCGAGCGGCTGTAGGCGGACGCCGAGGACCCGCTGCGGTGCGCGTAGGCGTACACGCCTTGCCCGCCTCCGCCCACGCTCACGCCCAGGTCCACCTCGTCCTCGGGCGGGGCGTACTCGCGGTGGTAGCACTTGAGCAGGACGTCCCCGCGCAGCTGCAGCCCGCGGCGCCCGCGCTCCGCCGCCACGTTCACGGTGAACTGGCGCGTGTCGCCCGACACCGTGTACACGCCCGAGGTGTACACCGGCACCAGCCCTTCGTACACCTTGATGAAGGCGTGGCACCCGCCGGACGCCTCGAACGACGGCGCGCCCAGCACGGTCACGTGCGTCAGGTAGAGCGGCGCGGAGTTGATGCGGATGCTGCCCGACAGCAGCCCGGAGAAGTACTCCACGTACCTGCAACAGGCAAAAAGACATGTTGACCTGGCTGTTGCGCACTGCTTTTATGGCATTCACCCTTAAGTGTTGGATTGATTAATTGTATTACACCGTTTTTGGTGTTTTATTTTAAAGACATTTAGCCATTACACTGAAAAATGTTCTATTATGCTTTATATTATACACTGAAAAATGTTCTGTCTTTAGAATAAAAGATCAAAAACATTCTAATGTATTGAAGAATTATAGGCAGATTTTTTTTGGATTGATTGGTGTTCCCGGGTGGGTCAACATTTACAGACTTTACAGAAATTCTTAACTCTCGTTAAAAGAAACCATACGAAATTAAATGACGGAAATCAGATGAAATCTTGCAGCTCTTCGGAATGATACAATGGTGAGGTGAAACCGAATCCACAAAAAACGAATATCAATTATTTAAATCTTGAAGATTTGTCTTCAAGACTTCAAATCTTCCCAAAGTTCCTATTTTCATATTTACAGTTAATAGAACAAACGGCATATAATATGTAACAAAAAAGTGAAAATGTTTAATTCAAATACAAGTGAAACCAAAGTATTAAGGAAGTCCTTATTGATTGGCGGAAGGCTTTTCCTGAATCAACCGGACTGTGCAACCTTTTACAGAACTGCATGATGAGTTAAGTCACGCAGAATACACTCAGAAAGTAATGTGACGAAGAGGTACTACAACACTTATTACCCATCACCAATTCATTACACAGCGTTATTCACCTCATTAATTACTGAATACGTACATGTAAAAATATAAATGATAAATGATTATTATTATTAATAGCAGTATGATTCCAATGCAAGTGGGTTGTAATTCAATTCAAACGAATTTTTTACTTATTTAATTAATAAGTAGTTCAGTTAATCACACTTCTGTGAACGTACACTTCACCTCTTCTATATAGTTGTTTTACATCGGATTTAAACTTGACTAAAATAATTCAACATCTTCAAATACCTCAAATATCTACATTAAATTCATGTCCGTCGGTTTATGGACTTATATCGCCATTACGTTGTGCAAGACAACAACGAAATTACAAAATATTGAATGGACTTGTGATCACGGTGGTATTGAATGTGCTGGTAAGCCAAATGAATGGACAGTTGGGGATTCTTGAGAAGACTTAACAGCGCGAATAGCCAAACACTTGCAAAGTGAAAGCACTTGGCAAATTGTAATTCAAGTCTTCTGTCTTAATCATTATTTATTCGATGCAAGTTGGGAGTTCCATTAGCATATGAATAGAATTTACAGCCGGCAAGTTCACTATGATGTTGCATTGTAGGAATGAGTCGCACGTAATGAACATTAACATGTGACATGAATATTGATTCTGCTTAATTTTAGCACTTCCTTTCATTTTCTAAGAATTCAGAGGCAAAGAGCGGTTGGAACCGGATAAAGTAAAGCCCTTAGAGAGCTATAACGAAACAAGTAATGGTTTGAGTAATGAGTAATGAACCTTAGTAATAAGATTTCCCACAGTTTGTTTCGCAAATTCTGGAAAAATCCTGAATTGTGCAATACTTAATATCAACAATTAACTTGAAAACATTGTTCATAAAATGTTTTATGGTATATATTCAAATATTCGTAACTTTAATATTCCATATACTGCTTGTGAAACTTCTCATCTGCAAAAGTTGACAGACATAATACGAACTCATATATTCGTAACTCCACACAGGACGTGACGTATTTATTTTCATAACATGAATATAAACAATCAATCGATTACTTGTTTCAATATTATTGTTCTCTCTTCCTCTCCCCCCTCTGTCTGCCCATCTGTCTGTCTGTCTGTCTGTCTGTCTGTCTCTCATTTTTTTAAAAACTGAATTAGAATATTACTTAGGCGAAAAACTTCGCTGCACTATTCACAAAAATATTCCAATTACTAAAAAAACAAAAACAAAAAAAACAACAACTTTTAATTCCCTAACATCTCGAATTTTCTCCGGCTGATCTTTCAGTTTCGATATTTTTTGAAGTTCTAAAAACGGTATCACATTGAGTAAATTATTCGGTAACTCACTTCGTGTTATTCGCTTCAAATTCAAAGCATGTAATTTTCGCTGGAGATATTAAGTTGATTTACCTTTTATTTATAAGCCTAGGATTTGTAGGTACGAAACATACTTCAAATTAGTTTTCTCCCAACAACGCAAAATTAAAGCACGGAACAATATGCTTTGCTGTTACTCGAGCCTTTACTGTACTTACAGGAAAATTATTCTGTAATTCATTTTCTACGATACACGACGTAAAGAATTTTCATGAGTAAACCCTTTCTCTGTACCGTTAAAATTCGCTGAATGAAAGCGGAAAAACGAAGTTCCATGTCGCTTAATGTCAGAGGCACGATCACAAACTTCCTTTCAACGATAACTTCAGCATTTCAGTTTCAAATATACAGTGTGGAAACCTTGAGCAATGGACGTTATATTTAGCTGAATTTGAACAGCTTTTGCAGAAACTTGTGAGAAACCCTATCTCCTAATATCGTACGTATTTTCTTGAATGTCCTGTTTATTCTGTATTGTTTATTAAACTTTTCAAAGTGGTCAGTCAGAAGAATATGCCCAAAGGCCTGAGTTCTTGCGGGCATTGGAAACAAGCCATAAACATAGTTACAACCGTGTGTTTAATTATATAATTTCGACTAATGTTGATTTACAACTTGAATTTCACATGGCAACTGTTCACAATATTTAAAAAATGGCTGCACTAATTTATTACAAGTTCCGACCCTAGTTGGGGTCTTAAAAAATGAAAACTAAACTCTAGGGTCGAAATGCCAAAGAAATAAATTAATTTAAAAATATCTATTTTTGTGTGTGTCTCAATAAAGCCAAAAAACTTACATTTAAACGAGATAACATATGTTACTATGTTCCTATAGCTCTTAATATTATTGCTGCTATATTACTTTATATAGATTCCTGCTACATTTCTTAAAATTTATTCCCATAATTATTTTTCAATGGGCCTTATCGAACTGAAAAAGGTCGGAGTGGGTACTGACCTCTTGTGCGACGGGTGCTCCAGGTCGCCCACCTTGTCCTCGAGGAAGCGCGCCATGGCGTAGCGGTCGAGGGCCTGGTCGGCGCTGCCGCAGATGCTGGAGTAGTGCATGTAGGCGGCCACCACCACGCCGATGCGGTCCTTACTGCCTCTGTGCATAAAAGCCATTTTCGCGTCATATACACGCACGCGTACAAGTCTGCCGCGCGCACAGCGCACGCCTCGTCCAACTGCACCAGCATGTAGTATTCAAGGACCGTGCGTCAATTATGTAACGCAAGTTTGGAGTACTTTGAATACCCGCTCTCGTCACAGTAACGTCACAGGAAAGCGAGCTTGAACTCCCTTAAATAATTACTGAATATTTTCTTGTTATTATTAGCTTGTGAAATCCTTCCATCCATTTACACGAAGTAAAACTAAATTATATTACAATCAAAACGATTTTTATTAATTTTATATGCGTTAAATATTAAAATGTTAACACAAGGACAGAATTACATGGTCTGATGGGGTGTTCCAAACAATTAAACTGGGCACAAATTTTGAGTTAATGAACGGATAGACGGGATTATTTCTGACCACAAGCTGTGCACACGCTGTCGTGGATGCATGGGCGAGAGTCTACTGTGTCAATTCAATTGGATTTTATGTAGAATGTTGATCAGTTTTGCATATTTGTTTTTGTAATCCGACAGATTTAATCAATATACTAATTGATGAACATATATTCTCATTTATTCTAACAATTTATACATAACTTTTTGATTTACATTTAAAAAAGTTAATTATTCTGTTGTCAGAACAGCTATTTTGTAAGGCTTGAAGACTGTTCCTGATGAGTGATTTGAATGGATAGGTGATAATTGTTTAAGAAGGTATGTGTTTGATGATGGGAAAATGGTGTAATCAGAGGCAATGCAAAAGTAACACCAAGAAATACTCTTCCCGTGAACCTGCTTTGTGCATCACAAACCCCACATGGATCGACTACGAACACACTACCAACAGTGGAAGGCCAGCGGCCTTACCACTAGACCAGGGGTCGATGTGTAGAAGGCAGAGCTTTGCGTGTACGAACATAGTCCAGATCTGCGCAGAGCTGCGCCCCGAGTACAATTTTGCGTCACATGTCACCATCCGTTATAATTCGGCACCATGCACATAGCTCCGAACTTCGAGACAGTACCATGGCATTCGCTATGCGATGCACCTAGGCACGCACGCACACGCACGCACGCACACGCACACACACACACACACACACACACACACACACACACACTACCGCGCTACGCACGAAAATTCTTCTGATTTTGCACTGTTCTTTACACACATAACGCAATGCAGAGTTCTTTACCCAGAGCACAACCTCTTGTCATGGGTAAGACAGCACGTACGCACACAGTGCTACGCTATGCACAGAGCTCCGTCACCCTTGCACGTACCCCGACCAGTACCACAACACGTTGCCAGTATCACGACACGTTGCCAGTACCACGACGCGACAGTACGCGCCGAGCGTTGCATGTAGACACACACACACACACACACACACACACACACACACACAGAGTTGAGCTACGCACACTTCTCGTATTCCACAAAAACGTTCTGTCTTGATCACTGTACTCGGGGCGCGTGAATCATTGTCGCGCTCAGAGCTCTGCCTCCGGTGCACAGTGCCATGTAGTACACAGTGTCCTACAACCGTCGCACAGTGTCTTGTCATGCGCAGAGCGTTGCATGTAGGCATGCTCAGCGCAGCACCACGCGCACATAGATCTTTGCCAGGCACAGGCCTCTGCATCCGGTGTACAGTGTCGTGTTGCACACAGAGCCTCACCACCCCTGCAAATTGCCTCTTCATTCACAGAGCATTGCATCTAGGCACGCTTAACGCAGAACAACACGCACGCAGCTATGCTGTGTACTTTGCCATGCACAAACCTGTCCATCCCGTGTATAGTGCCATGTAATACACAGAGCCCTTGAGACCCTTGCACAGTGCCTTGTCATGGGCAGAGCGTTGCACGTAGGCACGCTTAACGCAGCATACACTCACGCAGCTTTGTAGTGTACTTTGTCATGCACGAACCTCTCCATCCCGTGTGTGGTGCCGTGTTGTGCACAGAGCACGTCCACCTGTCTGGGCCCCACGCAAAGCCCTGCCTCGCGTCGCACTGCGTGTCACGCAGCACGCGGCTGTGCGCTCCTGTTTCTGCGCCGCGCCCGCCCAGGTGCGGCCGGACGTGCCAGGATGCGTTGGCCGCCGGCGGGCCGGGCATTGGCGGTTTAGGAGAATGGGTGTGGACAATGGAGATTGAGCTCGAGGGTGCATCACTTCAGCACTGTCGACATGGACTGCTTTGCATAAGTCTTTTCTTTTTTATATCTTCACTTTCTGTTCAACAAATTTACGTTTTCCAGAGTCGTGTATTGTCAGTACTTAACTTTTGTCAACTGTCCTAACTGCGCGATCCCAGCGCGTAAATGAAAATTAAATTTATAGCAATGAAGCAAATAAAAAATAATCATTTCGAAGATTTTTTTTACTATGAACAATTCTCAAGTTTAGGTTAATAGTTATGGATAATATATTGATTATAACCAATCTTTTGGAAATTTTGGTTTTATTCATAGTCCTAATTCAATTTATCTTAATTTCAAATTTTTGGTAGTAGAAAGGAAGAGAAACATTTTGAGCTTAATTTGTTACAGTAGAGTGTGTTAAAGTTGGGATTTTTAATTCGTGATGCATTTGAGTGATAGAAACGAACCAAGGTGCTTTTAATGTAAAATATTCTTTTGTGTGATTTGCGATTGATTCAAGTTAGATTTGGCAGTATTTCTCCAAATCCGTCAGGCATAAGTAACTAAAACTCTGGAGATAAGAGACCGCGCAATCATCCCTCGCATTTCTTGGCATTACTTTTGCTCTCATAAACGTTCGTAATTTAATACTTATCTCCCCCTATTTCAATTTTTGTAAACCTCTCGGAGGGAGGGGAAACGGAGGAGCAAGACAGTGGATAAAAGTGAGTCAAACAGAAAACAGAGAAAGGAGAGGAGAGAGAGAGAGGGTGCACGTACCTGAGTTCTCGCCCTCTTAATTTTTGCAAAGCTCTGAGGGTGATGGAACAGAGGAGGAGAAGAAATAAAAGAGTAAGTCAAACAGAAAAGTAAGAGGAAGATGGAGAGGGAGAGAGGAGATGGTGCACGTGCCTGTAATCTCTCCATTCTTTCATTTTCTGCAAAGCATTGAGGTAGAGGAAACGGTCAAGGGAACGGGAGAGAAAAAGAGAGAAAAAAGAGAGAGAAAAGAGAGAGAAAAGAGAGAGAAAAAGAGAGAAAAAAGAGAGAGAAAAAGAGAGAGAAAAAGAGAGAGAAAAAGAGAGAGAAAAAGAGAGGAAAAGAGAGAGAAAAAGAGAAAAAGAGAGAAGAGAAAAATAGAAAGAGAAAAAGAAAGAGAGAGAGAGAAAAAAGATAAAGAGAGAGAGAGAAAAAAGATAAAGAGAGAGAGAGAGAGAAAAAAGATAAAGAGTGAGAGAAGAAAAGATAAAGAGAGAAAAAAGATAAAGAGTGAGAGAAGAAAAGATAAAGAGAGAAAAAAGATAAAGAGTGAGAGAAGAAAAGATAAAGAGAGAAAAAAAGATAAAGAGAGAGAAAGACAGAAAAAGAGAGGGAGAGAGAGAGGGGGGGAGGGAGGGAGGGAGCGCTTGTGCACGTGTCCGTGCTAGAGCTCACCTGGCGTGGAGCACGGCGATGCGGTGCGCGCCGCCGCTGAGCCACGAGTCGATGTCCTTGCACACGGAGCACAGGCGCTCGAGCGGGGGCGCCAGGTCGGCCGACCAGCCCAGCTCGTGCACGCGCCCGTGGTGCGAGCGCGCGGCGCGCCGCGGCTCCGACAGGTTGAACACCTGCGACACCACAGCGCACACGGGGTGGTATTACACATGACCGAGAAACGAATTTCCAGGTAATTACACCTTTTTACAGGAACTAAATACCTGCATTCAATAATATTTTTTGAGATTTACAAGATATTCTGAATGAATTAGACCTATTTTTATTTTACATATTTTTACATATTTGGGTGAAATTACATATTTTTACATATTTTACCTATTCGTATATATTTCGTTACATTTTAATTCATTTGTTCGTCGAAACGGAACATTTCTGATGCGCGTTTGCAATATATGTTACATCTTTCTTACAAATCAAATGAAATGCTGTTGCGCTTCTATGACCCCCATATCATCACCATGAATTGGCCAACTAACTTCCCCCTCGCTTACTGCGTACTCGGAGTCAAACGAGCTGGTTTTTGTGAACAAATGTAATGTCAACCGCATACTTGCTCATGTTTCAAACGGACATTCGTTATTTGATCGAAAACTAACAAATATATTTTACAGATAACTGTCTTACCGCGTTGTTGGAGTTCTTTTTTTGGAGGGGGGAGTGGGTATATTCCCGTTTACCCCGAGTAACCCCTGAATCCTTCACTGGCATTCTTATGTGTGGTGACGTCTATTGTAAAATTACTTCTGTTTAGAGGCAGAACCTACTTCCATTCACTCCGAATACTTGTTAAGAACTGATTGGCGACCCTCAATACTTAAAAAATGTTCATAGAGAACAATTATAAACACAATATTACATTTTTATTTTACACCTTTTTTTTTCATACATCGTCTGGAAAAAATAAGTACATATGCATGTACATATTTTGTATTGTTTATTACAATAAATTACGTTCCCTACAAATGACATATGTATTAATGTAATGGGGCTTTACACTAAATGCACATTTCATATACTTCACGTTTCTACTTTTTGTCGTCTAGAAGAGGAAACGCCGATGGAATCGCATTATTTCGAGGGCACATCACAACTTTTCGTAAAAATTTATTAAGCACATAATTTGATACAGAAGCTTTTAGCTTTGATAATTTTAAAACACCACGTGTTCGTTGTTAATAAATATAATCAAAAGTTCTTTCCTGCTGACGATGAACGGATCACTTCTGAAAATTTTGAAAAATACGTGCGCGCCCAGAATAGCAGATGAAAATATGGCCTTTTCGAAATCACCATTTTAACCGATGGTGTGTGCGTCTGATTGACGTTTTCTTCTTTTTCAGATTGGTCTCGACAGCATTGGAGATGAGCTAGGCAACTGAAGAAAACAAACAGAGGATGCTGAACACGTCCTACAAAATTAATTACAAGAATTTGTGGTTTTTTAAATCATGCAAAGAGACCGTACACACCACTGCGTCGGAACGAATTGGTGAAAAAAATATTTCTATTCGTAACATATTTTTCGAAACTACAGTTCCGTTATATGTCCTCTTTAACTTTTTAAAAATCTCTCGCTGGTGTGTGCATTGCAGCGGCAAAATAATTTCCAACATTTCACGAATCCATTTTCAAAGATTCAAGAAATAATTTACCTCGTTATTAAAAGTATAATTTAATACAATAATGAGAAAACTATTTTCGATTTCTAAGCCACCTTTTCATTATAGGTCTTGATATAAAGTATTTCTTTCTCAAAATAAAATTATCTTGTCATTAAATATGCTTGTTGAAATTACTACTATAATATTTCGGCAGTAACAAAAAATGTGATTTCGTCAATGATCTTCCTCTACAAATTAATGAGAACTAATAATAGCATGTTTTAAAATTAAATTAAATTAAATTAAATTATTCGCGAAAAACATTGATAAACAACCGGTAAATAATTACGTCTTGAACAATAAGTCGTTTCCTCACAAATACCAGATAAATGTTACGCGATGGCATACCAGACGTTCGCGCAAAATTAATACGCGTTTTATGAGGAGTGCGTGACTGTTCGCGTCACAGAACGTCCTTTTGAATCACCTCCATTTATGACTCACAATGAAGTTGGCACTGTGCTTGGCGTCCGACAAACGTGCGGCCTGCTGATGACTCTAGTTGCAGATATGAAAATTTGGCTAAAGACACAGGGAGTCACGTAAATTCTGCATCTCTACAGATAATACCGAAAACAAAATTACTGATACTTTCCAAACAGGAAGTGACACTGCATGGCTAACCACAGTATGTCTCGCCGCATCTTTTCGTCCGTGTCGTCATTGTTTTATTTTTATTTTTTTATCTCGACGTGTTTCGGAGCGTTACACCCATGACTCACTATGTAGATGTTGCCAGACATGTGTACGGCATGTTTTTTTCCCTAGCAAATGCCAACATTTTAATACAAGACATCGTTCACATGAATCCCAGAAATCTGATCTTTAATTAACTCTCCCAGTGAAGCCCAATTAATCCGAAATCACTGATCCTGACACTACAAATATGCTATCTAATAAGTATCGTATGTCACCCTATTATCGATACATTAGTGCCGTTACTATCGAAAACAGTTATTGATAATTTCAAAGCTGTTGGTCCAGCAGCATCGGTTCCTCCGTGTCATAAAAGTTTTTATTTTATCTCCATTTTTCTGGTTCGTGCTACGGTAATTCATCAAGTAGTGCGTTTTGTCTACTCCTTACCCTATCAGATAGGAATATTGTTCTACAAGACACGAGATTTCATATGAGTTCCAGAAAACGTCTTGAATTAAATTCTCGTAGCGTAATTTCTCCTCCAACAAGAAGAAATAATCGATCCTATTACTGCAATCCCATACTTACATCATGCCATAATCGATTCAACAGTAAGTTGATAATATTAAATACAAAATTGTCAATAATTAATTAATCAATTATTATTTTATATCTCTCTGGAGTACGCCTTCGATGACCCCCCCCCCCCCAAGTAGTTCCTCCTTGCATCAACTCTAACTGCTGCTAACTCTATCAGCAATGAACTCTTTTTACTACCAGGGATTCACAAGAGTTTTAGAAAATCGATCTTTAATTACGCTCAGACCCCCCGTTATGAAACCAAACAGAAATCACTTATTTCGATGCACCAAGGGAATAAGGGTTCTAATGATCTCGAACGATCAAAAGACCTTTGGCCTAAACGCATTTTGTTCCCCAAGATCATTAAATCCAGTTAAGGTACATGCAATATTTTGTTTTTTAAACAATACAGAATTAGTTATTTACTAATTAACTAGATGTTAACTTGACTTGGATTTTTTTCATATTTCCCAACCATAAATCCTTCCATAAGAGAACATGTAGCTTCATTCAACTGTTTTCCTATTTCTCTCGTAACCACGATCCTTTCAAATGTTATGCAGTGTATACGTATCGAGCAAATCAAACGCAAATACAAGTAATAACGCGTCAGAAAAAAATAAAATTGATATATATTTGATAGTTACAAATATAATAATAATAATAATAATAATAATAATAATAATAATAATAATAATAATTGATAGTTATATAACAAAGAGACCCAGGAAACCTACAGTACGAGTCATCTTATTGTTTCCTCCTTGTCCTTTCTTCATTTTTAACGCATTTTTATAATTTTCTTTTAATTTTATCGCATTTTCATCAGTTTCTTTTATTTTATCGATTTTTTATCCCTTTCTTTTCGTTTCATCGCGTGCAATCTACTGCGATGCGATCCGCCGCTCACCATGTAGTTGTCGCCGTGCTTGGTGTGCAGCATGTGCGCGGCCTGCTGCTGGCCGCGGCGGTAGGCGGCGCGCCCCACGCCCAGCGGCACCCATAGCGCGATGATGCGCTCCGTCACGTAGCACAGGTCCATGCCGGGCCCCGCGCCGCCGCCGCCGCCGCCGCTGCCGCTGCTGCGGCTGCTGTGCTGGCGGTGGTGGTGCGGGTGGTGGTGATGGCCCGGGCCCGCGCCGCCCTTGCCCAGCCCGCCCTCCGAGCGCGGCTGCGTCGTCAGGGCCGACTGCTGCAACACACACGGTCACGCGCCAACGTTAGAACAATTCGTCAATCAAACACTTGAATTATATACTGTGAAGGAATTGGGAATATTGTGGAGAAATTATGACAGGTGAGAACTTGTCAGATATATGAGAGCTCATCTGAAATAATTTCTCCATTTCCCTATTGTATTGTAAATAATTTCAAACTTTTTACTATATATTTTTATCATTCAATTTTACAGCCCGGTGATGGGGACAACAATTCCAGAGACTGTTGCTCGCTTATGAAACAAATTATTAAATTATCCGGGATATAAGAGAAATCAACCACAATAGTAGGTATCAACCTACTATTGTGGTTGTTACCTCTTATATCCCGGATAATTTAATCATGGATGACCACAAGATCTCTGCTGCCACTACAGAAATAAATTGTTACAAAATTTGTCTGTCTATAAATATGGACCCTAATTTCTTCACAATATATTATTAATTAAAAGACCGACTAAATAGGTGAAATAAAAACATGACACACAACAAAGTGCACAGCGTGCATAGCATTTAACATAGAAAGTGCTAAGCGCCTAACGTTTGGTGCCGATTGTGAGGCTCACCAGATCACGGAAAAAAGTGAGAGCTTATTTGAAAGTTTGGTGAGCTATTTTATTTCTTCATACATAGTCCGTCTTACATATATTTTTCTTCATCCGTAAGAACAATTAATAAAACTCACAAATAAATATGTTTAACTTACAAATAGCTAAGGGCCTTACGTTTGGTACCGATTGTGAGGCCCACAGAACACAGAAGATTGACGGTTTCTTTCGAAACAAGTGAGCTATTTTATTTCTACATACTTCATAGTCATATTACCTACATTTTATCTTTATCCGTTGGAACAATTAATCAACCACATAAATAAATAATTTAACAAATAAGCTGCTAAGCGCCTCATATTTGGTGCATATTGTGAGGCCCACAGAGGAGGTTGAGGGCTTAATTGAAAGTTTGGTATTATTTTATTTCTACATGCATAGTCCGTTTCACCTACATTTTACCTTCATCCGTTGGAACAATTAATCCATCGAACAAATTAATATATTTAATATACAAACTAAGCACTTAACGTTTGGTACCGATTGTGAGGCCCACCTAAACTCAGAGGAAAAAAAGGATGATGGCTTTTTAAAAAAAATTGACGAACTATTCTTGAACTAGTTTATCAATAATTCCCTGTAAAATAACGCTTTAAATCGACAAATGCGCGCAGAAAAGCCTCCATGAGGCTGCGTCCACATTCTGCATGTGGGGTAGACGCGCCTCATAGTGGTCAGCAGAGCCGGCCCGCTATATGTTAAGTTTTCGTTCCATTAGTTCATACCGAAAGAAGCCTAAAAAGTTTACAATACACAAATTCTTACTTTGAATAGGAATTAAATAAATTTTATTCCGGGAAGGAAGTACGTAGTTGGACCCAAAACATACATTCACGGCTTGTAAAATATTCTCAAGACTACGAGACGTAAAAAGACGCTGCTGAACAAAATGTGTGTGAAAATTTCTACCACAAAAATGAATTATTCTTTATCAAAACCTTTTTCAATATTTTATCTAAACTAGATAAAATCAGTAGACATAATAAACTTATGTCTGTTTCACTGTACCAAGACCATGGTAAGAACACTGCAGTGTTATGCAACGCCAATGAGTTATGAATAGCATCAGCCTCCCATCCGATTATTTCGCCTAGACACCATCATTTAACTGATCAATAATTACTCTGAGAGCCAATTAGTATAATTCTCAGTTAGTGACAAGAAATACGTAAAATGTAAGATGTGAATAGAAATGAATTTTATGACATCCAAGGAAGCTGGGGCACTTCTGAAGGTAAGAATCTTCGATGGAAAAGTAACCATCACCACGATATGCCGGCTTTAATCATAATTTATTTTCAATGGTTAACAAGTTTAATTGCCGAGGGAGCCATAGTCGTCGAAGTGAAGTCATATCTAAAAGATAATTACAACCCAACCTATAACAGGATGTTACGCTATCAAAGCCATGATATGAGTCAATGCTCATGCTATCAATGAGTCAATGAAGCTTTATATTGATGATCCTTTATCCTGTGAGTAAATGTGCAGAAAAACATCTACGGTAAGAATGAACTTCAGATGTGCACTCTTGTGTTTCCAAAGAGAATAAATATATTTTTCTTACGCACCAGAAACAACTCTGTACCGAGGTCTCGACTGTTATCGATGTGCAATTCATAAATTAATATGGTCCTTTTTATTAATACCTAGGCTAATGGCATTATTATCCTATAGCTTCTACAAAGACCTTTGGAAAATTCGAATTTATAGTATTAAAATTAGCTACATTAATAATATTTATTTTATTCACTGACGAAATATAGCATGTTGAAACAAAGAGTCCCGTGCCTACATACTCTTTTAGCACGTATCATAGGTAGTTGTGTCCGAGTCAAAACTAAATTCAATTGATTTTAGTTTCTAATAAGATTTTAAACATTTCATACTTGACATACTAGGTTAAAAACCCATCATTTTAGATTAACGTTTTTGCGACTAAGTAACCTTCACCCAAGCAAGTACACTCTGGAACTGCCTAGTAAATTACGTAATGCGTTCTCGTGCACATGTGTCCCCTAATTCCACAACAGCGTACCGCCATTATGAGCTCGTTAAACTGTAATTGAGTTATAGATGTTCCAGAAACCTGTTATGTAATTTACGACCAGCCCATTAGTGATGTATAGTTACGGTACGCCAATAAGACAATCAGTGATCCTTTTCCATACAATGAAAAACAGAACGACAGTCAACTAAGTGCAAGCAAAATAATAGCGTCCAAAAGTCGGCTTGACACTGATTGATATAAGACATATTAATTATATTAAACTTCCAGGAGTTTTTTCATGTATCAGTAATATTGTTTCAAAATTTAACATAATGAATGGGTGTAAGAACTCGCGAACATGTAGAGATTCTGAATTGTGACGACAGAGGTCGATTCCATAAAAAACGTTGTAAGAAGTAACATGAAAAATAAATTTAGATTTGAAATTTTATTCGTATCATGCTGTTTCTGAAATATTCATTAATGTTGCTCGTACAAGTATGTTTACGAATGCAAATATTGTACATAATCAAAATGTACACACTAACCTTCCAATTTCTTTTCATTTATTCTATAACAAGAGTGACGGTGGTGTTTCATATTCACAGGCATTCAGTTCTAATAAGCAAGCCAAGAAAAGAAGGAAAGCGGAAATGAAAAGTGATAACTTACAATAGCTAGAGCAGAAACTATCATAGCCATCCCCGTCATGTATTTATTTACAAGGAGAAGAACGAAAAATCTTATGTCCAGGAATAAAGTCAGAAAAGACTTTACTAAGAATAAGAGGGACACTTTTGCAAATGGCAAATCAACTCTCTAGGTTTTATTTCCATCATATATTGAAATACAATGAAATGTTTTTTTCTTTAAGCGATTCGAGTTCCTCGGTGTCCTATCTTCTTTGAACTTTTGATGACTTAATTATACACTTTCACGACGTATGTTTAACTCTCATAAACACTAGAAATAACATTTTTTGAATGAGTAATATTACTAAAGAAAATGAAAAATTACAAAGAAACGAGAAAAAGAAATAGGTGAGAACAATAGAGATGCAAAATAAAATATAGGAGGAAGAATAACAAAAAAATGAAATGAAAACAGAAACTAAAAATAAGGAGAAGGAGAAGACACGCGTTTTAATGTACTATGTTGGTTATTTTGTGATTTCGCGAATAGAAAGACGGAACTACAGTTTTTACTATTTTTAGTTATAAAAACTTTAAATACAGATTTTTTTACAAGATAAAAAAAAAAGTTCGCTAGGAATGATAATATAGAAGTTAGAACTCGGCATATCTGGAAAACTAAAGCATATTTAAGATAACATAATGCCAGTATAGTTTAAAAGTACCAATGTACTCAAAATACTCTTCTGAGTAGGTACGTCAGCCTGACATGTTCTGCTATTCTGCGCACGGTGTCGGAGTCGGCGTCATCGGCTCGATTCGCCGCCAGAGAAAGCGGAGTGCCAAATGCCGCGTCGCCGGCGCGGGGCGCGCGCAGCCAAGCAGGAAGGACGCGGTGACGCTCGGTACTCGCGGCACGCGGTGCCCGCGTCACCGCCGCGCACCCCGCCCTCCCCGCCCCGCCCACGCCCCGTCCGGCGCCTTCCGCCCGCGCTGACGTCGCCGCTCGCACGGGGTGCAGCCTCGCCCAGCACCAGCCAGTGGGCACGAACACGAGACCACGGGGCGGAAGAGGCGGACCTCCCCTGTCCTATACCTTAGGACAGTAAGAGCGGTAGCACGTTTACTAGCGTTGCCAATCATCCTCCATTTAGGAGGCCAGTCCTCCATTGGCAGGTCAGTCCTCCATTGGCAGGTCAGTCCTCCATTTGGAAGGTCAGTCCTCCATTTGGAAGGTCAGTCCTCCATTTGGAAGGTCAGTCCTCCATTTGGAAGGCCAGTCCTCCATTTGGAAGGTCAGTCCTCCATTTGGAAGGTCAGTCCTCCATTTGGAAGGTCAGTCCTCCATTTGGAAGGTCAGTCCTCCATTTGGAGGGTCAGTCCTCCATTTGGAAGGTCAGTCCTCCATTTGGAAGGTCAGTCCTCCATTTGGAAGGTCAGTCCTCCATTTGGAAGGTCAGTCCTCCATTTGGAAGGTCAGTCCTCCATTTGGAAGGTCAGTCCATCCATTTGGGAAACCTCAATTGACGTCAATTTCCGTTCGTCCTCTTTATATTTAAAATTACTGCTTTAAGTAAATTGTTAACATTATTATCATTTATTTTATCACATGACTAACACCTACAACTCCTTTATTGTTTAATTCGCACGATGTATCCGATGTTCTATTCGTATGTTGTTTCGTTTTTTTAATTAATAAAATAAAACATTGATATCCTTTTTCTGAACGCTGACACACGAACATATGATAGTGTATTTCTAACAACTAAAATAAAAAGAGACGCTCATACCATCTTCATCTGCATTTTGTGAACAAATCTTTTCACTTGAATCGCCAATGAAGAGAAGAAAGAAATGAAGCTGATGTGAGTCTAAATTAAATATTTATAAAAAGTAATGTGCTGATGCTATGTTTTTAAACCTGTCGAACGTTTTCTCTTTTACATGAATATAGTCGGCAACCTTAACGTTCACTGATCAAGGGATCATACGAAATGCACATGAAAGATTTGAACCAAGTTCAGGCAACACGTACGAGTGTATGATTTTGGTGTGGAACTCGTCTTAGTATTTATATTTACCTTTACTCACAAATCAGACTTGAGTGCCCACCACTATTTACGATAGTTGTTTCAATGATCAATAGTCGTATTTCAATGAGTAAACGACGATTGAGTACCTATTTTATTAATAGATTGACCTCCCAGAGCATACACCCCTATATTTATTAAAATTAAGCATTTGACTCATTGACTGGTGTGATTGTAAACGAAATTTTCGAGAAAAATTTCATGAGTTTCCGTGAGATTAATATTACTCGAAAGAGGTTTCGTTTTATAAAAGTTTCCATTACTTATGTATATTAATACAGAAGAAATGGAAACTTTTATAAAAAGAAACCTCTTTCGAGTAATATTAATCTCACGGAAACTCGTGAATTTTTTCTCTAAAATTTCGCAGGATTACAGTGATATCTCGTGTAAAACGAATCCCATTAACACAAATTTCTTGACAATTCGATCTTTACTAAATTTTCTTTATTTTCTATGCCCATTATGCTTGTTAATTTCACACATGATAATTTTTCAAAATACCCGATTTTAAGATTTTCACCTTTGGATTGACATTCCATGACCTATTCCCAGCAAAAAAGTGCTTTAACTAAAAAAATTAGTTAAATACGTTATTTGAAGTGAAATTTCATACCATTTTGCCCTACGATAGTGGCATTTCATTTTAAGCCTATTTTATTATTGGCAATGTTCGCACCTCATAAACTTGATTTCATAATCTGATTTTAAGCCTTTAAAGCCCTCTACTGAAAAATCAGCTTTTTTGAGTTACATCACTTTTCTACTTGGGCGCGATCAGTTGAAGCGTTTCTCTGAATCTTCTGTGTCCTTTTCGACCCACCGTGTGCGCGAACTGGTGGTGGGCGGGGCTCAATGAGTTACTCCGGGCGCGTCGCGCAGCCAGACAACCTACACCACCTTGTTCAAGCTAGTGGACGGCACGCCACACAGTGCACAGAATTTGCTTCGTGCATCCCTTGCACGATAGCCAACACTTCTGCTTAAGTGTCCGGCTTCTCCGAACGAAAGGTAACCGGCATTTAAAGGCTGCATCCCATATGATCGTTCGATGGAAAAACCCAAAACATTCGGCCCACTTCTATCCTATGGTTGTCCCATTTTGGGAGGTGCTGCCCCTACTGCAGTAAAACCATTAAAAACTTTTCAAAACAAGATATTTCGTACTGCAGGAAAAACACCTCGGTTTCTTTTGCTTAAAGAATTTGATCTATACATTCATTTCCAATGATCTCCAATTAATTCCAATTCATTTCCAATGTTTTTTAAAATCTTACAGTATTCTTCAGCCGTACGTAATTTCCGACTTAGAAAATCGTACGCCCAAAGGAGAATTGAAAGCAGATTCTCCAAGGATAAATTCAGGCCTCCTTAACAACCCTTTCCTCGTCTAACCTAATATTATTAATTCCTAACCCTCTATCATTCCTCCAAATCACCCCAACTACATTATCCGAAAATTGAAATTGAGAAGTCCAGAGGTAGCAGCCTCGATCTTATTAAGGTGAACGCTAAGTTTTGTGTGCGTGCGTGCGTGTGCGTGTGTGTGTGTGTGTGTGTGTGTGTGTGTGTGTGCGCGCGCGCGCGTGCGTGCGTGCGTGCGTGCGTGCGCGCGTCCAAACGCTCTTGTAAAGCTAATTCGCTGGGTAAGAAAATTGTTTAATAATATTAAAGAAGAACATTTCAAAAATCCGCGACAGGACGTGAGAATGGATGACGCAATGAATGAAAAATTTCCCAATTTTTCATACACTTGTCATTGCAAACCAGTTTATTCCAGATACAAGGACATTTTGACTGAAGCAACAGTTGGGTACGCTGCCAGCAGGTTAATGAATGCTAATAATATATTTTTGTACGATTTAATTAAAATAATTTTACGTAATGATATCTACGAGCATTAATAAGAGTTGTAATTTACTATCCGCACGGTATCATCAATGGCATATAAACTTATAATTATCACAATACTATATTTACAGATTGTTCGCGGTTCCAGTGGCCTATTGAAAATTCGTTATTAAGCAAATGGGTCGTAAATTTTGTTGGTGCTGCCGAGTAATGTATTACCTATAATTAATATGCAATGGCTAACACATTTTGAGACGTAAAATAATCCCAACGTAGTTCATTATTCTTTCTCCCGCACAATAACGTGATTCAGAATGATACATTTCGTAATACTGAATCCTTCAACCCCAAATCCTTTATTTGATAATACTATTACCGCTCCATAAAAGTGTTTTATAAATAGGAATATTGAGACTAAAATATACAACCGACAGGATAATTTTTCATCAAGTACGATTTAAAAATGTATTGGCAACCGCAGTTAATGGGAGGCGGTCGAAAAATGCTTTTCATTCAATGACAACAGAAAATGTATGTGACATTTGCAACATAGACCAGAGAGCAGAGGGAAACTAGATACAATGGGGAAAATTCAATAAACATTAGAAATTACAGGTTAGAGTAATCTCACTTATAAATTGATAACTCGCAAAACCTAAAAACCCGAGTGAAATATTTAAATAACATTTGCATGAATAGTTTATACGCCCGGCGTATCTACATTTCCTTTTCTCGAAACTATAGGCATGTTATAAAATACAATACACAGGATATTCTCTAAGCGTAACGCGGAAACAATTATATCCACGTGAATTATTAACACACTCATGAAACAAAATTTAAAAATTAATAATAATAATAATAATAATAATAATAATAATAATAATAATAATAATAATAATAATAATAATATAAAAAATAAAATTGTAAAACCCTCAAAGCTTTAGATACTTCAACTTCACTTTGAAGAATTTAGAAAAAAAGTGTTTGGCATGGGCGAAGATCTTTTTGCGAGCGAAGCGATGACGCACTGCACACAATATTTAAGTCAGCAAAAACGTAGCGAGCTATTCTTGAAGGTGAAAACGTAAGTCGAAAACAAACGGGTGAATAACAGCAAATTTCGGAGTAATTCAAATAAAGCTTCGCACACGTGCGACCACACATGCACCACAAACTCCAAGCCATCCACCACAATTCAGCACCCCAGGGTCGGTAACTGTGAATTACACGACCACAACCCCACATTCGATATGCGAGGACAGCTGGAATGTAGTCGGCGCCTAGGGCGTTAGGTACGGCGCGGTGGCGGCGCCGGTGGCGGCGGCGATTTTAGGGTCGCAGACCGTGGCAGAGAAGGGGAGGGTTTGACTTCTGCCACTACCGCTACCACTGTCGGCGCTACCGCCTCCAAAGGCGAAGTCACTGTCGTCCCCGCCAGCGCCAGTCGCGGCTGAAGCCGGCGGGAGCCGGCGGGAGTTGTCGGTGGTGTCGGTGGTGGCGGTGGTGGCGGTGTCGGTGGTGGCGGTGGTGGCGGTGTCGGTGGTGGCGGTGTCGGTGGTGGCGGTGTCGGTGGTGGCGGTGTCGGCGGTGGTGGCGGTGTCGGTGTCGGTGGTGGCGTGGCCGGCGGTGGCGGGGGCGGCGGTGGCGGGGGCGGCGGTGACGGCGGCAGCGGCGGTGACGGCGGCGGCGGAGGGGGTAGTGGCAGCGGTGGTGGCAGCGGTGGCGACGGTGGCGGCGGTGGCTGGGTCGGTGTTCGCGGCGGCGGTGGCGGTGGCGGTGGCGGCGGCGGCGGCGGCGGCGGCGGTGGCGGCGGTGGTGGTGGTGGTGGTGGCGGTGGTGGTGGTGGTGGTGGTGGTGGTGGCGGTGGTGGTGGCAGTAATGGCGGTAGTGGCTGTGGCGGTGTTGGTGGCGGTGGTGGCAGTTAGCGGTGGCGGCGGTTGTGGCAGTGGCGGCGGTGGTTGCGGTAGTGGTGGTGGCGGTGGTTGCGGTAGTGGTGGTGGCGGTGGTTGCGGTAGTGGTGGTGGCGGCTGTGGCGGTGGCGGTGTTGGCGGCGGTGGTGGCGGTGACGGTGATGGCGGCGGTAGCGGTAGCGGCGGCGGCGGCGTGCGCAGGCAGTGCATAGCGCCGTCAACGGAAGGTCGCTCGGGCGCCGCTCTGCTATTTGCTCCGGCGGCACGCGCGACGCCGCAGGCACGCACGCCAGAGGGGTGGGGGGCGTCGCGTGGATTGCGCTGAATGCCACCGCCATCCCCACCGCCGAGGTCTCCCCTCGCGCCCGCCCTGTTGCTTCTCGCGAACGAGCGGTGATGGCGGAAGCCACGTCGAGTGGCAGTGGAGGTGGAAAGGGCGGGGGGACAATGACAGCGACGGTGGTCTTGGTGATGGTGAGAGGATGGTGGGGATGGTGGGGATGACGGAAACGCCGGAGGCGGCGATGTAGGAGTGAAGATGCGATGACAGCGTGGCTTGGGATACAATTTGGATACCGATTTTGATATCGATTGGAATATCGATTTTGATATTTGGAAAACATCGATGTTTTATAAATCACTGATTTATATAACATTGATTTTTTGAAGCCATTCCTATTTTAACATCGATATTTTGTGATCGATACTTTCACGTGATCGATATTTTTTTAAATACAAAAAACAAACATCATAACAAAATCCTATTATAATTTTCAGATATCCATACAATTGAATACACTTCAGACCAATGTGACCAAGTGTGAAAAATAATTAAAATCTAGTTGTCAACAAAGAAGTCTACATTATTATTGAATTATCTAATAAGAAAATATAAGTTTCGTTAACTGTCCTGATGATTCTTTGATTTTGTTTCGCCAATTAAATTTCGATTAAAATTAGTACAAAATATCACTTTTAAATTAAATCCTCTCGCGTGAATTTCAATGATTGTTAATCCACTTTTAAAAACTTCGATGGCCTTGGGTCGATATTCTTTATTAACATTTATTAACTTTATTAACATAACTATTTTAATTTTGAGCATCGATGATTAAAAACATAATTTGTTGACGATATCGCCATCCCCAAATGCAGCTAGCAGTAAGTGAGGCGGTGACAAGACCGGTGGCAGCCGTGGTGACAAAGGTGACAGCAACGACGACGATGTGACTACAGAGATGGCGATGGATATAGTGAAGGCGGTGGTATCACTCCAACCGACGACAGCCTCATTGCGTTGGTCGAACGTGATTAAAAGGATGGGAAAATAAATACGCGGCGATGCATACAAGCGTTGGCGTAATTGCTTTTGTTTAGTATTCTGTAATAGTTAAATAAAATGTAACGGCAATTTAATGTGTGGTCATGTAGATCTTCTACCACGTTCACTTTCCTGGCAAATGCGAATTTTATACTTATATCATCAGAGGAATTAATGGAAATTTATTTGAATTGGTCCCTTGAGGCAGATGTTTCAGTTTTGAAGAAAAAAAGAAAGAGTAACCATAAATTAAATTTGGCGTTCCCAGTGATGGAATGAACACTAGGGAATCAATGGAAAGAAATCTCATTAATTCATAAATTATTTCAATTAAATTCTCTGTTTACAACTGACATGATTAGAAGTTTCGAAAAAATGGTTTCATGAAACAGTTTTAAAATTACAGGATTATTAAAAAACAACTTCAAGAGAAAAATAAAGTAGATTCTGTTTGATATTTTGAAATTACCACACATAAAAGCACCGGCTTCACGAATGATTCCATCGTATTTATACTTCCAATTCCCATATTAAACACGTTTGTCTGCAGAGATGTGAACATCGCATTTCGTTTAATTAACTCTGGAGCTCTTGCGTGTGGCCGGAGCCTGTTTTTGCCATTTCAATGTCACGTTCTGCAATGGACAGCCATTAGCATGACCAGTCAATTCATATACTTGTACATATAAACAGGAAATTACTCAGATTTAATTAAGATGCTAACACACGAACAGGTTACGCCACAAGAACGATGTGCAAGTAGTTATATGCAAGAGCACACTCCATTAAATACAGGTGGAACATTGCTGCTATTTCCGTCGGTGGAGCACAAATTAAATTCCTATAAAACAAATAAACAATTTTTAATACAGAAATGTGATTTAATTTTAAAATATATTTTATTAATTATGTACTTGACAAATAAGACACGTTCTTCCATGAAATTTTATTTTTGGAGAGTAGGTTCCAATTTCAAGATCAAAGTCTGAATTACTGCTGTTGTCTTATGTGTTATGTGAGCTCAATGTGGTGGTCAAGTTGAGTCAATACACCAACCAATGCATGTCGCTTGACTAAGACGGGAGTATCAATTCATTCACAATGGGATTCCCTTCGGTGAGTCGTTCAATAAAGGCAAAGAGCTCGTGCATTAAACTTCCAGATTACGAAATCCTATTGATAACATTGCCCTTAAATTGTGCGTTAATGTTGAGGAAATAATCGATTTTCAAAGAACTGTATAACCATAGAATATACTTCTAAATAAATTCACCAAGAGAGATTATAGAAATTATAATTAAAGTTCGTAAATATTTGCTGAATTCATTTTCACAGAATTCCCCGTCATGCAATCAGAGGAGGGGGCAACTCTATTTACCATTAAAATCATTCGGATTTTTTGAAAATAATCACGTATGCACGAACTAACAGCATAAAGTAAATATTTGATCAGGATACATTGTGCATTTTAAATGATTGCAATATCCGTAGCAATCACAATGACATGGAGGAAAAATATTGTTTTTTTACTCACTAACGAGCAATTTATCTTTGTACGAAGTATAAATTATTCATTTCAGAATATGTATAATATATAATAGCTGGGACACCGAGGAGAAAAAGTGGAGGAGAAGAAGAGGAAGGAAGAAACAATAGTTGAAAGAAAGAGAAGGTGAAGGTAAATAGAAAAGAACCAGAAGGTGAACAGAAACGAAGAAAGAGAATTTAATTTAGCCATTATTGCGTGTTCTGTATACAAACGAATCAAACCCAGTACAGCGGGTTCCGAAAACTTGTAATTTTTTACCGATTGATTAGTGATTGCATGCTCGTCAACTACTAAGGTCATTAGTCCCGTAAGTGAAATGCATCTGTTTTCCTTTTCGAGAAGGCAGTGATCTTCCCCCGCTGGATGGTGAGATCCACCGCCGACGTACATGTCGGCTAGGGTTTTTTCCCTCCAACCAAGCATCTCCCATGAGCGGGGAACCGACCCAGCCGGAAAAAGCTTTAAGCTCACGACCGGTCTCCCGGTATGTGCGGTGAATGTAAGCATAAATGTGTGTGTGAGAGGGGGTCACTATAGGACAAGGAAGGGGAAGGACAGATCGGGCGCGGTCCGTGGCCCGTTTGTAAGGGTTGGTGTTGATCGGAGAAACCACGAAAAGCTACCGATCAGAGTAGTCGGCCACTTGGATTCTCCTCCAGACAGCGACTGAATTCTACCTATCAATCTAGTGTCAAAAATCCTGCAACCTTCGGGACTCGAACTTCGGCACTGCCCTGAGCCAACTCTCCCGATACTTGTAATTTTAAACGCTACAATTATCTTCCAATCCATTGTTATAAAATAACACATTCATGGAAAATAAATACTTCGTGTGTTCTGAGAAATAACATTCGCCAGGTCACATGGCTTTCCAACGACGAACACTGCTACCTTAATGTTAAGAGCGGTCCTTCCTGGAAGGGTGATTTCTACTAAACAGCGACCAATTTCCCAAGCGGATCCCTCCTTGCAACACATTTGCCCAGAGTTCCTACTATTCGTCTTTGAACACTTATATGCCTCAGACAATTTACGAATCCGCCCCCAACAGGTCAAGGAATTTTTTTTTCCACAGGCCACCCACGCCCGAATACGTGGCTCCACTACCTGCGAAAATGAATCACAGCAGCCTTTGAGGAGTTTCGGATGAAACTAATAAAAATAAAACGAAGGGTTTATGGGCCCACTAGCGGCCTCTACCAAGGCCACGCTTCCACGCTCGGTTATTGACGATGAAACTGCGTCAGTGAGGCATTCGTTTCACAAAATAAACTCATTAACGAGCAGTCGTATATGATGGGCATAAGGTCGGCATTATCTTCTCTTTAGTGCTAGCATTACAACCACGTTCGTTACAGACATTATCGTACCGTTTCTCCGTTTCACAACATTCTCATTGGGCCAAGATTAAGAGGTTGTCTCGTTGCTACACGAATGAAATACCCAAATTGTTTTGGAAGATATTTGAAAGATTTTTCGTTATTTTGTTTCTGCAAATTTATTTCTCTATCAATTTATCATTCACTGATACTATCTTTTTTTTTGTCAATTGTTTTTTTAGTAAATTACTAATACTCTTCACTAATAATTCTCCTCTTTCTCCTTTAAATCTCGGCATTTCACTTGCTTTCGTTTTTCCTAACCTTCATCAGCGCAACCAACGAGACTACTTACGACGTGTGTACAAACAACTCAAACGAGGGGACACCTGATGGCACGAACAGATTAAAGCGCTCGCAAGCGCCCGAGTCAGAGGCAGGTGAATGCGACCTTTAGCACGTCCGGCGCCGCCGCTGCCCCCGCCCCCCGGTGACGCAACCATCGCACAGCGTGATACGTCGCAGGCGGCGCGGCGCCGGGCAGGCGGGGCGCCCCAGCGGATCGCTGGCGTTTGCATTCAGAGTTTGCACCCGCGCGCCGGCGGCGGAACGGTGACGTGCAGAGAGCGCAGGTGACTGGGCGCGGAACGGAGCGGCTTGGCGATGGGTGAAGCAGGCGCGGCGTTAGAGGATGGAGCGAAGCGGGGCGGGGCGGGGCGGAGTGAGAGTGGGCGGGTCGAACATGGGGGGGGTTGAACAGGGGGGGGGGGCGAAAAAGGGATGAGCAAACAGGGAGGGGGTGAACAGGGTGGGAGAACAGGGAGGGGGGGAACATGGATGGAAAACAGGGGGGTTCAACAGGAGGCGAACAGGGGAGGGGCAAAGGGGGGGGGGAATCAGGCGGGCGAACGGGGGGCGAAGGGGGTGAACGGGGGGAGGCGAACCGGGGGGGGGCGAACGGTAGGGCAAGCGGGGGGGAGAGGGGGTGCGAACGAGGGCGGGACTAATGAGACCGAGGCGGAAAGGGACGAGGGAAATGGGACAAGGCGGACAAGGGCGGGGTGGGGTGGGTGGGGATGAGGCGGATGGGGACAAGGAGGGCAGGAGCGAGGCGGAGAGCACGAGTCCGATAAGGGGCAATGCGGATAGTGAAGAGGCGCACGGGGGCGAGATGGTGGCGGCGAGATGAACGGGACGATATTAACGAGGGGAGACGGTTGAGGCGTGGGGGACGAGGGTGGAGGCGGATGCGGGCGAGGTAAGGCAGTGGGAGCAAGCGGGGGGAGGGGGGAGCGTGGTGGAGAGCACGTGATGGGACGAGGCGGAAAGGGGCGGGGCGGCTGTGAGGGGGATGCAGAGTGATATTGGGCTGGACGGAACGTCTTAGGAAGGGGCAGGATGACGTGCGGTAGCGCTTTATGATGCTGGGCCACGGTGGGTGGAGTGAGGTAACATGCAATGTGCGAAGGAGTTGGGCGTAGACAGGAGAGCGCAGGAAGAGTGGACGAATTAGGAGTGGCCAATCCGGAGGGGAGTAGAGTGGGACGGGTTGAAACGCGGTGGGACAGTGCGAATCTTTACAGAACACGATGGAAAAACATCGGTTGCGAGGCACGCGAAGGGTAGGGCAGGACCGGACGGGACGTAGCTGTGCGGCTCAGGCCTTGAGGTTACTATTGTTCGATTGTTTCCGGCAACGTTAATTCATGCTATGGTTAATAGTCCCGTTAGTGAATTATTTTTTATGCTTGGAGTTCGCAATGTTCCTCCTTTGTTGGATGGTGAGATCTGGCGCAGACCTATACGCCGACTTCCGAAAGATTTCACCCTCCATCGATCTCCAGAGGGGCACGGGTGGGACAGAAAGGCATGGGTGGGACAGAGAGGCACCGGTGGGACAGAGATGCATGGGTGGGACATACGAGGCACGGGTGGGACAAAGAGGCACGGGTGGGACAAAGAGGCACGCGTGGGATAGAGGCACGGGTGGGACAGAGGCACGGGTGGGAAGAGTTACGTGTGGGACAGAGGCACGTGTGGGACAGAGGCACGTGTAGGACAGAGGCACGTGTGGGACAGAGGCACGTATGGGACAGAGAGGCACGGGCGGGTCAGAGAGGCACGGGCGGGACAAAGCCTCGGGGCGGGGCAGTGTCGGGTTGCTGGGGGAGGGGCTGTTGGGCGGCGCCCACAAGCGCCAGATGGCTTTGGCGCCCCGCCGGCGCTGGCGCAGCCGCTGACGCCACGTCGCTTTCTCCCGTCGCTCCCATGTCAGCTGCTGTCCTTTCGCTTAGTCTTCTCGCTCGTTTCCTTCTTCTCCATTTCATTCATCTGGGATCTATAGCTACCTCGGAGATTGTGCCTCGTAACGTCAATATAAAAACGTCCCTCTATTGATAAGTATCACGTCTGCCTTGATGCAAAGCGATTACGATTTTCAAATTTCCCCATCTCGCCATGCCTAATGCAGAAAGAAATCATCGTCAAAGAATAAATTATAATAATTTAAATAACAAACGAGTTTGAATTTAGTGAGGAATGATTTCATGTTCTTACCAAGTAGTAATATTCAAAGTCGTATATTACAAGTTTCGTCTAACCAATACCTCTCAATATTCTACAAACAAAATGCGATCTTGAAAGATATCACGAATTCTTTTCTTCCCGTCTTAGATGAACTAAGCCTCACATTTATTTTCTAACATCGCCGCACACTTTTTTCGTATTTTCTTTCCATCTCCCTTGTACCCTTCCTCCTTTGAGCTCTCGTCTTTTCCCGAAACTCACAATATGCCTCTAGCCTTTCTATTAATACTATTTCGATATTTCCGCTTCGTTTCCGCCGGTTTTCGCTATCGCTTCCGTTGCGGCTTCGCGCCGCCGCTTAGTCCCGGGCTGTGCCACGTGCTACATGAACGGGTCGCCCGCAGCCTCTCCTTGGCGGGGCCGTCACCTCCTACGCATCAAGGGGCATATCCACGCATGTTCGTACGGAACACATGGCGGTTTTACCCATTCGAAATGTTCAGTCGCTGTCTGGAGGAGAATTCTAGCGGCCGCCTGCTCTGATCCGTAGTTTTCCGTGGTTTCTACGATCAACACCAGGCGAATGGCCGAGCACTACCTTAACAAACGGACCACAGACCGCGCGCGATCTGTCCTTCCTCTTCCTTGTCCTATCCTCTCCCCTTACACACACACACACACACACACTTACACTAACATGCACTACACTACCACATATTCCGGGAGACCGGTCGGGAGCTTAGAGCTTGTCCCGACTGGGGCGGTGCCCCGCTGGTGGGAGAGTCCTGGTTAGGGGGAAACCCCACTAGCCGACGGTAGGTCGGCGCCGGACCTCGCCATCCAGCGGGGGAAGATCACCGCCATCTCCCGAGAAAAAACATGCAGTACACTAACGGGAATAATGACCAGAGCAGTTGACGCGCCCGGAAACACGAAAAAATCTATCAATCAATCCATTTGAATTGCATGGCAATTTGCGGGACACTGTTTTACACGTTTGGGATATAATATTTTACACGTTCGGGATACAATGTTTTATACTTTCGGAATACAATCGACTTTACACGTTCGGAATACAATTTGTTTTAGACGTTCGGAATACAACCTGTTTTACAGATCGGGATAATCTGCTTTACACGTCCGGGTTACAATGTTATCCATGTCCAGGACACAATGTTTTACGTGTCCAGGATGAAATTGGTTTCACAGGTCTGGGATATCATCTGTTTTAGACCTCACAATACATACCATTTTTACGCGTTAGGTTTCGTGTAGAGTTTATGTAGTTTAAAAGAATATCGAAAATAAATATTGCAATGTCTATGAAAATAATGATTACAATAATAACAATAATATTTATTATTATTTATAATAATTAATTATAATTATTATTAGTATTATAATTAAACTTTTGAATTAATGTCGAAAAGAAACCGTGTGATACCAACGTTATACTCCAATTTTATAATATATATTTACTCCAATGAACTTCTTACAGTGACTTATGTTTAATCAGTTGGAAAGGGTTCAGGGCAAATACCCTCCTCACCTGCTACCCATTTCGGCCCAAAGCGCGAGACCTTGTACGTCCTCCGCTCGCCCTCGCCACCGAACGCGCCCTAAATCCCGAAAGCTTCCTCAGCGAGGGGACGAGAGGATAATGCCGATCGCTTGGCACACGCGCGACTAAACCCGGCCATTGGGGCTCCCGGAGCGCAGGGGCTCATGCAAGTCGTAAACGGGCGTCATCTCGCGCTCGCCCCACTTGCTTTACGAGACGCCCACACACGTGCAAGCGCGATCTGATCTCCGAAGAGCACAGGGAGCGATGGCTCGGTGCATCAACTAATGTCACTGCAGCGCCTCTGACCGGGAAATCCTAGGTTCGAGTCCCGACGGCGCCAGGATTTTCGGCACTAGCTTTTCACGTGATACATATAGGCAAATAATTTACAACTCTGAATAAAAGTTGGTACAGCTCGAAAATTTTCGAACATTTTATCAAAATATATTATTTCTTAATTTTTAAACTCGTGAGCAGAGATAATATTTTCATAATATATCTTACTGGGTTGCAATGGAATCTATTCCGAAATTCTTTGAATTTATCAAGTAATTCGAGGTCGTTTTGAGATTTGAGTTGGAGAAAACTAAAATATCATTTCTACTCTAATCCCTTCAATGTAGGACCAGAAATAAGACTAGCTAATTCAAAGATCCACAAGAAAACTATCAAACTTAAATTAATGTTTATAATTTGAAATGTTTATTTCGAGCTTTAAAAATTAAAGCCTACGATTTGATGTGTTCGGAATTGGCTAAAAAAAGTTGACATCACAGATGACCCAAGATCCCTCACAACTGAAATGTGTTCGTATTTCTAGTCCTTCGGTTTTACTCTTTAGTTGAGGTTGTTATTTCAACAATGTCCTTGAAAATTGGAACAAATTGACAAAAAAATAAATGGGAGGCATTAACCTACCCACGCTTCAGAGTTCAGGCCCTCGCCCCCTTTTGAAGAGCATTAAAACAGACGCCGTCTTCATGCAGGCCTCTTCATTTGGGGTTAGTGAGAAAAGGTCAAGAAGGCGTAGTAGCTGTGTCTGCTCCAAATTGGGAATTGGATAAGCCACTGACACCACAATTGAGAAATAAGTATTATTTGAAGTAGAAGAAGAAGAACAAGAAGAACAAGAAGATGAAAGAGAATGATCGCTCGTTTAGTAGCACTATCAGTTGCCATTCTTCTCCAATACATACTGAACTATATATGAGCCCCGATTCTTTGATAACTCATTAGCAATTATTCATAAAAACAATAACAAATGCTTCAGTAGTTTCGATTAAATTCTATATATTTGATAAATTATGCTGCATCTTAGAACAGGAGTGACACTGATTAATAATATAATCGCTACAGTTATAGCTATCACAATCAATTATCAACAAACTTAATTGAAAGAGCACATAAACACTGGCACGTCACATTTCAATCATTAAAAGGAGTAACACTTGCCAAAATGGATAAGACGAACACTAAAACGTTTAAACGCACAGATCATTTGTGACGTAGAGCGAGCTACCAACTGACAGCGCAAAAATAAATCTAAGACTCAGCGCAAGACAACCTGTTTCGACAGCGAAAATATCTGCAAGCAATTTACATTTACAACTAGTAATTTTCATTAATGAACCGCTCACTGGAGGAACAGGTACACTGACTAGATCATATTAATTTCAATTCTTCACGTCCTCTGACAAGCAAGAGGGTGGTCCGGTGAAGAAAGAGGCCCATTAGTTGGCAATTGAAAATTATTAAGAAATCTCTCTTGTAAGGGCCTTCTTATCACCTGAAATTACATCGCTGGAACGGGACGACACGACAAACTTTCGTTGATTTTAGATTAAACAAATACGATGATACTATTAACCTTTAACTGTGTTGGTGGGGTCTGCGAGACCCACAATATTATATTTTTTTAAATAATTTAAATTGCTTCGGAAATCATTTCTCAGCAACTTGTGTATTCCTTTCAAATCGTGAGGTTTGTGAACTAACGAGTCATCATCACGGTACGTTTGAGCAGTGATGAGTTATAGTCGATTTGAACGTTTCCGGGTATCTTAGACCCCACCAGTAGAGTCACGTAAGTTTTTTAAATACGTGATTTTTTACGTAATTGATAATTTAGCAACATCGTTTATTAGAATATGGATAGGAAAGACATTGTGTATATTACAAAGGGTTTATTGTTTATTTTAATTGCAGCTTTGCATTTGAAATGTCGACAATCATCGACAAAGAAATCCTGGGATTGTTGTCGGACAGTAGTAACAAGTTTCGGGATAAACCTGTGGTCAGACTGCAATCAGTAGTTTCAAAGAAAATAAGAAACATTGTACACGAGGCGCTGACAGAAACACAAAACATCTTTGCGTTAACGGCTCCAATTCTTTTTATAACACTCAAACTATGTTTCAATTATTCTGCTTCGGAAATTCAATACCATTCTAAAAAATTTGTTTTGTTCTTGTGCGTTTATCAATATTGATGAGTGTTTCTGCTGATATTTAATTTCTTTACTTTTACCGAAATATATAACTTATGTTGAATTGCATTAAATATATTTATCGTTGAAAAATATTGCGTTTAGCGAATTATTTCCTGTCTTGGATCTCTCAGACCCTACCAGCACAGTTACGTTACTATTTTTCACCAGCACAGTTAAAGGTTAACATGGCTTGTACTTGCCAACGCGTACATTACGACAAATAATATTACGAAGGTGAATACATCTTAAAGTAAAGTTGAAATTCTTTCTTGATTGAAACATATAAAGGATGGTGGAAACAGGAACGCTTATATCAATAAGCAGAAAATAATGCAAGGACTAGTAAAGTCCATTAAGAAAGACGTGTAATGGAATAGAATGAATTTAATAGAAGCATTTTATTTTCAACTAATAACTTGACTAACTAATTTGAAAGACAGGTTGTCAATAGATATACTCTCTGCTTGTAGGTAAACAGTCCGCAAAATATGTATCCAAAAAGCTTTTTTCCCATTAAAACAATTCTTTCTCATACAGCAATCATCCGCAGCAAATTGTACCGCTCTACAAACCAAACACCATCAGCAGAAACCAACATCAACTCCACACAATCCAAACACAGCGGAAAATAGACATTTAGTATCCAGCTGACAACGTGCGCTATTCGCGGCGGTCAAAGAGATCTCATGTGTGTTCGAAATAGAGATGCGACATTGACAACAAAGTATCGATGTTGCCAAACATAGATGTTTAAAAATTAAAAACAACGATGTTAATAATATATCGATCCAAAACCATAGATGATTTAAACATTATGTTTTTGCTCGTTTAGTAACCTCTAACATTAAATTCGTTTGTAATAAAATTTAATTTCACAGTGCACCTTGAATGTTAATTTTTAACTAAGATTTAGCTGAAATCAAAGTTAAAAAATGTCTCTCCGTGTGTGAAATACGAGGAAAGACGGAGGAAATATCAGGGCATTGGATCATCTCGGGCGAAGAATATTGTGCGCGATGAAGAAAGAACAAACCGTCTTTGTTTGGTTCGAACACTTAGACATACTGGCGGGGGGTGGGGGTGGAGTATGGGAGCCATGACCACCCGCTCAAAAAGGCCTAGTTTTCGTTTACCTTCCTTTATTTGACAAAATTGATTTAAATATTTATGTTCGAATTATGTAATTATTTAAACAATAATATTGTATGGTACCATAGCCGCAGTACAAAGCATTATACAAAATAATAACAAATAATAAATATTATTTAATTATTTATAATTCAACAAAAATATACTGTAGTCTCCATCCCAAATGATCGGCTGGATCCGCCCCTGCTTAGGCAATGGTACCATAAGTTATTTCGCATTTTAACTTAAACAAAATTGTGATTATGAAAATTTTTCATCCACAAACAAAACATCAAAAAAGTAAAAAGATGCAGGACAAAACATCGTTGTGCAAAAACATCGGCTTCAATACATCGATATTTTATTACAACACCGATGTTATGAAAACATCGTCATCGATGTCGCATCGCTATTACGAATACGAATAATACGTAATTTAATTAGTAATACGAATACATCTCTAATAGCACTAAGAAGTCCAGGAAGAAAGTATCATCGGAACCACACGAGATTAAACTGGAATGTCACGCGCTTGCCTTCTTCCGGCGATCAGCATTCGGGGGAGGATGGATCTGCGCGCTTATCATACGAGGAAACAGTTCCAACAGAGCTGACACACACTATCTGTATGCGTTTCCGTCCGTGTGAATGAAATTTATTTTGGGCCGGGTTACTCACCGCGCTTAGCTGTTTGAGGATTTCAGAAGCTTAAAGTTAGACTACATTGCATCAGCAGTAGCGCAGTGAAGAGGAATGCTGATGGAAAAGTTTTATTCTAAACAAGGTGAAATGAGTTTCTGTAATTGGAAATACATGCGAAGGATATGTAATTTAGTGCTGTGCACACACATTTTGAGACAATAGAAAAATAATTATTGGTGGAAACATATAATAGGGTTTAAAATAACCTAGGAATTCTTTTATTTTGTATCAATGTATTTGTAAATGCTTAAACACACCGGCTAGTACATTTACATGATTCCAATAATATCGACTTCTTTGTTACATTTCAATTGCCATTAAAACGTTTATATTTTGGAAATGCTAATCAATGTTGTCTGAAGTTATAAAAAATGTAGTATGTTGCAACTGGAGGTTGAAAGGAAGATAAATGGATACCATACATTTTTATTCTTCTTCTAGATTTTCCTCCCATCGTTTTGTTATGCAAAAGTAGAATATTCAACGAAAAATACAAAGAGTTTTCTGTCGCTTCTGTTGGACAAGTTATCTTCCGCATACTGCTCCCTGGATTTTGTGCGTACGTATGCCGCCATAAATGCCAGATAACTCCGAGTTAGGCTAACGCCACAGATAGTGAAGAAGAGAAGGCAAATACGAGAGTGCCTGTATAACAGAAAACATCGGTTTTGGGCCCCTGTCAAACGCCGCCTTCCTCATTGCATGTGGCTATTCTCTTCAAATATATAATCAGGTCAAAGCAATGCATACGAGATTGCGGGTCGCTCAGTGGCTAACACGAACAAGTCCTCTGTCAGTACAATGTAGAAAACGAAATCATCTTCAAGCTCCGAACTACACTGGATTCTCGACATCTCAAAAGGAAAATACGAAAGAAGAAAATTATTTCAAAAGAATGAAGTTTGAGTTACTCGACACTATGAGTAGGTGAGGAAGTCTACAATTTCCCTGAGAATGCAAACGAGTTACATCTACATTTTAATTTATACAAAAAAAAAGCAAATATTACACATATATTGGATAGAAAAAGTAACAACAATTGAGCAGATGAAAGGCTAAAGGTATGAAATGGAACACACGCTATAACATGAGAGCAATGCTTTAAAAAATAAGACGTTCAGAATCCGAAAAAGAGTTTGGAATCTATGAAACAAAATAATCACAAATTATATTGAATGTTATAAATATAAAGACATGGAAAGCAAACTCTCATCAGCGAACAGAATGCAACACACTGCCAAAAAATTCTCCAAGTCAAAACAAGGAACAGAGACAAATTAAAATACTACTACATCATGTCTTCTAAACAGCGCGGTCCTGTGGCAGTGAAGCCATGAGACGCGTGGGCACCGCCAGCTCGGCCGATTCGTTTGCGACGGGCGCGCACTCGCCCGTCCCAAATATCCCGGCCTAAATCATCCGGTTGACTTTTGGGGTCAGGAAAACATCGCGCCAAGTGGCCGGGCGGCGGCGGAGGCGGCGCGTGGGAGGCCAGCGCCTCACTCCACCCCCGCGCACAAGAGCGCATCTCATTCGATGGCGGGTCCAAGGGGCGGCGCCAAAAGGCCTAGTGTTGGTTTACCTTCCTTTATTTGGCAAAATTGATTTAAATATTTGTTTTCGATTGGTTGATGGATTGTTAGTGTTTCCGGGGGCGTCAACTACTTTGGACATTATTCCCGAACGTGTTGTGCCTGTTTTTTGCTCGGGAGGTAGTGGTGGTGGTGGTTTTTGCCCGCTGTATGGCGAGTTCCGTCGTCGACCTAGAGTAGGCTAGCGGGGTTTTCCCCAACCAGGTACCTCATACCAGCGAGGTATCGCCCAGCCAGGATAGCTCTAAGCTACCGACCGGTCTCCCGGCATGTGTGGGAGTATAGTGCATGTTAGTGTGGGTGTAAGGGGGAGGGGATAGGACAAGAAAGAGGTAGGAAAGATCGCGCGTGGTCCGTGACCCATTTTTTAGGGTACTGCTCCGGCATTCGCTTGGTGTTGATCGGAGACACCACGAAAAACTACCGATCAGAACAGCAGGCCGCTAGAATTCTCCTCCAGACAGCCAGTGAATTCGACATAGCTGATACCCAGTGTCGAAAATCCTGCCACCGTCGGGACTCCAACCTAGAATCTCCCGGTCAGAGGGACTGCAGTGACATCAGTTGATACCCTGAGCTATCTCTCCAGGTTTTACTTCCGAATTATGTAATTATTTAAACAATATATTGAATAGTATATCTACAGTACATTAACAACATACAATATAACATTTGTTTTATTATTTAACAAAAATCTACGATGCCCCCCTCCAAATTATCGGCTGGATTCGTCCCTTATCTCACTGCAGAGAAGATACCAAAATCTTGCGATAACATCACAAGACTTAGCAATTATGCTCTGCAATAGTTCAGTTCATCACCAATAATTCGAATCACGATCACTCAAAACTAAATCCTTAAAATTTCATGCCTCTCACCCCGATAACTCGAACATAGTAAATGGAACAACTCGAACCTCTTTAACTTCAACCTCGGTAACTCGAATCTCCATAACACAGATATATAGGAGAACTGGAAGCAAACATGCTTATTGTTAATTAGTGAACTTTCATGTGTACTGGTTTCTTGAATTTCATTTCAAAGTTGCGGATTCAATATACACTAGAAGAGCGGGGGAACAACCCGTTAGGTCTCTCGCAAAACAGAATTATGTAGAATCTGCTACTGAGAAAATAAACAGAAACGCAACCTAATACCTAGAAATAATCGTGAGGTGTAGCATCGCTGCAAATATATAATTTCGGAACTACTATATGTTGTCCGTCCAGGAGAAAGGCATGAGCAGAAACTTCTCTACATCACGCCTGTAATGACATATTTACTGTTACTCGAAGACTATTACGAATTCCAGAAAATGGGAAGTAAAGAATTGTCGGCCTTCTAAACTAATCAGCGGAAGCACATCGACATAGCATCGCTCACAGAGTGGGGATGAGTCACAGAGGGCAGAGTCTTGGCGAATCAAGGAAGCGGAAACTTGATAATGAAAAGGTAAATTTTCCAAAATATGAAGAGTATATGTCGAGGAAAAGCTCTTGATGTTACTATCCGCTTCATGTGCTATGAACTTTGATTTGGCAAGCAAATGTCATCTGAAATAGAAATCGTGTCCAAGGAATACATTTAAAATTATTAATTTCGTTAGTTGTCTTTTTCATATTTAATTATATAGTATTAGTAGTTCATCGAGTATTACACAGTACTGTTTCTACAAAATAGTTTATTTGTTACAAGGGAGGATAAAAGTCTTTAAAATACAAATTTGTTTGACATTGTCGATCAAAACACCTATGAAGTAAGAGGTTGCAGAGAGAAGGGAGTGTAGATAAAAATATACGCTTACAGAAAATAACTATTTTTTCTTTCGATGAATTCATAATAAAAATTCAATTGTGAAATTCAGTGACACGGATGTCGGACTTCTTTTCACATTGGAAACAATCTAAGACCAGAATTTTAATCGCAGATAGGTGAAATTCTGCAAGAGACTTCACCACATGAGTTATGTTCTCACCGCCAGTCGGCAAATACGAGTAAAACAAATATTTCAGGAAGCAGTCTTCCACTAAAGCTAATGGAAAATTCGGTTTCCTTCCCCGAAGTCGCGATTAAAACATTCACGTGAAGTGAACGATCGATCGCTTTTTGTTCCTCTATTTGCAATGACCACTCTCGCTTAGGAGATTATCTGAAAAAACAGAGAGGGAAATGAAGATAAATCGGTAAAATCGACTGTCCAGTACGCCACCACATGTGACAATGTCTCCCTTGCAAAATGTTTTTTTACATTTTGCAATATATATTTTTATACTGCCTGAATAAAGTCCAATCAGGTGATAAATCATTTGTAAGCATAAACCCATACTAAAATGTTTATATCCCCAGGAAAAAAGATAATAATGAACAGAATTATTTGAAGAGGAAGAATAAAATACATTAAAACGCATACCGTCATGTATTTCAATGTGTTACACAAATAAGTGACTGAGACTGAATTAGTAAGTGGAGCTATATTTAACAGTTTCGGTACTCTTAATGACCTTGAAATTACAGACAATTTTTATATTTTTTAGTTTTTTTTATATTTAACTAATACCATCCAAATTTAACTATTGGCGTTAGATCACATACTTTCTCACATTATTACAACTTTTGCAATTTCAGAAAATTCAAAGTAAAAAAAGAAAAGAAAAGGAAATCATCGCCATTCTTTTAAGGGCTCTCTACGCTATCCGTGAATAAAGTTTATACTGGGTTTTCTGTAACCTGGCTGATGACAGCTGATCAGCTGTTTCGTTTTCGTCCAATCGGGACAAAAGTGCACAGTGACGTCACCGTGTTGACGTTTTCACTCTCGATTGGATGACACCGTAACAGCTGATGGAGTGTCATCGGCCAGGTTAGAAAAACCCAAGTATAGTCAACAAATTTGGAGACTTTTTTGAGAACATTTTCTTGAGATTTCATGTAAAGTACCCTCCAAAATCAAAATATCCATCTCAAGCAGGGCAACAAGGTCCGGCAATATAGACTGTTTCCATCGAAAAATGGCCGTTCTCCAACGCACGATTACAATATTTTTCTTCTTACGAAGTAAGGCGAGAAAGTAAAACGCACAGATAGCGTTCTCCAATAGCAACGGCGTTTTACTACCATTTCAAAACCAGCTGCATATCACCGTCCACTCGCACCTCTAACATCTTGCACTGGCGGGCAGCCCGAAGCGATGCTTTCTCTTTTAGCAATCACTGCCACAATCTCATCGAAATCACCCGCTGGGTCACCGCCTTTCAGTCGCTAAACTGCCGCTCCATACAAGCCTGCAGGGGCGGCGATCGCTTCGCGCCAGAAAACCAGCTCATGACATTCGCCCGCTTTTTCTTGGTTTCCCACCAAGGAGGAAGGCTCGGCGTCCTAACTGGCCATGCAAGTCGCCGGGCTCACCAAAGTAAACTTTTATTATGAGTGAGGAAAGCTCGCGTGAAACATTAGGTTATTGCGTAAAGGCGAAAATCAATTGAACGACCACTGAATTAAGCAATCGAGGATGTGTAGCTCATTACTTGTGGTATCTGAAGTTACGCACGTTGCGCCTGAGTATTATAATCTGAATAAAAACAAGAATAAATGTTTCGAATTAATATCAATAACATTTTAACGGCCCTTAAATATTATTATTCTGAATCGTAACACAAGAACAAATAAACATTCTATAAATTCACCAAGTATGATCAAGTTAAATTTATGGACAATGTAGAGATTGGTATAGATTGGAGCAACAGTGGGACAATTAACGCAAACTTTAGTTCGCGTTTTGATTATACTTAATTGTAGACCTTATGGTATTAAAAGAAACATAATGAAATGCCCCATCATTTATGCCTGATTATCAACAATTTTTACTAAGCTGCAATCATTTCCAACAAACCTTGAAAATCTTATCCGCTCAAATTTATAGGTTCTAGAGTCAAAATTACATATCCTCGCCACCTGCACCAAACTTAATCATCTTTGGAACAGCACTAACAGATATGGTCTCGGCGTATGTGCTAAAGATACGAATATTATGACCCCAAATTCGAAATCATATTGTTGAGATTATTCCCATTTATTATTGGATAGTAATATGAATGTCGTAAATTTTTGTAAAATGAAGATATAGCCATTGTAGTAATATGAATATAAAACTAGTGGTGCTAAAACTGCAAGTACTTTATCCTCCGTATTTTCACAAAAAATACGCAGAAAGTACACTAATTTTCGAAAAATTGTACATAACCTTATTTCAAAATCTACCTTAATGGAACAGATATCATTCACGGGAAAATAATCTCTATCTTCATAATTGTAGTTGTAGAAAGAGGCCATAAAATTTTTGAATTTTTGCAATTTTCGAAAAATTAGTTTTCAACGAAAATGAGACTTGCACCATTCTCTTCAACACCCTTCACAATATTGTATTTTTCATTGCATCCACGCTTATTGTGTGTTAGTGTTGAATTGGTGTTTAGAGGTTGCGGCGAAAACTACGCCAAGTGTAAGTTACGAACACATTTGTCGTAGACAACAAAACAGGGAGAATGCCGGGACCCGTCAATCGAAATTCCGTCATTTGATGTCGGTGCATGCGCAATTCAGTTCTCCACAGAATTGTCGTGTTACGTCTTTCAAATGAACGACTAGCGAAAACTCTCTATTAATACGTAGCAATACAGGATAGTAATATGACAAGTACAAAACAACCCGATGTTCAGAACGGGACCTATGTTTCCGGGCTGCGTGTCGTTAAACCGCGCGCGTCCTTCCTACCTTGAAAAGATTTTCCGCGCAACGGGTGAGCCCCATGGCGTCGGCGTCCAATGATCCGCCGTCGCCTCCGCCTCCACTACCACACTCAGGAAGTTTCGGAATCCCGACGGCTTCGCACACAGAAGTCCCGAAGAAGTTCTCGACGACTACGAGACGCCAAGGCGCGTGGTGTCGCGAGGCCGGGAGGCAGTGTACTGGCTAGGGGACGCCCTCGGGGCAGACGGCGTTGGCGACGGCGACGGCGGCGGCGGCGGCGGCGGCGGTGGCAGAGGCAAAGCCAACCGCAGCTCGCATGTCGTCATAAGCGCGGCCCGCCCAACGTCCCGTCCCCCTCCCCCGGCCACTCGCAAGCGTGGCGCACACTCGTCCAAATTGACCCACAAGGCGCGCGCTCGGGAGAAAGATGGGTGTTCGTCTCACGTTTAATTCTGAGAAGTCCCGTCCCCCATATGCCAAAACCATGAATGTGCATTTTTGAGAAAAAAGGCAATTAAAATGTTTGAAGTTCATGTAAAATTATTTACTTTTCAAATTTTTAAATTTTAAGTGTTTAAATTCACATACTTATGTTAAAAATTACATAATTTATATACGTAAATTTGAAAATTACATACTTTTAAAATTTGTAATTGTACTTGGACTTTAAAGTTTTAATTGCCTTTTTTTCAAAAATGCACATTTGTGGTTTTGGCGTACGTATTGCGTAAAAGCATTGGCTACCGTACGCGTGAAGAAGAAAAAGTCAATTCAATTCTCAATTTTCTGGCAAAAGAAGATTTGTACTATTTTGCTTAATCCTATATAAAAATGCCTGTTCTAATTCTATTAAATTGGTGCTTTTGTTTGATTCTTTATTTTTTTATCATTTTTTTGCAACGTCAAAAAAAATAGTATGTGTTCTTCTAGTTCTCTTTTGACTCACTGTATACCGCAAGCGGTCCTCTTTCTTAATAAATTAAAAGATGTTGCACATTCTTTTTTTTCAGTTTCGGATCGTTGAACTCTACATTACGAAACTAATAGTAGTTTATGTGTCAAGGCCGTGATGTCCCGAGCTCCAAAAAGTGAGTTTGTCTCTAAAGTTTCGGCGCTTAACCCTCGACGTTCAGAAGGAAGAAAGTCTTCGCAAAAATATAATTTAAAGTATTTGTTAGCTGACAAGTTAGAAGTATTGTAACTATCTTTTTCAATTATTTATCTTTTATTTTAATTATTCGATTTAAATTAAATATTTGGTTTTAAAATAAAAAAAGTTCTTTTACTCTTCCACAACATTTTCCCCCATTATGTACGAAAAAATATAACCTCACAAAACTTCGAATACTTTTGATAGATCAACTTGCACAACAAAAAGATCATCACTTACATCCCAGCTACACAATATAGTTGGTATTGAAAACGACACAACAAACAAATGACAGTGGATTAGCGTTCATTCCATAACTTTAAGTTCATATTAAATTTTAGTGTTTAGATGTACTACAAAACCAGTTAATTTGAGTAGGTGATACCAATGCTATGGCTGTCGTCCTTTCATTTAAGTAAAAAATCACAAAATTTGATTGAATAAAAGTTCAAATTTCATTCCAAATGAAAACCCTTGGGTTTTACGTGAAACATAAGAGTAGTTTTCTTCACAACCACGATTGTCAAGTGCCTCTAAACAACATTCACTTGTTTATAATCCTCCTGAATCCAAGCAATTTACATTACATTTTCTATTTAACCAAAATAGTATTAGTGGATGTACACATTTTCCCCTTCAAGTTCCGCCCTTGGGATGGAACCCTCCCGTTTCAGCCCACTGTGCGAAGCGGCGCCACGCGCCGCCCACATCGTCGCCGTCAGCGATATAAACAGGCGGCCCACCTGAGTGTCACGGGTTCGAAGCCCGGGCGCGCGTGCGTGTGCATTACGCCCGTCTGACGTCATGTGTATTTTTACCGCGGCCCGCGCGTAACTTACGGAGGTAAGGTTAACTTACGGAGGGCGCCAGGTCTGGCGTGTTTGTATTGCGTTCCGCAGGGCGTTAATGTCACGGGCAGGACGTGATCTGACTGGAACCGCATTTCGGGTTTCGAGTCCGGTTTGAAGGTCTTCGAAGTTTTATGTAATTAATGCACGCATAACCGGATTTGAGAAAACGGCTCATAAAGGTACAGCAGATGGCGTAGATAAATTCCGAGCTTATCAGCTTGACAATCTTCATGGTTGGTATTTAGCATTTCATAGCCATAGAAAAGTTGGAAATCAAGTACGCATTCAATCTCTGCGAGAAATGATCAGAAATAGAACTAATTATATAATATCTACAGAAATTATGATGATCACCAACATCACTCGAAGTTCATATCAAGGAGAAAAGAATAAATAAATTTTCTGGGTATCGATAAAATTAATTTTTTTATTTTGTCAACTCAGCTTTGAAATTTATACATTCATTTTGTTGTTCGATTCATAGAATACTATTTAAATAAATGTTCTCGTTTATTTTTCGAAGATGGTTAATTTATTTGGTTAAAATAGATTAATCTGGCGAGACTCAAATTATTAAAAATAGATTGAGGTACGTGTGATCAAGACAATAGAAAAACTGTGAACCTCTACTTGAATTTTCTTCTACAAACAACACATATTAAAAAATAATGATTTCGAAACAGTTAAAAGTTTTTTAGAAAACTAAGCGTAAAAATCCTTACAATGTTTTCCATTTCCATTGATTTCTTCAATTAGAAGTGCTTTTGTTTTTAGAAACGGGGTCACTCTGGGAATTGGATACAAAAGCGAATTTATTAAGTGTGTAAAAAGTTTCCAAACAAAAGGGTCCGTAACAAAGGCAGAATTGGTTGAGGGTTTCTAGCAATTAAAGAGCTACAAACAAGTCGTTCGAGAGCACAAGAAGAGGCCTTCGTGTTGTGACCATGACTGATCATTGTTTTCCTTAACGAACTCAAATTGAGGTCACAGAGTGTATGATTTCGTATACTTTAAAGAATATTAAGTCAATTATCATGTGCTATTTTGAAGAGAGGAGCCACTAGGTTCTATTTCCTAAATTGTTACTTTTCAATCATCATGTTTTCATTTATAATTGAAGACTTTTTCCGACCGTAGCATGTTACTCTCTTCCACTCAGCGATATAGACTTCGAACCATACACCATACACTAACACACTTGTGGACTCCTTTGATCCGGGGCAAGAAGATCGCGAGGCATTTCTCGACACAATTAAAAAACACACACACATACACACACACACACACACACACACACACACACACACACACACGATAGATCAAACATACATGTCCTGGACGTGATTCCATTTGGCAACCCCTCCCACCGAAATTATTTTTCGGAATACGATGTAACCTCGGCAATACGGACGTTTCATATGATTTTCTTATAGCTTTCCCAATACAAACAACGACCGCAGTACTTTCGACTCTGCCCAAGACTTGTAGTATCGAATCACACGGCGAGAAAGTGAGAACGTAACCATACATTCCATAAAATAATCATTCATCAATACACAATCGCATTCCGGTAAAGCCTGGGTCAGAAAACTCTTATATATCGTGTGGTGGAGTACCTATCATGAAAAACAGTACCTAAAGAGCAGAGAACGTTGTGAATAGTGATTAAAAAATAAAGAAAAATACAATTTTCAAAATGTTTATCTACCACATAAAGATCTTTATACGTGTAACTTTAATTCGTTTTTGAAGAATGTTCTTTATTTGTTAAGTAAGTAATTTTTCTATAGATATTCAGAGCAATTCACTACATTTCAAAGCTAAGTACAATTGAAATACGCAAATGAGTGGTTGTACTGTGTGTAATTGTCCTTTTAATCCGCAGTTACTACGCCAGGTGTTCTCGGAGCATCACGAGTTGTTACGAAACGCGATCTGCATCGAGTCATGGACCTGTGAGCGGGGGGAGGGAGGTGTGAAAGTGTCGGTTCTTTGACTCCTTCTCTTGGCGGTCGAACATTCCATCGGCGGCAGAGTAAGGAAACAGAACGCACACAAAAACAGCTGCGTAGCTCTTTTCAACCTAAACCCCTCAAAAAATTTAAGAAGCAAACGGTTTTGTATATTTACACATTCAGAAGCAAGTCTATGGTTAAAGTGGAGTGCTTTATCACGTTATTTACGTTTGAAAAAGTTATTTTCATGACTTGCAAAATGCACAAAAAGGGCAGTTTAAAACGAAAAAGTGGTAGATTATGCAAAGCTGAGTGAAATTCTGAATGTGTGAAAAAATTACGACATGAAGATGTATACAACATATTCCTAATTCTGTATAAAGAAATTGCTAAAGTCGCTCTACTTCTAAGTGTGTAGTAAGCAAGGATTTCGAGCTGAAAATGACATTTTTGAAATTGCCTAATTTACTGAAAAAGTAAAATCGTTTACGTAATATCGACTTTTAAATTGAAGTTTCAAGGCAAGTTCTCCGAATTGGATACAACTGTTTATTACAGTTCGGTAATTGTGTCGTTGAATGAACACTGGACTTGTCAAAAAACCATAATTGAACTGTCAATTGGATTTTCACTGGTATGTGATTAATAGAATTATAATTAAAGGCAAAAAAAGATTACCGCTTTGTTACAGAACAAATGTCCCGTAGGTGTTCACACTGCAGTGGCAGGAGTAACTTTTAGAACCAAGACAAATATTCGAACACAAATTAGATCTGAAATACATAAAAAGCTCATAAAAAATGTTTGGCATTTCTGTTATGATTATCGACTTCACTAAAAGCAGAGCAATGAAAACTGAATCAGAAAGATTCTACCATAAATTAATTGTAGAGTGAATAAAATATTTCGAAATAAGTAAATGCGTAACGCACTACATTATTCGACTGTTGGCCTGAAAGAATACTGAAGCGAAAAGTTTGAAGCAACAGGATATTCGAAGATGCGAACTATTGCAACGAATACTTCGATTCTCTTACGATAAAACTCAAAATGTTCGAAGAAAATGAACTCATTTCTCTTTCATTATTTCCTTCATAAATTCTTCTGCACCAATACCTCAATTCACCGTTCTAGATTCCTGCTAAAATTACTAGCCATTACATTATTTCTCAGAAGTCTCAAATGCCATTATTTCTCAGAAGTCTCAAATGCCGGTGCAATTGGGGATTCAGCACAATATTCTTAGACGAACGAAAACACGCGTAAGAGAACATGCTACAACTTGCCCCATGCATGTCATTACGTTTCCGTCCCGAAGCGGTCCATGGATCGAGACCCCTTTAGCCTCGCAGACTATTTCTAGGCATCCGTGCGAGTGCGTGTCTATTAATGCTCGTGGCGCTAGAAGCTAGGGAAGTGCAGGAGGCTGAGGCGCCCGGGAGAGAGCGCCGGGAAGTGGGGTGGGGTGGGGATGGGGGGGGGGGGGGGGGGGCGTAGAAAGAGGGCGTGACGCAGACCTCTTGGCGCAATTCGCTTGCGATCCACCGCAACGTCTGTTTGCTCATTGACCGTTTTATACAGTTCATCTCGCTCCCAAGAATTTGGCTCGCGACGAGTCCGTTGACTATTTCGGTCCTACTGGTATTCACGGAAGGAGACAAATGGACTGGGTACGTAAGTAAATTTAGGTATTACCCTACAATACTGCTTTACTGCTATACAAAATTATCATACGACCACTATTATTATATGCATGCCCAGTTTGGATCAGTGCAGCTAAATCAAACACCAAAAAACTGCAAGTAATCCAAAATCAGTTCGTGCGCACCATCATGAATGCCCCATGGCATGTCTCCAATGCACAACTCCATAAAGAATTCCAGATAAACCCGATTACCAACCACATTATTTATTATCCACCCACTTTCTCCAAAACATACCAAATGTACCTAAACTAACGCCGCTAAGACCCTGCCATAACCCAACTCACAGAACCCACATTAAAAATAAATTTCCTTTCCATACATTCCTAAATAAATTCTCAGATCTCGATCCAAAGTAGAGATATGGTACAAAGATACCTCTACCAACCAAGTAGTAATGTAAGTTGTATTTTAAGATTATTTGTAAAATTATTGTAATTTAATTGTAAGTAGATATAAGCAACTATAACAAATGTAGAGTGTATTAGCACTGATATTTGTATTGTTCTATCCAAAAAAATACATAAATAAATAAATAAAATAAAAATTTAGGTAATTAAATTGTTTCATAGAATTGTCACTCCGTTCGGGAAAAGAACTTGGATTTCCTGGTATACGTCCAGTTGCTCTAACCACTGAGCTACCGAGACGACCAATTTTTTGGTCACTTTCTTAGGCCTGATATATTACCTGCAAAAGTTTATCAATTGCCATCACCCTTTCACTATGTACGTGACGCCTGATCTTCAAATGATACATCATGGAAACTTACTATGTGGAATACAGATCTGACGTATTTGCCTCTCCAATAAGATAACAGGGTGGTGAATATTAAGTATCATATAACGGGCAATAAATCAGCCCTACAAAACCGTTCAAAGAATTAGTCGTCTCGGGAGCTAGTGGTTAGAGCAACTGAGCAGAAATTTATAGACCTAGATTCAATTTCTGGTCAGTGTGATAATTCTTTGAACAAATTTAAACACCAAATACATTTCTCACACAGTGACAAAGACACATCATGGAAAAATTTACTGTGTGAATGATATTTCCGAAGTAATTGCCTCTCCAATAAGATTACAGGGGGTGGTGTGACAATTGAGTAAATTTAGGTTTGAGTTCACAGTTCAAGCTTCGCACGCCTTACACGTGAGTCCCAAATGCTGGGTCGTGCGATAACATTGGATAAGATTTCTAAATGCTCGCTCTTGTCGAGTCGTTTTAATGTTTTCTTCCGAACCATTTCAGGCGGATGCTGCAGCAGTTCCTTGAACAGCGGGCCGCGGACAGATTCTTTCTTTCCCTCATTCTCCCCCCCCCCACACACACACACACACCGATCTTTAGCCAGGTGACGAGCTGATCTCCATCCCCCACGATCTCCGGCAGCATTGCGAAAACTATCAGACCAGCTCTGGATTGGACTAAAGGGTCAAAGGATAAAAACGATTCTTCATCAGAAAATGGGTTTATATCAGTGGCGTATGGTGAATATTTTTTGTAGGGAAGCAATTACATCTCAAATGGTATATTTTTAATTATTCACATGGATATGACGACAAATGAATAATTTAGACACTGAACTGATAAGCACAGGCGGAGCCCACCACACGCGCGCAGTAAGTCACACTAAATGCAACTGGCCGTTTGCTTCCAAAGGCGAGCTCGACTGAATGAGCCTGCGCGCGCCCACCACACGCGCCAGCGTATATGCTGATCAATTGTATTCCCTATGAGACGCTGGATGCAGTCAGCCCAGTGCTTCCAAAGAGCTTTACAGGCGAACTCTACCCTATCTATTGGTGACAATAATAATTACGTGCTCATTTTGTAAAGATAAGATTGGACGCACCCAATTTAAAGTGTTTTGACTTGGATTACAAGAAAATCATTCTAAATTACTAGTCAAGTGATATTAAAATGTAAGATATCCTTGGAAATGATAGGGGAAACAACGCTTCCCTTGCTTCCACGGAATTTGCCCCTGGTTTATATGGAGAAAACTCTGCAATTCTTCTGTAAAAATATTTTGTGAATGAGACGTAGAAAATAATTCATTGTAAAAATGATTGTTTACTGCTCACTCTTAATGAAGATCTTGCAATTAATCACTGCTAATGCAGCGTGACCTATATTCAGCTGGACGAGAAGCGATAATATTGTAACCTTTGCTACTGTTTCATATACAAAATGCAATGCAACCATACGCAAATCGAATGAGAGCATTTCTAAAATTGTAGGCTAACGTAAGTGCATCTATTCTAAAACGGTTTTTTATTTCACAGCAAAATAATAGTTTTATTGCTAAATATCTACCAAATATTTGCTTGCATTACAATGATTATCATAATCCTTTAATGCACAACGTTTTTTGCGCATGTCATTACCGGTTTGCCATTCTATTTTTCGTGTTCTTTTCCTTTTTATTACAAAATTAGTTTATCAGATGTGACTGAAGAAATATATTTATATCAATGATTTAGCTTACTATTCAGACGATGATCTAGTTCTACAATCCCTTACAAATACAAAAGTATAAGACAAAGATATAGTTGATATTTATTCCGAAATACCTAAATTAAAATCACACATCAGCAGTCTTACAAAACGCAGGTTCTCCTTTGAAACAGTATTTACAAGGCTTTCTAATAGAATTTTAATTAAGTAAGAATCTTAATATCAGTTACTACACTTCATGTTCTTTACAATGTCAGAGTTACAGGGTCAAGTTTCGTTCGTTGAATATTCCTCGAAATAATCAGTTATACTCGTAGATGACTACGATATTGGTTCAATATTATTTAATATTAATATTTTACAACTTATGTAATAAATTTAATATTAATTCTCTACAGTTAATCATTTCTTTGACTTCGTAAGCCGATCATAATCCTTTGAGATTTTGAAAACACTACTCCCAGCATATTCAATTAATTATCCATTTAATATCTTAAGAAACGAGCTTGTTAAAACGAAATTATGAACTAAAATGTTTAAAAAATCAAATGGAAAAATATACATGAATGACATCAAATACAAGACTCTTTTGTGATAAGCATTTCCGTTTCACAAGAAGTATTTCTAATAGATTCTTATTTTTTAAGTGCTTCAGATACATTCATCGAATACAATTACTTTAATGAATGCACTTATTCGAGTACTGCCTATAATATCTTTTAAATTACTGATCAGATATTACTAATATTACTGATTACATAATATCAATAATATAATATATTACTGATCGCTTCACTCGAATGTTTACAATATTTTAATAATATCAGATATGTTTCAGGAAACCAAAGTTTTAAAACTTCAAATATTTTCTTCATCCATATCCTCACAAAATGTAAAAGATATTACACAACTGCATTTTCGTTTCGTTGGTTAATATACGACCCCGTCGAATTAACTTCTCCGGGCAGTGATTCCACGCCCGAGATAAATAGTAAAAATATACGTACGTATAATTAATTATACGCGTCGTGAGGTTCGCGAGCGTAAATTTACCCATCGGGCTTTGCCGCGGCTGCGCGGTAATGGCTGTTAATATAGCGCGCGTGGGAGCACGGGGACGCAGAAAACCCAGAGGAAATGCGGTAAAATTTACGCCCCAGCGTACCTCGCGTTAATCAAGTGAGCTCGCGCAGAGTATAGTAGTAATCCGCAGCGCACTTTTGCGTCTCTTTCGTGCGGGCGCGTCACGCAGGATTTCGTGCGCTGCGTTCCCTCAAAAGGCTGGCACAGCATTCCTCGGTGGCGGGGCAAACCCTAAATATCCTCTGCGACGAATCTTGAATCCTTTATGTTTCACGATGCAATGGAACCTTGATAAATGGTTTCTCGACGTAATTGCAATATCGATATTTTTACTTGAAAAAAGTTAACTAGTGGAGCTACAACAGCACATACTTTCTCGAATTATTTCTAACTTTTGAAATTTTCGAAAATTCGGAGAGTTCAATGAAATTGAGACATGCACCATGCTTAGCGTTGCTCTAAACGTGGGAAAAAAAATAAAGAAAAAATTGTTACCGTTTTTTTAATTTAAAAAAATGTATTAACTTCAAAGCGAAATTACGCGAAAACTACTCCTTTTTCAACAAATTGTACAAGTCTTTTTTAAAGAAAGAATTAAATGTTTAAAACAGATTTCGTTTAAGACAAAAATATCTTCTGTATTGTATTTTTGAATCATTCAGAAGCATGAGAGTTCGCCGAAAATAGGACTAGCAAATTTTTTTACCGTCCTTTGATACACACGAGGAGAAATTTAAAGATAAAATATAGAAGCCATTTTTTAGAAAAGAGATGCTTAACATTTGTCCATATTTCACGCAAAAATACGCGAAAACTACTCATATTTTTTTAAAAATTGTTCTTGATTTTATTTCAAGGTGTCTATGAACAACAAATTTCGTTAAAAATATGTTTAATATTGCAATTGTAAGAAAATACCGAAAAAATATTGAATTTTGGCAATTTTCGATAAATCAGACTAATTCCTTTTCAGTCTCCTCTCTGTTGAAGTAACTTTCCACCTTGTTGCTACAGTTTTGATATTAGTAGGAACAAATTTGGCGTACATAATGCTAAATACTTCAAGAAGGCCTAGGGAATGGCTTTCCATATTTTTCATGTTCCTGTAATGCCGATGTGTTGATTCCTTAAAACTCACATTCGAATCTCAGGCACAGAGCCTCCGATTTTGTTATCTTAAACAAAGTGATTAAATGAATATTCATTGAATATTGTGGATAATTTGTATGCTATTCAAAAATAAATGTAATAAATATTAATTTTTATTGGTCACAAAATGGAAAGTGTTCTACTTTCAGTATATCACAAAATTTAATAACATCGTGACAGCAATGTCCAATAATATAAATAAATGATTTTCACTGAAGCTTTGTAACGATTAGATCTTGTTCCAGAAAGCTTTATGTTATGGTCTTCCTTATAGAGAGGTAGCAAATAAGGGGATACTCTGATCTGAATTCAATGAGGCGTAGCTAATGTTAGGAATTTCGTGAGCACAAATGTTTTCTCACACTTTTGAAGCAATTGTTCGCACGTTTTCACCAGCTGGTGCAACAATTTCTCAAAACGGAAAAACTGAAAACGGTCGCAATTAATTCTGATCTCCAGTAACTGTCACATTCAAATATTTTTCCGAGCTAAGAACTGACATACAATTATTCGTGTGTGAAGTCTAAGGCTAGGCAAACATGACGAAAAAACAAGGCAACGCACATATGCATGATTTTACGAGACAAATTCACACCGTAAATCGCACATAAAAAAATAAGTATGTTTTGATTTCCTTAAGAGCCGACAACCACACAACTTAAAGAGAACTTTTAAACATAAAGCACTGCAAACACCAGTAATACTCGTACAAGCAAGTAGTAATTTCACAGCAATCACAGGCGCTGCAGTAGAATCCGAGGAAGGCAAGTGCAATAGAAAAGTAACCCGCCTTCGTCGGTTATAAATCGCGAGTGCTTCTCTGGCGTACGCGGACAAGGCCGGCGAGTCAGAATCGCCACAGGGCACCCTTTCCGCACTGCGTCGTTCCCGACGGTGACGTCACGATTCGTCGCGCTATGTTGCCACCCCTGATACCGGTTTTTGAGAGTTTGTTCTCGGAAACTGAAAATATGCATGACACATACCGTATATGAGTAATATTCTCGGCATTTCACCAAACTTGATTACGTTTTAAGTAAAAAAGGATAGTAGAAATGAACATCCATAATTAGAAATAAAAAGACACAATGTAATGAAGAATAAAATACACTTGAATAGATTATACGACTGACTAGAAGTCAGAGAAAAGAAACAAAGGAAAAAATAAAAATTAACACTCGATTAATGTGAGTTAGGAAATAATCAACCACAACGATAACGGTTTTAATATTTATTAAAACATCCGAAAGTTAACCTTTGGTAAACACTTTTCCCATCCTCAATGGGTCTGCTTGAGTAGTAATTTTTATTTAGATACTTTTTCTTATATATTTTTTATACTTCTTTTCGTCCTTCCATACTTTATTTTCTTCTTTTTTTCTTATCTATGTTACGGACCCACTGAAGATAGGTTTCCCGAAAGTTGGGATGTTTCAATAAATATTAAAACTGTTATTATTGCGGTTAATTATTTCCTAACTCACATTATGGACAACCGAAAGATTTCTGCTACCACCAGTGAATTTATTCAAAACACTAGAGATTCTTTTTTTTAAGAAACTTAAAATCGATGTCCACGTTTCGCAATAAATTTTCTGAGCCTGCCTCTGTCTCATATTGCCAAAACCCATGCCAAGCTGTAGATGATACTGCGTAAAAAATGGAAATATTAATACAAGCATTATATTCTTCTCAAACGATGAAAATTATTTTACAAACCACTTTCAGAATACAACTGAGCTTGGTCCATAATAATACCAAAAAAGTTCCTTAGACAAAAAAACTTAATTTTTGTCGTTTAGAGATTAATACATCAAAGAAAACAGAAACCAAATATGAGAGCATAGGCTTCCGCAGCCGGAAGTATTTACGATTCCTGTGCCTAGAACGCGGCGTCAATAGACCAAGTAGTATATTCATGGCAACATATCTAAACTCAACCAATCAACACATTTTAGAACATACCAAAGACATATTACTTTATAAGTACTAGGAAGTAATGTACTTGCAAGCCGCGCAACCTTAATAAGGTCGATGAAACTACTTTAATGGAACTAATGATTCATTTTATTTTATTTCTTCATTTACAAACACCTTTCGAGTTCTGTGTCCCTCTACAACTTCAACATTCTCAGTTTGTTTACGGTGATTAGAAAGACCTGTAGGGGCTTTCATTGCAGTTGAAAGATATCCTGAACCTACGAGGGGCAAAGTGGCTCCCGGGAACTCGTGGATGTTGGCAGGCGTACCGCATAACAACCGCGATAAATCCTCACCTCCAGCCGACAAAACTTGCCGGCAAATCTTACGTGCGCGAGACCCTGGTTGCTCCTGAGAAATGCACTCGTTACCTGTAGTTTATTCCAAACACGCGCTCGTTTTTCTCGATGGATTTGTAGCCCAAGGAGGTTCTAACTTAGAGGTATAAACTCAAGAACATACTCCTTCTTTCTTTGAATCTTAAATAGCGTGTCAGTCAGTTCGAAAATGCCTGTCGGCAATTGTACTCTACACCCGCTGTTACATTTTTTTTTTTCAAAATTAGAAAAAAAATTCCCGGACGATAATAGAGATTCCTAATATTTTTCTATCTTTAGATTTCAAGTTACTCTTCTTTCAACAGATTATTAAAGATGGAAGTGGAGTATTAGGGACATAAAGTCGCCAAGCAAAACGAGAGAGTTAATATTAGTTTTGCATTAAAAACTTGTTCGAGTTTTTCAAGTACAAGTCTGAACTAAACTGTGGCGTAAGAAACTTTTGAAGTGACAATTATTTACCTGAGAGACGTTCAAAGGGTTTTTAATGTTATGAATATTCCAAATAAGTATTTCAATATTTAAAAAATAAATGTATTCTAAGAAACATTCTAACTATAAGGCCATAAGTAATTTTCGAATTACAATAGATTACACTACACTATAATAATTATTAACAATAACAGTATTATCATAGTGTACTGTCTTTTTTATGTATTGTTAGACATCTTCATTTATTTCAAACATATATTTAATTTCTTTATTATTCTTTCTTGTCTCTGGGTCATCAACTATTTATTGTTATTGTTGTATGATTCTTGTGTGTGTTGTGATTATAGTTAATTATAACATACCTAATGTAATATAACTAATAATATACCTATATAATATTCTTAATTTACAGCAAACTGCTACTTTATCGAACCTGTAGCACTGCTGCTAACAAGGTAGTTCGCTTCGGAACTTCGTGTTACCCCTCTTCGACTCGCAGGCTGAGGTGTACCGCAAGATCTAAAATCCGGCCTTTGCGGACGGCACACCCGCGAAAGAGGCTGACAGATGCAGGCGGCCCTGAGCTACATTGGCAACAGCGAGGGCCATCACAGCGGCAGCGACCGTGGTGCAGAGAGTTACGTGAGTAACACTACGCAGCGTGAGAATCCATTTTCAAAGTGGTCATCCCATAGTGGCCGGTCAATAGACCGAAGGAAGCAAGGTCGTGTTTTACCTTGACCGTTCAGCACTTCGTTTGTTTGTCAGTAAATGTGTTATTACGCAGCAACGGCCAAATCTGTTCTAGGATTTTCTTCGAATATGGTATTACATTAAAGAATAAAAAAGACGTAAGGATATTTATTTTTTATTCCGTTTCCAAAAGGAGACCGTTTTATTTGTTCCACTTGTTGATATGTTCAGTTTCATGTAATTAGTTTCGAACGATTCTCCCGAAATGTACTCGAGTTACGAAGATACCATCTCTAGAGACAAATTATATCTGATGTCCCCAGAAACAATGCCTTCACAATGAATGACAACACTCACTAAACTTATAGACTACGATGAAGAGTATATTTTAGATTTACTAGTAACCAGCAGTCATGAACACTATTTTCAATATCAATTCCTTTGAGAAATCATTTTTTATCTAACTCTCGGACCGTGTCTAGAGTATATTCGTATCAAGTTACTAATTGAGCAATATGACAAAAGTGAAACACACTAAGTCAAAAAGCCGGGTTCGATAAACATACAGTTCAAATCGATTCTTTTAAATTTACCCACCCAGAATGTTCGCAGAGAAGATATATAAGAGGTTTAATTTTACACACTCATTCATAACAAATATTAATTTTAAAAAAGGTTTAAAGATAAGATTGTTACCTTACAATTTCACTGTTCTGTGACAGTTAAAAAGAAAATAATCGATAATTTTGTACACACAAACTCCAACACCTCAAAATGTGTCTACATTAAAATACAGAAAAATCTGACATAGCGATGTAAATAACTCAAACACCTCAAAAAACGTAACTTAGTAAGTTTCACTTCTATACCGAAGCTAGCAAATGCTCCGCCAACGAAATTGGTACGTCGATATTGACGTTTTTAAAACCTCGATATTTATCGATGTTTTCAACATCCATGTATTGAAGCCTATGGTTATTGAACATCAATGCCTTGGAATCGAATCTTTTTACGTTTTCGATGTGTTGTTCGTGGATGAAAAATACCAAAAATCACAATTCTGTAAAAGTTAAATGTGAACTAATATCGGTAGGTACCATTGTCAACGTACAGACAAATCGAGAAAGTTGTTTTCCCTCCCCTGAGATGACGCAGATGACCTGATATATACTTTGTCTTCCCTCATATTTTGCACACAAAGAGGCGGTTTGAACTTTGTTTTCAGCTAAATTTTAACTATAAATTAACACACAAGGCAACTATCAAATTAAACTTTTGCGCACTAATTTATTGTTAATGGTTACTAAACCAACATTAAAAGATCGATGTTTTAAAAACATCGATGGCTTTTGTTCGATTTATTATCAAAATCAATTTTTCAATTTTCAACATCGATGTTTCGCAACATCCGATGTTTTGTTGTCGACGTCGAATCACTATCGGCAACCACGTGATATGTTCGCTCAGCGCCCTGCTTCATCCGGTCTTCGCATCGTGGCAGCGACTGTACCGCGGCGGCGCGGCGCTGCGCAGCGGAGGAAGAGGCTGGCGGCGGCGTCAAGGCCTGCTGGACCGCGCGGTGCAGCGACGCTCGCGCCCTCTCTGGCGATGATGTCACACCCGCGCACTTGCGAAACTGCCGCTGCCGCGCCGCGCCGCACACTGGGCCGAACGCGGCCCAAAAACACGTTCACGTATGTGCGTTGGAGAGAAAAATAATGACTTTTTGACGAATACCAATTCCAGGAACGCCAGTGAAGTATAAATTCAAAATAATTATTTTACACGTTTTACATAATTTGTTTTCATATAAAATGACACAATTATTGCCCTGTGGTACTCGTACACGGTACTTCTCGTTAAAAACAAGTTTTAATAAAGTATTTAGAAATCAACCAGCTAATGTAGAGAATCTACTCGTTGTTGGACTTATTGCAAATGTCTTCAAAAATAATTACATATAATCGACATCTTTAAAGTTCGACTTCTCTGGAGAATTAAATGCCCCCCTTCCCCTAGCAATGAAATGTCTCTAAATCTGTTTGTTTATCGGGTTTGTTCAATTAAGTTATTAATTTATATGCATCATACACATTCGTTGCGAAAAGTATTTCAAGTTTCAATGTAATATAATGTACTGTCCTTCAATTAATTTACAGATTTGCATGTACGAACTGCCAAAGCTATATCACTAAATAAACTTCGATGACCAATTAAAAACACAAAACAAATTAAATGAATATATATTTCAATATGGACAATAAATAAATACCTTCTGGTCGAAATTAGTCAGGTTGGCTCTTTGATATACTGATCACCGTTTAATATTTATATTTTACGGAGTGAAAAATTGCACCACCAATATAATAATTTTGCAATTCCGACAAACAAAAAAGTGTTTACAATATTTTGTGGCCATCTGTTTCATGATAATAAAATTTTGACAGTATTTTCCTAATAGCATTTAAAAAACAAACAAACAAAAGGACGATTTGGCGAGTTTGGAGCCCCATTTCAGACCACTGTGCTCCTCAGCCTGCACATCTCCAACTGTAGCCTCCGCCCTCCCTGCGGTTAATTGAGGCAGCGAATAGCGCGCTGCCGGCGGCGGCGGAAGCTTCAGTCGGAGATGCTGACGGCTGCGGAGGCGGCCGCCGTGGAGACGGCGGTAATCGTCAGTGCACACTCCGCTGCGTCTTCAGATGTATCCAAGAAGTGATCGATTATGGCTGACCCAAATAGCGCAGTTGGATGCGGATATATACACTCTATGGGGATAGAGATGTGGGATATACGTCGGAAAACGCCGGATTGGAACTGGCATATGTGTATCACGCAAAAGAAACTAGTTGCGCTACATTTGCACATACTTTCTCGCGTTTTTGTAACTTTTGCAAGTTTCGAAAATTCAGCGTGTTAAACGAAAATAATGCGTGCGCCATTTTTAAGCGTCCTTAGTTCTATTCGAGGAAAAAGTTTAATCAAAAAGTTAGGACCCACTTTGAGAAAAATTTTGATTATAAAGCTTCATGTAAAGTAGTATCATAAATATCAAAATAGCTGTTTGAAACTCGCAAAGTCCTCGAGTTCGGCGTGTTGGGTGGTGGGAGCAGAAGGGCTAGCGGTGGCGATGTTGATGGTGAGGAAGGTAGGCTAGGCTTAGAAGGCCAAGGAGGGTAGAGAGAAGATAGCAAAGAGGGCAGAGGATATGGCGAGCGGGGTGGAGGAGGGGAAGTTGTGGCGGGCGGTGGGAGCTGAGATGCGGTGGTGGGGGTCTTTGGCGGGGGCAGTGGAGATGGAGATGGAACGAGAGTGCTACAGGGCACAGATAAAGCGAGAGTACTGAGACGGGGGTTGAGGCGATGAGGGTGGAGACGGCGATGTGGCGGGGAGAGTGGATGAGGAGAAGGCGGAGTGGGGCGGCGGGAGAAGCGGTGGAAGTGGGAATGGTGCGGCGGTGGAAACAGGAGCGGAGGCGGGGTCGACGGCAGGGGCAGCGATGAAGATGGTGGCGGGGACGGAGGCGTCTAAGATGGCGGTGGGGGCGGCGCTGGGTGGTGGCGTCGGAGGACGAACGCGGCAGCAGGGGGCAGCGACGGCTGGGGCAGCGGCGGTGGCCGGGTTCGGGGGCGGGTGGCAGAGGCGAGTGGCTGAGGTGGGTGGCTGAGACGGGGGGCAGACGCGAGAGCGGAGGCGGGGGCGGAGAAACGGGCGGGGCCGGAGGCGGGGGTGGAAGCAGAGGCAGAGAGGCGGATGCGGAGTCAGAGGCAATGACATAAATGGAGGCGGGGGCGGAGGCGGAAGCGAGGAAGGAGGTGGGCCGGGGCGGGGGCGGAGGCGCGGGAGGAGGGGAGGGCGGAGGCGAGGGCGGGAGCGGGGCGTAGGCGGGGGCGGAGGCAAGGGCGGTGGCAGTTCGAAGGCAGTTGCGGGGGCGGAGGCATAAGTGAGGGTGGTGGAGAAGGCAGGAAAGATGCGAGGGCGGAGGCGAGAGCGGGGGTGACAGCAGGGCGGGGGTAAAGAGGGGGCCGGGGCAGCGTTGGGAGCGGCGGCGGCCGCAGCCGGCGAATCCGCGTGTCCTCGTCCGCGCTCCAAGAATGCCAGCGATGCGCCGTTTCTTCACCGCTGCTTAGCGGCCGTAAAGGGCTTGATGGGCCGCGCGCTCTATAATTAGCCTGTGGCGGAGCGCATGTCTTTGAAAGTCACTTAAATGAACGCCTGCTATGACAACAATCTAGGACTGAGGTGTCGCGAAAAAGTTTGCAAGTAAGACGGCCGCGGCTCTTGGAAGAACACTTTAGAAAGCAATTTCATATTTCAATGTTTTTACACGATCATATAATAATTAAATGGAAAGTTAAAATCTATCAATTTAGTTTATTTCTTTTCTAACACTTAAGTGAACCTAACTAAGTTTAAGTTAACGAGATATAAGACATTTTTAAATATTAAGAAGTAACCTTTCAAAAGTTTCAATGTTTTTTTAGATTCAACAGGCTTTTGAAGTCAAATGTTAATATAACAATTTAGTACATATTCACTTCTGAATTCTTCCTTGCATTATTATAATAATTCTTATTGTCGTAATTTGTTAGGACACCACGAAATTGTAGTCTCTAAATATTTTACGACGCATTTAATTGAATGTAGTGAAAGGGAAATGAAGCAAGTGCACTGGGACTGTTTTCGCAAAGAAATATTATTCTCCGAGTTCCTATTAGCGTTTTAGGAAATTTCCGGAGAAAGTTCATGTAGGATCATAGATAAAGAGATGGTGAAGAGAAATCTCTTACACATTCGTCTAACAGAGCTACCGCAGAGCGGGGTGCATACCGCAAACCGCTATGGCTTTGCTGCATTTCCTCAGGATGTAATCCCACGTTGTGGTAGATGTACATGGAATTTAAATAAAGATGTTCATTACAATTCACTATCTGCCCGTTAACATAATGTCTCAAACGAGAAAATTTTTTATAGAATTTTGAAATAAATGTTTCACGTTCTTCAATTTTATCAAGCATATGCTTATGAAGAAATTGTAAAAACACGTTTCCGTGAGTTTAGCGTAACCTGTTTATGAATATCATTGTTTCAAACAAGCTCTTCTGCTAAAATAAAAAATAAGATGTACCCCGGAAAGACGAATTCATTTTATGAATTAATATTGTCTTTCTTATTATCCGATGTTATCTTTTCTAATCACTACCAATCATACCAAATAAGAATTCTATAGGGATCTGTAGTACATACGCGCTAGTATATAACCTAATCTACACACTATTGGAGCGTAAAGTCGTAAGAGTTTGAACAGCACCTACTGAAACCATTTGTATTTTAATTTTGCCGTTACTGGGATTGAGCAGAGTCGTTTATTTTGTGCAAATGAACCCAGATACAATTTTCTCCGTTTTCACAGAAACACTTCCTTTAACTCACTTTCCTTGTATCTCTTGCACTACAATTTCCTTTAACTACAATTCACGCATACACCAACCGCACACACGCACTGAATACTTCACGTGAAGACATTCTTCTCGGAATAAGTGGATATGACCAACCTAAACATTAAAGAAAAACGCATTCACACTATTTAAATAAAAAAAAACAACAACCTTTTCTCGGATAAACTTCTCTTTTATATAATATATCGCTTAATAAAATTCGCACTAATTAAAAATAATTTTTTTTTGTATTCTGAGAGGAATATTTCGTTTGGAAACAGTAAGAGATATGAAATGTACGAAAAAATAGGAAAACTGGAGTGTCAACAATTACAGTTTATTGAGCTTTCAGCTTTACAAAAAAACGAGTGATAGATCACTCGCCAGAAGAGAAAATACGAAGTCCATAGCCGTTCGCCGTTTTACCAGTGCAAGTTGAGAGCCTAGTCTCTAACAATTCCAACAGAAAAAAAACAAGCGCACATACGTAGCCGGCCAAACAAAATAAATCCATAACATAATAAATCACATTAAATCCACTTAAACAGTCCAATTCTGATCTACTTTTCCGGGCGCCAGGCAACCCGTTATATGCGGGGGCGCCGCTGCTAGCCTAGACTCGCTCCCACGGCTAGCAGCGAAAACTGCTTCGCTGAACTGTGGGCTTCAATATAGTGCACGCGCCGTCATGCGCGCACGCGCCAACTTGAAAGCTAGCCGCGCAACCAAATTCCCTTCAAATTCTTTTTTATTTTCCAATTTTCCCCTTTCTATATAAAATATATTTATACACCTCCATCTTTTCAAATGTGGGTTTGGGTTCAAAAAATTGTAACTAGAGTGCCTAATCTTATATTTGAAGAAGTAAAAATCTTATTCAAATACGACCCCTGATCCTTTCTGTCTATTGGACACAAACATATCTTATTGTACTGAAATACACTAAGGATATTCGACGTTCTGGACGACCTACAAGAATATAATTGTTGACTTTTTCTTGTTACTCCCTGCAACACACACCAAAACGTCTCTCTCCAAATTTAAATACTTTTGGTAGAAACAAACATCAAAAAATACTGTAAATAGATTGCAGATTATGTGATGGGCAGATTATCCAGTATGTGGTTTATCTGCGGACCTCTCATGTGCCCATTTTATTACAATAGTAATTGCAGTAATATGTTCTTGAAGAAACTTCAGTCACACCTAAAGAAGTACGTTTTGGCACGAAAATACAAAAATAGTTAACCGATTGTTTTATTAAAAAGAAAATAAAGTTGTATATGCATAAATTTATTGCTCATTATGAATGTAACTGTATGTGTGCAATTTTAGTGTAAATAAAACATGTTAAAAGCTTTTTCGTATTAATTTTCGGTCTTTTCGGCCTATTACGGATTATCCCCAGACTTCGCTTATCCGCTTTTGCCGCACTACCAAACTCCGCGTATATGCCAGAGTTTACTGTATTATTACTTCACATTTATTTTCACATTTCCTTTCATAGCATATTTTCTTTACATCTCTCAAATTCCCGATGAATTCCTACTCTTCCAATAAAATTGCAACTAACAACAGAGACTAAAGTTTATGTTTGCCTCAATATTCACACTACTTATATAGTTGCATTTACTAACAACTTTGCTCGGGCAAGTATTTCGGGAGTTCTGGTAGTCGAAAGCGCATCGTCTTATGGTAAGCATGCAACACAAGGAGACATACAGTGAAATAACTCTGTGAACAAGTTTGTACTCTCGTCAGCTAAAAGACACACGACTTCTGGATTGCACGAAAGGCCAAGAGCACCAAGAGCAGAGCAGTATTACACATTTTCACAGTACGAGACCTGCTGTTTATAACACTCATATCAACATTTTCGAAAGTAATAGCTTCCAAGAACTCTAAAACGATGTCACGGTACTGCATCAGATTCAGATACAATATAACCGGTCGTATTTTTACATAACACGAAAACATTTCCACCGCGACAAAAAACACGCCATATTTACTCAGAGCAGTCATTCGTCCGAAACGAGGGCTCCTAACGTTGCCAGACTTTAAGCCATCGCGGAAACTACTCGAACAACCAACATACAGAAGCTGAGCGGAAAATAAACAGCAGGAAAGGAACGTTTATGAGTCAGACGCAGAAAGCGCCTCGTGGCAAGCGCGTGGGAGGCGTGGCGCTGTGTGAGGCGCCTTGTGACGGGAGGAGCAAGATGACGACGGAGTGGAGAGGGATGGGGCGGATTAGTTGGTTGGTTGTTCGTGACTCCGGGCACGAAGGTCATTAGTCCCGTAAGTGTAATTCATGTTTTTCCTCGAGGGGAGGCAATGATCTTCCCCTGCTGGATGGCGAGAGATCCGGCGCCGACCTGCCGTCAGATAGCGGGGTTTTCACACAACCAGGACTCTCCCACCAGCGGGCCACCGCCCCAGTCGGGACAAGCTCTAAGCTCCCGACCGGTCTACCGTAACGTGTGGTAGTGTAGTGCATGTTAGTGTGTGTAAAGGGAGAGGATAGGACAAGAAAGAGGAAGGTGAGATCGCGCGCGGTCCGTGGCCCGTTTATTAGGGTAGTACTGCTCCGGCATTTGCCTGGCGTTGAACAGAGAAACTACGGAAAACTACCGATCAGAGCAGCCGGCTGCTAGAATTCTCGTCCAGTCAGAGACTGAATTCGACATAGCTGAAGAGCCAGTGTCGAAAATCCTGCCACCGTTGGGACTGGAACCTAGGACGTCCCGGTCAGGGGCGCTGCAGGAATGGGGCGGAGCATGGGCATTCGCACGGAGTGAGGACAGGAAGGATTGACCCCAACAAATTTTGAAAACGGTCCCGTTGCCGTACGAAATTACTATTTTATTACTGATTCGTTACTGCTTGTTATTGCCTTTGAAACGGGGCTCGATGTTCACTGCATAACTTACCTAGATCTAGAGGATCGTGGTTACGAGGGAAATATGAAAACAGTTGACTGATGCTACATGTTCTCTTATGGAGAGAATTACGGGAGGAAAATATAAAAGGACAAACTGAGTCAAGTTAACATCTAGTTAATTAGTAAGTATAGCTGAATCAATATTATTAGGTAAAAACTAATATCTTGAATGTACCACGGACATTAACTGGTTATAATGATCGAGCGGCGATAAAAAGCCTGAGGACCAAAGGTCTCAATGCTTTTTGTCGCCCGAGATCATTAGTACCTTCATAACACCCTTGGTGTATAAATAATTATCCTTTTCTTATATGTATGTTCAATCTCTAATTTTTCTTATTTTTACCTTGATTGTTTGGGAAATAGTTACATATGTGACACTCCAAGCTAATAGCTGAGTCTGGCAATCGTGGGAATGGCATTACAATAAATCATTTGTATTTATTAATCGAGTAATGAAAATCATACTTTCTCTTTTCTTGTGGGTTTTCTTTTTTATGTAATAGTAAAATGGTGTGTCATGTGTAAATAAAAAAGGTCCAGGAGGTCCAGTTATATATTTGTCCAGTAATGGGCAAGGAGGCCCAGTAATTTATTTGCCGCCCCCTCTAATTACCGGGTGCGAAGCACTGGAGAGGGAATGGGCGATATATGTAAGGCGGGGGTCAGAAAAGGCGGGAGACTGGGAGGAGCGAGAGGTGTAAAATGGAAGTTTCGCCGCAGAGCGTATCGTAAAATGATTTATTGTACGTTAAGACTTACGTTGCGAATATACGTTACAGGCAATCGTACGAAATACGGTATCGTACAAAGTATCCTTCCAAATTTGAACATGTTTTGCGCAACATATTCGTTCTAAATACAACAATAATGGAAGTAGTTTCAATCTATAACTGCAGTGAGTGCTGATAACGCTAAATTCCCAAACGCCACGACCTCCTCATTAGCATTTGTGCATCTAGAGCTGTCTACCATTTCGATACTGCATCACAGAAACACATAGCAGTACACTCTGCCGCCGGAGTTGGTGCCACATTCCATTTATCGAGATCACGTGACACATATATCAAGTCGCATATCACGTAACTCGATGCAAGACACGTGATTACGTCCACTAATTCTGTTGAAGAATCGTTTCCGATATAGCTCTACATAATGTGAGCTGTTATACCGTGGCAAGGTGAAACGACGCAGGACGATAGTCGCCCTGCATGCGTCATACACTAAGGACAGTCTGAAAAAAGGCCAGCGGATCAGATGAGGACGGTGTACGATTTGTCGGTGAACGGGTCGAAATTCTTACGAACTTACGAGCGGGCGGGTGATTAGATTATTGAATAGGTGGTTGGGTTAACGGACGTTGTGGGCTGATGGGTTGTCGGCGGGTAGTCGGTCAGATTAGTGAGTAGATTCGCGTACAGTCTGGCAGATCAGTCGCCGCGTCCAAATTGGCGGGTGAACGGATGGGCGCGAGTGTGAACGGATAGGCGGGCGAGCGAGCAAGCGGTCGGACGAACGGACGGGAGAGAGGGTGGACAGACGGGTGAGAGGGCGGTCGGACGGACGGGCGATAGGGGGCGGAGGAACGGGCGAGAAGACGGACAGATGGGTGAGAGAGCGACCAGACGGACGAGAGGGCGGTCGTTCGGCCAAGAGGGTGGACGGACCAGCGAGCGGACAGACGGACGAGCGGAAGGCTGAGCGAGCGGGCAGACGGAGAGGCGAGCGAGTGAACAGATGGGCGAGCACACATATAGGCGGGCTGGAGGGAACACGAGCGGACTGTGTCGAATTGCAGGGGGGGGGTGAACTTGCGGGGGCGGAGGCTTGAAGACGGTAGTAGGGCGAGGTGGGGTAGAGTGGGATGGAGTAGGGTGGGTGGGAGGGAATGGGGTGGGGTGGGGTGGGAAGGGGTGGAATGTGGTGGGGTGGGGTGGGATGGAGTAGGGTGGAGTGGGATGGGCTGAGGTGAGTGGAATGGAGTGGGGTGGAGTGGGATGGGGTGGGGTGAGGTGGAGTTAGATGGAGAGGGAGGGGAGGGTGAGGTGGGGCGGGGTGCGGTGGGATGGGAGGTTTCTGCAGGCGGGCGGGGGCGGGCGACGGGAGTGTGAGGCAGAGGTGCAGAGGCGCGGCACAGGAAACATTAACTCTTCACAGTTTACCCTGCGGGCGCCGGCACGGGCGCGGGTGGGAGCGGGCGGTCATGGGCGGTGCGTGCGAACCCTCGCGGGACGCTGCCGCTCGCCTGGGGGGCGCCTCCGCTAAATCAAACCGCCTTCAGCGCACCGCGCCTATAATAGGGATAAGCGCACCGCGCCTGTTATAGGGATACCAAAAAAACATCGATGTTGTTAAAACATCCATGTGTTCCACCAGAAACCACGATATATTAACATCGATATTTTAATCTCGATGTTTTCTTCATATATTTTGTTGCAAAAACATCGATTTTTTAAAATTTTTAATTTTTCTTTTAAATAAAAGGGTTTAAGCACGTTGTAGAGAAACAGTAATCCACAGCAATATCGTTGTTTTGCGTCATCCTCTTTATCACGCTGCACATTTCGCCTGTGAAATCTGAGGAAGTTTGGGAGCTGCTCGTGTTATGAATGTATGTTATCGTCAGGCGAGTCATTGGCTGAATCGACCTTAAAATATGAAATCGATAGCAAAACACGATGTACTTTATAGTTAATTTTATTCTTTACATTTAATAATAATTTTTACATACTATTAACATGCTGGTAAGCAAACAAAAATACATCCCTTTTACTTCCTGTAATTAAAAATGGATAGGAAAATAGCATGTTTGTTACTCTATAATTAAAACATCGATGTTTTAAACATGGATGTTTACTCTTCGATGATCGACACTGAAAACCATTTAGTGATGTATCGAAACATGAATGATTCGATGTTTTGGTAAAATTTGTCATCTCTAACCGCGCTATCCCCTCATTAATTAATCATTCATTATCTCCCACAGGCGATTCTGTGGATTTTTCGAATAAAAGCACGGAGTTCTCATTTTTTCAGTCCCTTGAATAAACGTGTATTTCGCGTTTTATAGTCTACAAGCTTTACTTCTAACGAGATTGGTGCTACGTGATCTACATTATGTATAAGTTCGCTAAGACATAGCATGTTAATAGTTTTCTCATTCATCACTGCCAAAGGATTGCCATTCGAGTAAGTACAGCTGGCAACATATATATCATCAAACAGGATACCACATGCAAAACAAGTCTGAAGTGTTCGTGTTGTAACCTGCTTAAGATACCATTTCAGATAAGAAAATTGAGAATGTTAAAAAAGTGCCGGTGAGATTCAGGCGATAGAACTTTAAAGGCAAGTATCTACTTTCTTTGCAACTATTTTCAATACGGACTGATCATTTGCTATTAAATAATCGAATCCTAATGAACACAAATCTATATCGAAGTGTCTCATCGTCCACAGAATTCACTTCAAACTTCGAAATTTAATGAACTAATTGTTTTTATGTCAGTTTCTACTACGAAGATCACAAGAAGTAATAAAATAAAACTATGATATACTTCCATTTGATATATAAAATATATAAATATATTTCCATTTAAGCATAAAGAAAGGAGAATCGTACAAGCTAAACGTTTCGCCAGATACATTCATTAAATACAAGAGATACGAGAGCCTGTTTTGTCCTGCAGCAAATAAATTTACTGAATGTAATGTCCTACTAGATACGAAATAGTTCCAGAGCTTGAGTTTTAAGTGAAACCGTGTTCTAAATAAACCCATTTGTATTCTTCTAATTCATTCACATCCCGAGTAGTTCTCGGAATTGAGTATTTTACATAGCGAACAAACGAAGGACACACGTTATCATCTACCATGGCAGCTTCCAAAACATAAACAGTTACTCAGAATTAGACAAGCGGTACAGCATCCACGCCTTATCCTGCTAGCAATTGAGTTCATGGACGAAATACGAGTTGGCGCTGTGAGTTTATACATGTTACGTTTCCACACGGAAAGGAATATTGTCGCACAACAAGCTCCTTCGCAATGCTGCAGAACAGCAATAAATGTGATGCAACGAAGCTTAACCTCGAAAGGTCAGTTTATATGACGCAAGCTATAAAGTGTTCGATATAAAACGAAAAGAAACGAAATGAAATAACTCTGTCAATATGCCAATACTAGGCGATATCGATATTAGAATTTCAATGCTAAAGCGTCAATATTCTGAATCTGCTAAAAATGTTCTATTATTTCCAATGATTAATCATCATGAAATAGGTATGCTGAATCACCTTCGTGTGCGACGTAAGTAATTTCAGAAAGTATATCTGCATTTTACTGTAGAATATATCAAATTTATTGATTAGTCCCGGGTTGTAAATTATTACTCGCTTTTTTCACACACTACCTGTAGGAGGATTACGAAAACACCTTCGCGTAATAATCAAAGACACAATTTTAAACTGAAATATTTTGGAGAACTCAAGTAATAGAATGCCAGGCTTCTGAATGAATTGTACCAGGATACTATAATTTGTTCAAAAGGGCACCAACTAAATACACTTTTCACCAAAGTTGTTTCAATAGGGCTACAACAAAGTTTTTCTCGATGCAACTTCACAACAAACGAACAAAATTTGCAACAGTGAAATACGCTCAGTCCAACCCATAAACGTGCCTTCATCCACAGCATTTAGACACAAAAGCAGAAAGCTAAATATGATTTAATGTAAAATGCGGGATGTACATTAACCACATATTTTTGCGAAAAGAAGATTTAAATTAAAATATAAAATGTATATTTTATTCATTTACTTCACTTAAAAAACACGCACGGGATAAAACTTCAACATGTCAGAAAATGAGAAAATAATGTCGCAAATTTAATCGAATCAAAGTACGATATACGAAAACCAATAACAAATACATTCAGGGATGTGTGGAAAATAAACTAAAATGGTGTTTCAAAAACCATGTAGTATACAATGCCCTAGATTTTCTAATCGTAAAAATATACACAATGATCCAAGATTATAGCACAGTTTACCTGCATGTACATTCGTATTTTTTAGAACATTCCGTGAACATACAACACCTAACTAAACACGAATGCCCAGTTATTAAGACCTTTTCGTGAAGTTCCATATGCATTACTCCAACACACGCCATCCGTTTGTTAACTCACTTGCAAGTAACGTTTATCTCACTCGCGCGAAGTTAGTCTTCTGACTACGTGACAACTCTACCTCGATATTGAGAAGGATACGTCTTCAAATATTTGCCAAAAATTAGCAAATAAATTATAGTCATGCAAATTTACACACGCTCAAGTAAATTGATGGAATATGTGAGAATCACACAACCACAATCGTTAGAAAAGCATGCATATTCACAACCACTAATACACACGTATAATATCGATTGAAGATTGCAGAGGTAAGGTACCAAAGATGCAATGAGTTGGCAATTTAACTGCAATGGGATAAAAATAACGCTGCACTTATTTGGATTCTCTCTCAACGAATGACAAATAGTGTAACTAAAGACACCGGCGCAATCATTTTTCACCTACTCGCTCTTTTCACGCTATCAAAATCAGTCGCTTTATCAACTCCATTCCCAAGGAACTTTTACACACATTAGATATCTACTTCAGAATAGCAGTAATTGAGAAGATATGTTCCGTGTATTGTACGTGACACATATATTAGAACCCATTACAAACATAGTTGAATTTACAAAAAGCATCATATGCAATTAAAGCTGATTTCTAAAGGAGTATGTCAGTCCACTCCAGACATTCTACTTGCAAAAATATGTATGTATATTTACAGATATGTACACAAATATCGAAGATGTTGAAGTATATGGACACAGTTGTATTGATTCTAAGAATTATAGAGTGAATGAAATCCCTCTCGAATATATAGTACCAGACATTACCTCTGACATAATATTAGCAAGCTACAGCATTCATAAACACACGTTTGCAGTAAGTTTCGCAAATTCTCCCTGCGCCACATATACTACCCACTCGACAGCCAGCACAAGCAATTAAACTATGGAATTTGACATTTTATTTTAACACTTAACAGAACACCGCAGGTATTATGACCTAAAAGCCAACCTTCAAGAATTCTATCAGTGCAGCTACATTTAAGTGGCACAAACACCACCCGGAGTTTCCGACAGAACACGTATGAATTTCTTACACAATGTTCTAGATATTGAAATCGCACAAACTTAATGCATTTGCATAGTGATACAATATCATATCACTCCGTTACTGATAAATGATAGTTGGAAGACTGTCACTTCTATAAATATAGTTTACAGTCATTCTGATATATTCATCAATAGTGAAATGGGATAGCACATATGTAAACACTTATGAGCAGTCATTTGATAAATATTAGTATGATGGAATAACCCGGTTAAGGAGTCGACATTTGCAAACAAGTGAACTTCTAACACAATATTCTAGACATTCTGAACATATAAAAATAATTGAATGGCGATTGAAAATAACATTGTTGATGCTGTCAACGCACTAAATATACTAAGGACACAGCGATTTTCACGTTTGCCTATTCTAATGATCTCATCCTATACTGGTCCATTCTAATTAAATTGAACTGTGCAAGACAATCTGGCTATCACTACCCGTTACAAGGTGAACTCCTTACAAAATATTCTCCATATGGGATTCATAAAAGTAGTCAGAATCACATTCAGATCGTATTACTCGGGTATCGATGCAGGTATCATTAAATTTATCTGAATACTCTAGCAGCCCAGTTTATACGAAATTACTTGGACATATTCTTCAATTGCACCTACTCAGTTCAAATGGGACAATACCCTCAGTAATAATGAACGAAGTCTGAGTGCCAAAATTTGCTTCATGTGTTTGATATACGTGAGTCTCTGTTGACTGTGGGAATCAAATACGAAGGCCTATTGCTCTCATCAGTGGTGCCCGAACCTCTTCCCGGCGTATTGAGAAGTTAGCACTCGCAAAACAGGCAATGGACCGCGTGTTATCTTACAGTCCCAACCAAATTCATCCCATCCCATCCCATCAAATGGATATCAATACACTCCACAATGAAATCAACCCACAGGGTTCTAAATGCCTTTCAATCATTTTTTCAAGACCCTTGATTCATTGAGCAAATACTGAGGTGGCCCTTGTTTAGCTTCTAGACATCAATGTAACTTCAGTACCTGCGCACGTTCCCTTGAGCTCTGTGGGGTGATAGTGGGGAATTTCGTAACATCGTCAACAGTTCCATTAAAAAATCACTCCTCATGGTTTTGTAGTAGTGGACCGATTCCTTCACGTGGGGAGTGATAAAAAACATACAAAATATGAAGCCTATTTGACAGTGCCAATTAGTAGTGTTAACAAATTTTAGTTAACAGCAAATATTAGTGTTAACAAATTTTCCCAAAAACATTCGTTAGCTTCTATCAAAATTAAACTTAATGTATTAAGAGGAGGAGAAGCAGGAATTCCCGAGCTGTACAAAAATATGCAGAGAAAGCTCTTCTTCACCCACAGGTCACGCAATTTCATAACAGCTGTTGACGTTAAATAAATACGATCTTTTAAAAACACAATCGTGTGCTTCCAGGAAAGCCACCGCCTTAGATGGCTCTGAGCATCAATCGATGTCACTGCAATGCCTCTGACCGAGATATCCTAGGATTCGAGACCCGACGTGGCAAGAATTTCGACGCTGTTCGAAGATCGAATTTAGCAGCTGTCTGGAGGAGAATCCTAGGGGTTGCCTGCTCAGATCGGTAGTTTCCGTGGTTCTCCGATCAACACCAGGTGACAGTCATAATAAACGGGCCACGAACCGCGCGCGATATTTCCTTCCTCTTCTTTGCCCTATCCCCACCCCTTACACACACGCACACACTCTACACGAAGACACATGTAAGGAACCAGGCAGGAGGTTAGAGATTATCGCGGCTGGGATGTCGCCCGGCGATGGGAGTTACCTGGTTGGGGAAACCCCGTCAAGAACTCATGTAGGTCGGCACCGGATCTCACCATCGAGCGCGGAAAAATTACCGCTATCTCACGCAATTAAAAACATACACTACACTTACAGGATCAACGACCTTAGCAGTTGACGCTCCCGGAATCACTTATCAATCAAGCGATGTATCAATCAAACAATCAAGTGATGTATCAATCAATCAAGTGATGTATCAATCAATCACTTATCAATCAAGTGAAGCCGCGCCAGCGAGCGCCGTCCTCCTTACCCAAGCGCGCAGCGAGTCCGCGAGGGCGGCGGCGGCCTCCACGAGGCGCCCTCCGCCCGCGCTGCGGTCCTTCATGGCGGCGCCTCCTCCGCCTCCGCCTGCGCCTGCGACCGACCGCCTGGCTCCGCGCGCCCGCCCGCACTGGAGGCCCTCGCCGCCGGCCTCCGCCGCCGCGGAGGAGGAGGAGGCTGCGAGCACCGGACCGCCTCCGCCGCCGCCCCCACCACGCGCCGCGCGCTCGCGCCCGCACTCACACACTGGTCCGAAACGGGTGCGCGGAGCGAAGCGGCGGAAATTATTATTGGACATCAACATGCGGCGCGTGGGATTGCGGGTTTTTGTGGATGTCTGAGGTGTATACAAACTGATGGACGGAATAAGCTGATACGAATTGCCTGAAGGTCGATCGGTCGGTCGGTCGATGGAGACAAATACGGAGAGACTGATGTATGCAAACGGATATTGACAGGCAGGCAGGGAGACACAAGAATAAAGGGAGGGAAGACAACGTCATATGGACGCAGGAAAGGACGAATGGACAACGAACAAACGAAATAAAATAGGCAGATCGAAGTTTTTGAAACGGACGTACTTTCGGTACAGAGATTCTATCATTTTGTCCAAATCTTAAAATATGTGTATTGCACAATTACCATATGTTTATCTCACAATACAAAAATACGCACTATAAAATTATCTGGAAGGTTTCCAAATATTATACTCTAAAGTCGCAACTTACTTATCAGTTCCATCCAAAAACCTTAATAGAATTTTCTAAACTGATAGCGGGCAAACGGGCCGCATTATGTGACGCTAAAGCTGCCACGTATATTAATCGTCTACGGGTCTTCGAAGGTGAAGAAGAAGAAGATGATGAAGGGGAAAACTTAAGAAAAAAAGAGGAAAAAAGAAAAACTAAAGAGGGAAAAGGAAAAACTAAAGAGGGAAAAAGAAAAACTAAACAGGTAAAAAACAAAACAGGAAAAATAGGAAAGAAAGAACAAAACGAAAAAGAAAGAAAATAAAAAAGAAAAACAAAGAAAACAAGAACAAAGGTAAGAAAAATAAATCAATGAAAAACAAAATAAGGGGAAAAAAGAAGACGCTCTTTCGATGACAGTTCGGCCCACTGTGTGGTCGTAGTGGTGGCGGCGGGGCGGCGGAGGCGCAGGGAACCGCGCCTCACCTGGCCGAGGCCGAGGCCGCATTCGCCGCCGCCGCCGCCGCCGCCGCCGCCGCCGCCGCGAGCGATAAGCGAAGCGCGCGCGACTGGCGCCACCACGCGGCTGCCCGGTGAACGACCGAGAACCAAGAGGACGGGAAGGGGGCGGGGCAGGAGCTGGCAGCTGGGCACTGTGGGGCATTCCTCGCTGCCTCGAGGCGGGAGGAAGATACGTTCAAGTGGCATGAACGCATGGTTGAAGACGGATGGACAGACATGAATGGATGGTAGCTGTGGTGAACTGAAGGCGGTCGAACGAAGAGAATATTGCGTAAGAAAATTGCCCTAAATGAAACTAAACCGATCACACAGAAGTTGTTGTAACGCAAGAAAAATATCAAGAGTATGAAGGAATGAAAACCTCGTCGTTTTATATCTTAAGTTTTTATTTTATGTTAGTTGTAATAAAGTGCGTTTAACCACATGAAGGTAGGGCTGTTGACACTCGCCCATATTCTGAACGAGTGCGGTTTTAACTTCATAACCCAACAAGTGTGATTATGTAACATTAACTTTTCTCGACACACTAATGTCAATCAAGTAACTACACAAAGTTCATATATTTTTTTTTGTTTAGGCAATTTCAGAGAAAGAAATATTGACTAACTTCACATCTGCATGCTAAACGGACCCTGTACGGGAATAATAAACTAGTAATAAATTAGTAAACGCGTGCCATCGTAGTCCCTCATTAAACATTTCACTCGTGCAGTGAAACGCAGGTAAACTCAATTGTAGCATTAATAATAATTATTATATTTGCAGTAAATTCCCATGTTTAGGAAATAGCTGGTCGACCTCAATGACGTATTTCACGAACGCAGTGTCAACTGGGATTTCACTCTAAATTTGGACACCTGGCTTTATTATTTACGCTTGAACGTTGCATATGAAATTTACACTTGCGAAATGAAAACACAATTTCCCACCAACCTCTCTCTATTACGTTGTAAAACGAATGCTTGCAGCGGGAACGGAAGCTTCCGATCCTGGCAAATTGCTTCCCTCCGTACGTTTCACCTGTACTGGTTGTTAAATAGTAAAAATAATGTGTTGAACCTTTTCGTATGGTGCGGAAAATCCTTATTTTCATATGTTGCTAATTATGCTTGTAGGTATCTTTATTCTAATATTCATAAAGCGTTCGCTTTCTAGAGCTCCAGGATTGGTACACTTCTTTTCCAAACGTCAGATACAATTTTACTGTTTTTGACAATAAAAACGGAATTGCACAGATGTCGTAGTTTACCGTGTTTGGTGTTTCCACCTCATCAGCCAACTGCATCTTCTCCCCTTCTCCATCTGAAGGAGTGTAACAAAACTATACTCTGAGAGTATACCCGTGAGAGTAAGAACAACCGTAGATTCGAACCTTGAAAAAAGATCGAGAACAAACTGATTATATTCGCGAATATTATTTCCGTGCGGCTGTGACCACAGACGCCCGTGTTTTCTCAGGTTGTGTGGAAAAGCTGTCACATCTTCTGAGCATATTTGGATCGGTTGAATGATAGATTGTGAGTGACCCCAAGCCCGTCAACTACTAGTCATTCGTCCCGTAAGTGCAGTGTATGTTTTTTCCTGGGGAGGTGGCGGTGATCTTCCCCCGTTGGATGGCAAGATCCGGCGCCGTCCCGCCGTCGGCTAACACGGTTTCCCGCAACCAGGTATCTCCCACCAGCGGGGCACCGCCCCAGCCGGGACAAGCTCTAAGCTCCCGACCGGTCTCTCGGCATGTGTGGTAGTGTAGTACATGTTAGCGTAAGTGTGTATAAGGGGAGAAAGTAAGACACGGAAGAGGTGAGAAAGATCGCACGCGGTCCGTGGCCCGTTTGTTAGGGAACTGCTCTGGCATTCGCCAGGTGTTGATCGGAAAAAACACGGAAAACCAATTAGATCATCCGCCCGCTAGAATTCTCCTCCACACAGCGGCCGAAACAACCTAGCTGACAAGCTAGAGTCGAAAATACTGCCACTGTCGGGCCTCGAACCTAGAACTTTCCTGTCAGAGGGACTGCAGTGACATCAGTTGATGCTCAGAGTCACCTGTCCCGGTGGATCGGCTGAAGTTAGTTCTGAGCCAGCATTGCCGCTGTCTCTGCAGCGACTCTGACCGGGAGGTTCTAGGTTTTGATTCCGACGATGGCGAATTTTGGACACTAGTTACTTAGCTAAGTCGAGTTCTGGCGCTGTCTGGAGGAGAATTCTAGAGGCCTTCTGCTCTGATCGGTATTTTGTCGTGGTTTCTCCGACCAACACCAGGCGAATACCAGAGCAGTACCCTAATAAACGGGTCGCGGACCGCAAACGAGTTTTGCTTCCTCTTCCTTAATCTATCCTTTCCTGTTACACACTCGTCCGTACATGCAGAACACTACCACACATGTCGGAAGACCAGTAGAAACTTAGAACTTGCTGGTAAGGCGGTGCCCTGAAGTGAGAGATCGCTGGAGGCGGAAATTCCCTGCATGCCGACATGTAGGTCAACGCCAAATCTCAACATTCAGGGTGGAAGAAACCCCTCCAGCCCCGGGATAACACGCTCTCTACACCAACGGGACGGATTCATAGTTGTGTCCAGAAACCTAAATCAACCAACCCAGCATCTCTGGACCCATTTAGCTGGCCAACGGTGCGACGTCGATACTGGGTGCTGCAGTAGAAGTAGAAAGAGTATTTTTTAACAAACAGAACATATGTAGAATGCGCGTTTGTTATAAGTAGTAGCGACGCCAGTCAGCCAATAAAATCGTATGAATTTGGTGTAAAATGCTTTGAAAATTTTGCGTTGGCAAGACTCAAGAATGTTATACGTTAATCGCAGAGGCCGAAGTCTGGAGCCTCACCGTGGACTTGGAAATGCACGAGGCAACCGCGTAAAATTGGCTGAATAATATAATTTTTTAATGAGCTTTACTAACAAGCTACAGCCTCCTACTTAACATGTACAACTTTTCTGAATAAACAACCATTATGCAGCGCTTTCCACACGTGCTATATTATATATTTGCTTAAAGAGTGGTGAGGGCGTGTTACCAATGATTATCATGGTGGTTCAAATAGTTACAATTAGTAGAAGTTACACGAAAGTTTAAAAGCAATCTACATTTTGGTGTAAATTGCGTTGGAGAGTTTGCTTTGGCTGAACTCATGGATATTACATGTTAATTGCGGAGATCAAAGGCTGGAGCCTCACCGTCAACTTGGAAACGCCCGAACGAATAGCGTAAAATTGGCCGAATAAAACTGACGATTTATTACTACGCTAACTTCACCCTCATATTTAACACGAAATTAACACATACAACAGTTAATGTACTTTACAACGCATCCCACGCGACTCTCGACTCCAATTTACCCACATGTTTCAACCGTTTTCAGATAAATAGTACTCAAGCACGGGGACATTGGGCACGGCGATTTTTATTTCGATGAAATAACTTAACCCAACTACCGTACTACGTCCAACACTTCGAATTCGCTCCCATTATACAGCGGTCGCTGGCCCGTGCTGCAGGCGCCTGTCGAGTGCTCTTGTTGGAGGAATGCTCGAGTGTCGAAGTGCCGCTGCTGGCAGCCTGCCTCCGCGCACCTTCCGTGTGGCGATGCATTGTGATGGCTGCAGCGCCCAACTTCCCCGTTACCCAGACCGTTGTTTACACACGTTCAACCACGATTCTGCAACTATTGCCTCTAATTTGGTGGCTGAGATTTCCTCGCAGATGTTATTTTAATTTCGACGACCTACTTTGAAACCGATTTCTATTATAGCTTACTAGCAAAACACCCGGCGTTGCCCGGGCTTTCTTCATTTTCAATCCTTGAGAATGAGGAAAAGATCAATTTTATGCAAACCACGATGCTTAATATTATTTTTAATGTAATTGGTTCAAATGTTAATAAAATACTATAACTTTCTTTCATTTTATTTTACAACATTAGACTATTAGATGAAATTTTTCTAATCTTATGCACCGCTACTGACCTCTAGCGAATAAATTAGGTACCGGTTGTGCTGCAGCACTACTGGGCTCTGGCGGAATATATTAGGAACCACGTTCTCCAAGCGACAGTCGAAAATTGGTCGCGGTGCATCTACAAACATATTATTTAAATTATTCATTTTGCGCATTTGAGTTGTGTCAGTCTTTACCAAACTTTGCAAAGACACTGCGACAATCCTAAAGAAGAGCCTGTGAAAATTTCATATCTACTCATACGCTACTTTTTGTGGTATCGATGACGATTACACGTCGTTGAATTCACTTTTATTAGTATAGATTCCTTATGGAGATCCCAGTCTGCTTGCTTCGTAGACCGAGTTTACGCATCCCACAATGGGAGATCTTGGAGTTAAGAAGGAGAGTCAACCCATCCCACTAATGAAAAATCCTAGAGGCTAAATTTACCGATCGATTTCCAAGGTTTTCTTCCGTCAATGCCCAGACATGACGGAGCAGTATGCTACACAACGGGTCACATACCACCCGCTATTCTTATTTTTCCATCTTTTCTTTCATTCCCAACACCAATAAAAATCTCCATATAGGTCCACGTAGATGTAGAACCACTACGACCAAACTGCGTGACACTGGGTGACAGGATGAAGTTCAAATTGAACTGTTGCGCAACACAAAGTATTCCAACTGACACAGCATCTGCATATCTCGCAACGCGCGTTGGGCTTGTTTTCCCCGTAAATGTTATACTGTTTCCGTTAAAGTTCTACGAACGCGTCCTGGAATGGCAAGCATTTGTATTGGAGGAAGAAACCATGGAGGATGAAATTGGAGGAAAACATTCTATAGAAAATCGCGGCAGGTAAAAAAAACTGAGAGGTAAAGTATTTATAAGTAAAATACAATAGATTAAAAAAATAACACAAAATATGCATTTTATAAAAGAAGAAAAAAATATTTATGACAAATAAAGTTTTTCACGAGTTAACGTTCAGGCCTTTCGTTGGATAACTTTAATATAATGTCACATAACACAGCAGATTACACAAAATAATAAACTACTGTAAAATCACTCAATGTTTCTTCATGAACAATGAAGCCATACGAGCTGATATTTGCAATAAGACAAATCAAACGTAAATTTTACAAGAAAAGAATCGTACACAAAACATTCAATTTGTTTAGAATGTCATTAATATTTTGTGCTAGTTCTAATTACTAATGAACTAAAACGAAAAATTTGACTTTATATCGATTTTTTCTACATCCGAATTCTGTGTGCTGTGGGATCAAGCAATTTCGATTAATTTATAAAAGAACCTGTTCAATGCAGATACAAATGAATGTTTATCTTTACTGCTCCTCAATGCCAGATCCTGATCAGTGTTGTATGGTTCCATTTATCTCAGAAAGTTCTGTAAGCAAGATCAATGCTCCAATGTCTTTCACCATTGACTTTGGGCTATCCGAACTCAAACCTTAATGTTATAAAAAAAGTGCCGGAAGCATATACAGAACCAAACAAGAACATCCCCTCTTCGCAAAATGTCGCGTCCACTGCACTATGCCTCTACGGAGCATCGAATCCCCTTGAAGCTGCCGGCAGTCTTCCATTGCGGATGACCTGAATATCACACTCGTGCGTTGTGTTACGTACGAAGCGGCAACAAAAAACCCACAGAGCACGTGCAGCGTGGGTTCGGAGCCGCGGCAATGGTGCCAATTCGAGGGTCATGACGTCACGGCTTAAAAAAAGAGTGGCAGAGCGCGAAACGGCCCGATGCTCCCAAACAGTTGCCTGCAACGCCGCAACCGGAACAGTTTCCGCTTTCGTCTTTCCTTAGTCATCGTCTCCGGAAGTACCATTGATTAGCAATGTTATCTATACGATAACATTTTTTACTGTCAATCTCATCCTCATGTCAGTCTTTTTCATATTTCTACTTGAATTTCGAACGATGCCATTCAAAAATATTAATTCCACTATTTTTTGTATGGTTAATGTTCTGTTAAATTGTAAAAATCTTATGTTACAAATTGAAAATTATTAACAAAATTTTGAAAACAAATTTTGTAATGATTATATTATTGATATAAAATAAAAATTAGCATTCAAACATTAATCCAAATGAATGTTGTGTTTAATTTTTTTAAATTTGTTAAAGATATATTTAACTTCGAAAGAGGAGGCGTTTGAAATTCATGGAAGGGGCGACCGCATATGTATTTTACAAAGTGGAGGGAACTCGTAAGATGACGGTCGATTTTTCATTTTGCAAAATTAATATTCCTACCTTTCTCTCAAATAAACCCCAAATAATATTGAGAAGCAAAATCAACTTGTTTTCTTTTCAGCTAATGTATATTTACAAACATACAAGAAACGCAAATATTGCTACCAGTTTCCATAATAATGCGTGAGGGAACAGAGCTTTTAGCGATGTTTATACGTCTCTCTCCTCATATTGAGGTGAAATTACTTTTTAAAGGAAACTATACATACTATATTCCAATATACTATGTCGGCGGTCGTGAAATGTCAAATCCAATAGTATACTATTCTAGTCTTTCTAAATATAGTTTTAACAAAGTACCTCTAAATATCTAAATATATCTCCACGAATTGTATTATATCAATAGAATATTGACAGATACATATATTTCATATATCTACGAATATTTATTTTCTTAGGTATATTAAAAAATTGTTTGCAATTTTGGATTTTTTAAATGTGTTTTCCGTCTTGGAGGCTGGCTAAGAAAGACAACCAACGCTCGCTCGAGGCAAGGTACTTCGAACAGCGGTCCGACAAAAATCACCTTAACCACCATCCAACATGCTGCCTTTCCCTTCACTTGCAGATTTCACCAGTCACCAAACCCTCTAACATCACCGTCACCACGGTGCTCGACGATTATACATCGCCTTCACGCCCGTCTTCAGGTCACGCCTGCCCGTCCGTCCGTCCGCCTGCCCGTCTTGCAATGGGGTGGGGTGGGGCGACAGGACTGCGCGGTCCTTCTGCTGAAATGCTGCGTTCGGGGGCTGCAAAAACATTTCCCGGAGCTCTGGTCTCCTCGAAATCCATCATAGGCCTCAGAAGCTGTAGAGTCTCGCAACGCCGCGGTCGCCGGTGCTGCACAGTGGTTCGTAACCCACAAAAACAGCGATACAAACAAAATAGTACGCAAAAAAGCAAAGAACAGCTATAGGAAAATTCAGCTTTAAGAATAGGAGCATTGATGACTAGAACAATTTACTTGCAGAAGTGCTAGTGACCCTTCCCAGAAGCACGCGAGTTCGAGAGCTCTTAAGACCACAAGCGTAAGTGTACGGTGGTGTGCAGTGAAGGTCGACTAAAGTGCGGGCGAAGTCCGATGTATATACACCGTTAATGAATAAATTACTGGTTACAGACGGGAGATGCAGGGATGTGAAATAAAGAGATGTGTACTTAGTAGATGACCACATCTTAACTATTTTTTATACTTGTCTATTTTGTTTTTATTTTATGTTTGTTTATTTGCATTTGTATTATTTATCTTTTCTAATATTTGTATGTATTGTTTGTTCTAATTTTAATTTTTGTATTTTTTATTAACTGCCACCGAGCGTACACACATTTATAGTAATAAATTATTATTATTATCATTATTATTATTATTATCATTATCATTATTATCATTATCATTATTATCATTATTATCATTATTATTATCATTATTATCATTATTATTATTATTATTATTATTATTATTATTATTATTATTATTATTATTATTATTATTATTATTATTATAGAAGTGGAGTCCAAAATGAATTTACTTCCAAAGGGACGTATTTTTTTTCTTCACAAAAGTAACATATTCAAATTCAGTCTTATACTTCAAGACGAATTTTACTCTTTTCGGATACCTTTTAAGATAGAAAAAACGCAATTTTGAACGTGAGTTTTATTAACACGATGGAAAGTATCTTACGAATTTATTGACACGTAAAACTAGAAAACAAACGGAAACGGAGATGCGACTCTTTGGAAACAATCTCTTCACTTACTCCAGCATCCTCAGATTTTCAAAATTTACTTATTCCATACCTACAAAATTAGTACATTTTTGAAGCTACAAAACAATGCCTTGCGTTTTTCCACCTACTAAGTTCCAATATGAGGTACAAGAACCGCCAAAAACACTCAGAATTCTAATAAAGAGAATGATTAGCCATATATTTCAACATTTTCAAAACATTTTGTGGCTCAAAATAGGATTGGTGTCTCACATACAGAAATTGTCTATAGAAATTGCTTTACTTTTCCTATTTGTAGTAAAAAAAAGCGGAGAGTGATGAAGTCATTTGCAAATCGAATTTGGACGATTCAAATTATAAACTAATTAATGTATCTTCAAGTTATATAAAGCAATCTTTTACCCAAAGAGAGAATAACTGGAATATTTGTTACGCATCTCAGTAGTCATTTCGGACAAAACTATGATGTGTTGTTTCATGTTCCATGATGTGGTTTGAGTGGTGGTACAGATAAGGAATAGGTCAGGCAAAATGGGAGAACAGCCTAAAAATTGCTTCGCCCACCACGTATTCTCTATGGATCGACTAGGAATTAAGACCGGTACCCATATGTGGAAGATGAGATCAACACTATAGGTTGCCCTTCAAATATCCGACAAGTGGAAAATAATATACTTTCGATTTAAAATCTGGCAGACTATTAACAATCACCAGTTATTGAGTAAATATTGTAGGCTTATAGGTACACTAAAAAAGTGGGGAAAATACCTTCAAAAATTGTCTCAATATTTTATCTTTTCAAACTGAGTTAGCACAGAGTCATAATTGCTGGAGTCCCTGCTCTGACCTAAGCTTCGAGTCCCAGCGGTGACAGATTTTTGATACTAGCTTCATAAGTCGAATTCAGCGGGAATACTCACAGGAGGATAAATCCTAGTCGAATGTTCTGATTTGTAGTTTTTCGTGTTTTCACCCATCAATACCCGGGGAAAGCTGAATAAGTACCGTAACATACAGGTCGCGAACCGCACACAATCTTTCCTTCCTATTCATTGTCCTATCATGTCCTATTACACACACAGACACTCACACATATCTGCATGCATGCCCTGCATTACTGCACAAGACAAGAGCTTAGAGCTTGGCCTGCTGGAGTAGATACCTTGAGGCGAAAAGTTATGAGGAAAATACGAAAACAGTTGAATGATACTTCAATTTCTCTTATGGGCGGTATTATGAGAAGAATTATGAAAAGTCAAGTTAACAAGTAGTTAATTAGTAAGCAGGTAAAATCCGAATTATTTAAATTAGATAAAAAAAATATTGTACGTACCACGGGCGTTAAGTGGTTCTAATGATCTCGGGTGACAAAAGCCCTCGTGCCAAAGACCCTCCCGCTATTTGTCGCTACTCGCTCATTATAACCCTTATAGTGCCATTAGTGCATAAATAACTATATGTTTGCATTGACGCTTTTCGTCCATTAGTGACCACTGCGCGTCGTCGCCGCCGGGAAAAAGAGTTCGCGTGTAGAGGGAGTTGGGTCTCGCAGAAAGAAACGTCGCGGCAGGGCATAAAAGGAAGAACAAGGCTTCGGATGCCCGGCTTTCGGATTTCTTAAAGGATCGTATTCCGTGAGTTGTAAAATACGTGACTTTTTCGTCACACCTTTCATCGTACCGACCGCGGAGAGAAATACACTTTTCGTCCGTGGAGGAAGGGAATTTTGACGGACACAGAATGCTGACAGCAAGGTGTAATGTATTAAGAAACCTAATATTTCATGAAATAATTTTGTCATAATAAAATTAAAAGACGTCTCTTAAAGCTATCCTTTTGCGTGACTTCTCATAAAGGAACACACGCTTTGAAACTTCATTCTGTGGATTAGCATAAACCACTCTTATAATGACTGATGTTAATATATAACTAGCTTTATATTTGTACTTCGTAAGGTTGAAATGTATTGCCAATTAACTGACGAAGGAGAGCAAGCGTATAATTTCTCGCTTTTCTGGGAATATATGCCAGTCCCCACATAATCATTGGTTATATTTAGTACATTCACGTGAATCCCAAATATTTGGTCGAAAATAAAATTTTGTGATTATACGAAAAGGGGAAGTTATATTTACCGTTAGAAGGCAAAACATTCTAGCATCTGCTGCTCTACGTATCGACCGAAAATTAAACGAGAAGTCTCGAAAGAGGGGTCAATGATCCAGAAGTATAAACGACACACAACGAACCCACAGTTGCCTGCGATTCAACCAGACATCGACTTGTATCCATCAATGGTTTATACCTTCACAACTCCATTTTCATTACATTTAAAATTGAACTCGAGAACGTCAGCGAAAGTCAGGGCGAACGAATTTCCATGCTATTTCCTTTTCATATCTCAGGCGTTCTTTGACCTTTCCGTGGAAGATTTCGTTCGGCAGCCCCCCCTCCCCCCCGTCTGCGCGAGTCGGGCGCTTCCCGCTGTGTACCCGACGCTCAAGCCGCGGAATATTGCGTGGGCGGGGGAGGGGCACGGTGACGGTGGCGCTCTGAAGACGCACCGGGAGAGGTGGCTCAGGGCACCAACTGATGACACTGAAGTGCCTCTGGCCGGGAGGTTCTAGGGTTAGAGTCCTAACGGTGGTAGGGTTTTCGACAGTAGCTAGATGGATAGGTCGAGTTCAGTCGCTGTCAGGAGATGATTTCTAGCGGCCGGCTGCTCTGATCGATAGTTTTCCGTGGTTTCTTTGATCAATAGCAGGCGAATACTGGAGCAGTACGAAGGGGCCACGGACCGCTCGCGATATTTCCTTCCCATTCCTTGTTATATCCTCACCCCTTACTTACACACCGTTACACTTACATGCACTTCACTACCCCGCATGCCAGGAGACCGGCCGGGAGCGTAGACCTTGTCTGGGCTGGGACGGTGCCCCCCCGCGCCTGATTGTGCGAAATACCTCGTTGGGGAAAACCCCGCAAACCGACGCGTAGGTCGCAGCCGGATCTCACCACCTAGCTGGGAAAAATTGGCGCCACCTCCGGTACCCTTTTTTTACGGGACTATTGATCTTAGCCGTTGACGTGCACGAAATCACTCATAAGTAAATCAGTCCAAGACGGAAGACCGGCCGCCTTCGGTAGTCTTCGTTCCCCTCTGGGTAGATCTCCTTTGCCTGTTAGCCTGGTAAAGTCCTAGAGGCTAGGTACTTGCTCCTGAAAAGGCAAACCCATCTGCCTTCAGGCAGAGCTCAGAAACTCACACTTTTCATGGTCAATCCAAGACACCTGCGTCAAGAAGAGTTGATATATGCATATTCGGTGGCCACTCCAGAACCGTAGCTCGGGTGCAGAGAGCTAAATGGGGCTCCATTGGCCATTGCCGTCTGTATTGGTGGTCGGTGCATGTTCTTATTCGAGGCTCTTGGCTTCGGAGGTTCCGGTGTAGCGCACAGTTGCCACAGCCTGGCTTTGCCCCCGAACCTGCCCGAACGAGCCGCGAACTATCCATGTGTATAGGGTGGACACTCATTTCTTGGAACAAATTTCCCTGTCGTTTGCCGATTTTCTGGAGCAATAAAAAATCATGATAAGATTTGTAATTTCACACCACTGCCAGAAATATTAACGTTACCTGATACTAATTGGTTAGCTCTCTTATTTCCCTCTAACACAGTACTAATTAGCAATATTTCTTTCACAAATACAAATTCAACAAAATATAACGTTGTGCTTATTTTTACGGAATAATATCCAGTTTTATAACCATCTCGAAATTTTTACCGACTTTTAAAAATGCTTGGAAAATTCCCTCATTTTTCCACGACTTTTCCAGAGAAACGATACACACTGATTTTTTTCAGTTTTGAGTGTATTTCAGAAATTGGCCACTTTGGGGGATGTGACCACAGCACGGCATACAGCGAATGCCAGGTTGAAGCCGGAATCGCGCGCTAGCTCCATAGCAGGAAGCACTGCGACGCAGCTGCCAACGCAAGGCCCAGCGACATTTCAAGGCGCCTGCGCTAAGTAATTGTGCAGGGGCTGCCGTAAAAAGAACTCTTAGACCGTTTTCGAGCGCCGTTTTAATAAGCGGCGTTCATAAAAGGGAACGCGTGTGTCGACGACGCTAATGAAATCTTTTGAAAAATAATTAACGGGTTCATGGAAACGCAGCGGGCCAGAAAAGTCGAGATTTCAAATGGGAATTTTATTAACAAGAACATGCCCTACCTTGGTGTGAAGCAGATTGCCTGGTCATGACCACCAGGCTGAGAGTCAGCACTGGTGCTGTCTCTGCAACGACTCCGATCCGGAGGTCTTTGGGATCAGCTACTGACGGTGGCAGATATGCTACAATAGATACAAATGTATGAATGCCCTTTGGGACATCAGCTCTTTACGAGCTAAGGCCTACCAGCGGGGTCTCGGCCTTGCGGCCATGGGTTGTGAGGTACGCGTGGGGGACTAAGCGATCACTACGCCGTATCTCTGGTCTTCTCAATCTAAGTGAGATGCATAAGTGAGTGAGTTACACAGCAACGTTTACTGGGACATTGCAAGGGAAGCGCACAGTTATTTTTTGCCCCGACCGGGAATCGAACCCGGGGATGCGCCGTGGAAAGCGAGCACGCTACCCAACGAACCACCGAGAGCTGACAATAGATACAAAAGCTAGGTTAAAATTAGTTTTTTTGTGCTCTAAACTGAATTCTGCCCGCCGGAGATAGAGTGCTCGGTAGTTTCCGTATTTTTTTCAATCAACACCAGCCCAATACTGGAGCAGTACCCTAAAAAATGGGTCACGGTGCGAATGCGATTCTTTTTTCCTCTTCTTATGTTAGTCTTATCCTCTTCCCTCACTCACACACTTACATGAGCAATACACGCACAGATGTCAGGAGTTCGATCGGAAACTTGGAGCTTGTTCCAACTGGGACGGTGCCCTGCTGGGAGAGGTACTTTGAGGAGGAAATACCAGCAAACCGAGTAACAGGTCAGCGTCGGATATCACCATCTAGCGGTAGAGAAGAAACCCCAATTCCCGGATAATACATTCACAACACTATTGGGAATGATGACAGTAGCAGTTGACCTGCCAAGAAAAAATATCAATGAATCAATCTGGTCATGACCGTGTGAACGAGCAAATGTTTATGAATGTACTATTAAACAGATCTTTGAAGAGAAACAACAGTAGTTAAAATTCTATGATACAATATACTGAGGATATATTAGTCAAAACATATAGATGACGTGAAAACAACTATAAATTTAAAAGAGTATTTCAAACCCATCGAAACTAATTATTACGGAAGTGTTTTCCTTCTTAGATATGACTCTTCTAATAATTCGTTTGTTCTATAAACATTTCATTACATCACGAATAGACTTTATTTCGTGATATGATGATAAAACAACAACCTTCAAAACATTAAATGACTAGGCCAAATATAACGATTCAAGACAGACAATAGACGAAACAAAACTAAACCGAAACAGTGTTGTAAGGTGACGTGTTCCATGCTGTTACACATTTCCTAAAAACGCAACGTGACGCAAAAAACAAAACAAAACAAAAAAAGCCTCCCGGCCCAGCCTTCCAGAGCACAGGCCGTTTGCTGGAAAACTGCGCAGCGCGTTGGAGCCCGAGCGGAACCACGCTTACGCCATATCTCTCGCCCGCGCCGCGCGCGACGCCGCACAGCACAGCACAGCCCCGCGCCGCCGTCCCTGAGCTCGTCAGCTGCCCAAGCGCGGCGCCCGCCTGCTGCCCGGCCGCGCACGCCGGAACGGACGGACGGACGGACGGACGGACGGACGGACGGACGGACGGACGGACGGACGGACGGACGGACGGAACGACAACGGCGGACGGAAGGAAGGGGGAGCACACGACGAGGCGGGGCTGAGAGAGAGAGAGAGAGAGAGAGAGAGAGAGAGAGAGCAGGACGGGGATGAGAGAAAAAAAGCCGGGGCTGAGAGAGGGAAGTCAGGGTTGAGAGAGCAGGACGGGGATAAGAGAGGAAAGACGGGGCTGAGAGAGGAAAGTCGGGACTACGAGAGAAGGACGGGGCTGAGAGAGTAAAGTCGGGGCTGAGAGAGCAGGACGGAGAAGAAAGTCGAGGCTGAGAGGGTGCACGGCGGTGATGAAAGGGAAGTCGGGGCTGAGAAGGGGCAGGGCACGGATGAGAGAGACGTTGAGATTGAGAGTAGGCAGGACGAGGATGAGAGAGAAAAGCCGGGGCTGAGAGGGGGCAGGGTGGGGCTGAGAGAGGAAAAACGTGGCTGAGATGGGAGGGGGGATGAGGGTGGCAAGGTGGGGCAACAGTAGAGCGATGGAGCTAAATTGTGCGAGACATGGATGGAAAACTTGGTGCTAAGAGGGACGAAAAGGGAGAGGAGTGTGGAAAAAACGGAGGAACAGTGCTGAGAGGGGCAAAGGGGGTTGATAAAGGAAGGGACACGACGGGTCGGTGGGGAGAAAATATTACAAGAAGAGCCACAAAAAATTTAAGAGGAGGGGTGTGGGGGGCAGGGTTACGCAGAGAGGAACACGAGTAGACGGAGACAAGAAGAGAGAAAAGTTGTGAGAGATAGGGCGAGAAGGGGCATTGGGAGGGTTGGTAGAGAGAGGAGAGGCTTGGGAGTAGGAGAAGGGTGAAGTAAGAAAGCATAGGAGGGAGAGAACAAGCAGAGATAATTTGAGATGTAGCAAGGGGTGATATTAGAGAAAAAGAGTATAGAGCGGGAATTGATGAGAAGGGAGAAGGGCAAGGGGCAAGAGACAACGAGAATGAAGATGAGGAGTTATGAAAGGAACTGAGTGTGGAAAGGAAGCAAATGAACACGGGGAAGAAACGATTGATACGACGGGGAACGGTCAGACACGGGAAGTTACAGAGAACGGGGAGAAATGTTATATATTTAGCAGAAAGAGTGAATATCGGAGAATTTACAAATAAAGACTCAACATACTGTAAATAATTCGTCTAGATCATCACAACTGTAAACTAGGTAAACGCAGACTGTAAAGTAACAATTAAGTACTATTAAGAGTCTTACGATTTTATTTTTATCAGTGAAATTGTGGGTACATTTAAAACATCGCCAGTTAAGAAATTTTTTGTTTCATTAGGAACACATGGATTGATTAAATACAAAATAATATACATTTAATGTCCAATGTTCTCAATTCCAGTTCCTACTCCTACAATCTCGAGAGCTGCTTGCTGCCAACATTAACTTACAAAAGTACTATTAAAGTTATGAAATCAGTACCTAGACCTTGAGATACTCCATATTTGATACGAATGTCAAGCGCATTAACCCATCAATTAGATTTATGGAAATATATTAACCTACCTTTCCGTTTATGGAAAATCTGCATGAAAGAAAAGTGGACACACGACTGCAAGCGACACCTACTTCCTTTTTTTCTTCTACGAATCAGAGGCGAAACGGCGATGCTGAAAAGGGCTAAGGCGACCTCTGTGTTGGCTGAGCAGCTTCATGGACGGGAGGGAGTAGGGAGGGAGCGTAAGGAAAGAGCGAATAGTGAGGGGAGATGGGAAGGGGGCTTGATGAGAGGGGGCACGAGGAAGGGACAACAGGGAAGGGGGGAAGGAGGCGGGGGAGGGGAGAGGAAGATGGGCAGAGGGAGGTGAGCAGAGGGAGGTGAGCAGAGGGAGGTGAGCAGAGGGAGGTGAGCAGAGGGAGGTGAGCAGAGGGAGGTGAGCAGAGGGAGGTGAGCAGAGGGAGATGGGCAGAGGGAGATGGGCAGAGGGAGATGGGCAGAGGGAGATGGGCAGAGGGAGATGGGCAGAGGGAGATGGGCAGAGGGAGATGGGCAGAGGGAGATGGGCAGAGGGAGATGGGCAGAGGGAGATGGGCAGAGGGAGATGGGCAGAGGGAGGAGAGCAGAAGGAGATGGGCAGAGGGAGATGGAGAGATTGGAAGCAGTGGAGGTGAGGGGTGAGGGGATGAGGGGGAGGAAGAGAAGGTGTGGGATGGAGGGCGTGGCGCGGAGCGTCCGCGTCGGGACACAATGGGCGCCGTTAACAAGTCGTAAGCGCTGGCCGCACGCGGAGGGGGGTCACGCTTCGCGACCACCACCGTCTCCTCCCCCTCCTTCTCACGGTCGCGAGGACACGCGATGAAGAGAAAACCGGAGCACGAGCCCACACACCGAAATTTAAGGCTCTGGAAATATTAAACCTCAGATAAAAATTAAACCACAGACGAACTCGGCCTAAGTGGAGCACAAGCTTGGTTTCATTACAGTCGACTCCGGTTATAGTAAACTCGGATATAGTGAACCCTCGGTTATAGTGAACTTAAGTCACTGGTCCCGTTTCACGTACATTACAAATATGCGTAAGAAGACTCGATTAGAGTGAACTTGAACCTCGGCTATAGTGAACGTTGGAAATAAGTCTTGGAAATTCATTGGATCTCGTATGTTATTTGGCGAATCGAAGGGCATTCAGGGAGTTGGACGGTGTTCCAACTGTGTAAGAGGCATTGAAAAGTACCAATACCGCATTTCGATACTTAAAGACAGAACACAATGCAAATCATGTACCGAGAGAACATGAACTGTGAGGAAGGATCTACAGAAATTGCTAATGAAAAATGTACGAAATAAACAATTGAAATAAATGATTTTTTTAAAAGACAAATAAGGATACTGAAATTTTCAGTTCGTGTTGTTAATGAATTTTGCTGTATCTGTATATTAATAAAATCAATAATTGTGGATAAATTCTAATTAATTTTGACATCATCGGATATAGTGAACTTCGGATATAGTGAAACCAAACAGTTAGTACCCAGAAGTTCACTATAACCGGAGTCGTATCTGTTTCCGGGTGCGTCAACTACTAAGTCATTACTCCTGTAGGTTAAGTGCACGCTATAAGGGGAGAGGGGGGCGATGTTCCCTCCTTGCTATAACGTGAGCTTCGGCGCCGACCTACTTGCTTTGCGGGGGTTTCTCATTAGGTGTCTCAACCAACTCCGGTATCTCTCACACTGAAAATACACGGTTTTTGCATTTAATCAACAAAACTAGTGGACAGTAGTATAGTTGCGAAGGCAGGCACTAAACTAGTAAAGGTTAGGTGGATAATAAGTTTTCCTACAACCGTCATGTAAAAGTGTAATAAAGTTAATAAAAATACCGCACATTTAAAGCGTAAACCTGCTAAACGCCTTGATTCAAATATTCCAGGCTTTGAAACCCGACATGGGCATGGTTTCTTGTCAGTTGCCTCTCGGGTCGTCTCATGATGGGCCCAGTGGAGTTCAACTATTCCCAAGAGTTCGCAACGGTGAGTCTAAGTGAATGGATTGAGATCTAAGTTCTTCAATATCCTGTAACCGATGCACAGTTGAGAACACTGAAAAAATGAAAAAAAAAATTAAAAAGCAAGTAACCGAGCGGACTTGTGGATGTTAAAGTGTTTATGCACATTTTTTGCGTACATAAAGTGGTTATGTACATTTATATTCGACGAGTCGCAAATTGGATTTCAACGCTGAAGAGAGGTTCGTTGTCACTGATTGCATATTGTCTTAGGCGTTCATTCCACTAAAGAGTGAGAAAATTAATTATGAACACACGTTACGTCGTTCAACAATCCCATGTTCGTCAAAAAGAGCAAAAAGCTCTAAAAATACATTCTCCTATAAAATAACCACCTAACTATTTTGGTATTATCTGACAAAAAACAGCTACATTGAGGAAACAACAACTAATTTTCTATTAAGCATAAAAAATTGAAAAGAAATATCTCAAACTAGTATAACGATAGTATACGAATTTCTCATTAGAAAATCTTATCTACGAGACAAGATATTTCAAGGGATCACAAGTGAAAGGTGGTGAACTTTTCGCCACATTTGCACGCACTAATTTTCATGCAAATTTTCTGAACTAAGCTGCCGGAACAAGGTCGCAACTGGACAACCACTGCTCCAAAAATGGCGATCGATACAGAACACCTGAAAATTTATGTACCGTAAATATCAGCGTGTTAACCGCTTATATTTTTGTCGCCAAGAATGGTCACAGTGTCCTAAAAATAGCTCATGAGACATAACACCCAATCTTCAAAATATATTTCGAAAAAGAAACAAGATATAGAATACACATCATTGTGATTGTCTCACTTAAAGAATTTTAAACTAACACATGGACCTATCTGATTCTGCAAACGCCCATTTGAATAATAATCATGCTGACCATATGGCACATGATCCTTATATACCCATTTATTCAAACACTTCACTGCTCCAATATTTCGTAATACACTTGCATACAACAAGATGAGCACATATTTGAATCGATCACCTAATTCGATCACCTATTTGAACCTAAACATCGTAAACACGCGAACATCTTAAATCCGCTTTGCAAACTCTTCGACACGACCCGCCTGCTCTTGCGCGTGGATTACCAATCGGGAAAATGTCTATTATTTCCGAAAAGCGCCGCTCAGCCCCGAATGGGCAGCTGGAAAGCGCTTATTATTGAGATAAATTTATGTGGAATCTAACGACATCCGATTACGCGTAGCAAACACGCTTTAACGAGCGCCTCTGCCGCCGTATGACCGCGGATGCGACCGCGTGCCGCCCTGGCGCTCGCGCGCCGCAGTGGTCGGAAACGGCACTAAAGAAGGGCACAAAAGGTTCGATTAATTATACGGTGTTTCCAGATGCGTCAACGGCTATGGGTATTAGTCCCGTACGAGTAGGGCATGTTTATCAAGGGAGGGGGCACCATTCTTCCCGTGCAGAATGAGGAAATTCGGCGCCGATCTATGCGTGGGCTGTCGGTTTTCCCTATCCAGGTATCTCCCTCTAGTGAGTATCCACACAAGCTCTGAGCTTCTGACTGGTCTCTCGACATGTGTGGTAGTGTAGTGCATGCAAGTGAGTGAGTGTGGTGTACGTGATGAGGACTGTTCAATAATGAGGAAGGAACGTTCATAGTCCTTATGTGGAGCTACTGCTCCGGCATTCGCCTGCTATTGATCGGAGAAATTATGGCGCACAGCCGCTAGAATTCTCCTATAGACAGTGGTTGAATTAAACAAAGGTATGTAACACTGTTAAAAATCATTCATCGTGGCAACTCGAACCCTACAACCTCCTGATCAACGGTTCTGTTCAGAGAATAATGTTACAGCTGAGGCAAAGTCGCTAATGATAAGACAAGAAAATAGGATTACAATTTTTCCGCGAATATGGAACCTTCAATTCCTAAATAGTAGAATAATATATGCATACTGTTGGGAATTAGCACAGTTCAATCTGATTGAGACTACATACACATCAGAAAAATAAAATCCTCTTTCCAAATTAAAAATTTTTAGAGAAAAATTGTAGCCGCTTGAAAAATTGTAGCCAAATGAAAGTATGATACGACCTGAAAAAATCCTTTGAAATTCGAATTGCATCAAATTAAGCCAGTTCGTTAATAGGTAATATAATTTGGTAAAAGTCCTGTACAGTTAGGCTATCAAGAGGTTTTCACTTACTGAGAAGGGCAGCCAAAACCCATACAGACAAATGTGAAGAAGAAGAAGAAAAAGAAAAACAAAAAGAAGAGGAAAGTATACTATTTCGGGGACCTCCAAACATATTTCCAACTAAGCTGGAGATCGACTATTTGCAGCATCACATTACTTTAAAAACTACGACGAAGTAAAAGCAATTGGAAATAAAATCACATAAAATTTTAATTTTCGCACGCTCACAGAACTGTTTCGCCCCAGTGCGCGCCATATAATCGCGGGGGCGCCCGCACGCCCTGACCTCTGGCGACACAAAGGGGAGATAAAACTTTATCGTCCGATTACGCGCCGTTGGTTCGCGCGCCGACCGTGCTGCGGCGCGGCCGCGGCGGCGATGGTGAAGATGAGGCAGGGGGGCCATGGAAATGAGCACCGAGAAGAAGCGGACACGTGGAAGTTGATGGTCGGTCACTAGGATGGGATGCTGACACGGAAGGTCTGAGAGGTGTGTTGTGGTAAACACGATGTGGTAAACTTGGGTTAGTGAACCTCTGATATAATGAACCAAGAATGTTAGTTCTTAGAAATTCACTGCAACCGGAGTCGACTGTAGTCCATTTTGCTAACAGTGGGCTAAGCAACAAGGCGTGCCTAGCGTACCACCACTATTGTTTGATTGATTGATTTTTTTCGTGTTTCCGCGCGCGTCAACTGCTGTGGTCATTAGTCCCGTTAGTTAGGTCTAGAATATGGAGGTCTGTACATTCCGTAGCCACCATATCGTCATGCTACATAGCATACTTCATAATTCCATTTTTTTCTTCTTCCACTTAACTTTTTGATATGTAATTATTAAAGAACAAAAATTATACGTAACAGCAAAGAATTAAATCTAACATTCTCCATTTTATTGGTTCAATAAGAGTGAAAACAAAAGGCAATGTTCCTTTTTCTCTCTGTGGGAACGGACTAATAAGGAGTTAAGGTAGTATGCTAACTGGCATGTCGATATGCTTTCTTGGGTAGTGCATGTGAGGGCGGTATAAGACCGTCACGCACGGCGGTCGCGGACGGCTTCGGGAGCGTGCAGACGCCGTCATTGCGAATACAGCACTGGTGGTCGGAGGCATCGTGGAAGCGAGAACAGCGGACAATGCGGCCAGCTGCGGTCTTAGGGCGTGAGCGGGTTAGATGGCGACGGCGACGGTGGAGGTGCAGGTGGAGATGGAGATGGTGATGGATATGGCGGTGGCGGTGGCGGAGGCAGAGCCGGTGGCGGTGGCGGACGTGGAGGTGGCGGTGGCGATTGCGGTGGCGGTCATGGTGGCGGTGGCGGGGGCGAAGGTGGTGGCGATGGCAGTGAGGAAAGTGGTGGCGAAGGAGGAGGCGGTGGCGGAGGCGGTTGCGGTTGCGGAGGCACTGACGGAGGCGAAGGAGGAGGCAGAGACGGTTCCCTTTACGGTGGTGGTTGCGGTGGCGGTGGTGGTGGAAGTGGCGGAGGTGGGGCAGAAGGCGGAGGTGGTTGCAGGTGTGGTGTTGGTGGCGGCGGATACGGAGGCGGTGGCGGAGACGGTGGCGGTGGCGGTGGCGGTGGCGGTGGCGGTGGCGGTGGCAGTGACGGTGGCGCAGACGGTGGCGGTGGTGGTAGCGGTGGCGGTGGCGGTGGCGGTGGCGGTGACGGTGACGGTGTGACGGTGACGGTGGCGGTGACGGTGGCGGTGACGGTGTGACGGTGGCGGTGGTACGGTGCAACGGTGCGATCGCGCCCCGTCCGCGAAGCGCGTGGCGGCATGTGGTCCGACCGCACGTACCCGACCGTTCGCGACCACCCACATCGTCGTGTACTACTCGGCTCGCCGTCGCTATCACACGCTGCGCACAAAAACGCATGTCTGCCGATAGACGCGTGGCGCTAATAGTATTGAACTATTCGAAGGCAGGCTCGCGTTGCTCAAATAGAAGACATATCGAAAAATGTTAGAAATAATGCTACAGGAAAGTTTCTTGTGAAGAAGTAGAATGGTTCGAATGCATATCAAGTTTAACTTTTTAAGTGAAATTGAAACTATTGACTTTTGTGAAGGAGAGGGTCCGCCTCCCTCTATATTCGAAGTGTTTTCAAGGACATAACAAGCACATCGATTTTTTGGAATTCCAACTGACAAAATGGAGCAAAATAGTTTGTGAGTGTGAGAAGGCTCTATTTGACTATTTCTACAAGAAGACGAGCTGCTTCTACTCGTGCTGCAATCTGTGGACAAATAGATATTGTAAAAAAAATTACTGTTGTTGATGGAGCGGTGACTAACGAGTTAGCCAAACAGAGAGATCAATTTACTCAAACAACTGAAATTTTAATTAGAACGTTGTCATTTAAAAGGATCGATATGGCACAGATGAATCACTTCTACATTATAGCATGTATATCTTGTTTATTACACATAGTGGTATCACTGTGCCTCGCCCTAAGCCATTTGCAATGTCAGATACCATTATTTACACACAACCACATCAATTTTTATCTTCATAAAATTTGTATACCTGAATGACGAACTGAAACGGTGTCGGGATGTTTAATTGTAATTATTCAAATCTTGAAAATTACGTTTATTAAGAAAATGTAAAGAATGTAATAACAATAATTTATTCTTTAAAAAAAGAAACGCAATAAAGGTGCAATTTACAAAGTAATATTTACAATATATACTTCTTTCATGGAATTATCAAACTCGCGTGCCATTTATGTCAGTTACTGTTTAAACTGGTTGATAGGCAGGTAGGATAGGTTCTGGTAGGTTGGTATCGTTAATTAATCAATGAGAGTATTCAAAAAAGCGTATAAAATTTGTATTCATTGTTAATTTTTTTGCAACATAATCCAATACAGCGTAATAAAGTGGGTATTAGAAATATTTACAATTTACTTCTACTTTCCATTGCTTTAACATATTTTCATTTCAGGTGAATACTGTCATCAATGAAAAGGGTAAAGAGAAAGGAATTTCAGACAATTTAATTCTTTATTACGTGTGTTTGTGTTTCATTCAATTTGTGAAACTTTGCAATAAGTGAAAGCAATCACAATATATTTGTATTCTATCACAGAAAGTACAAAGAATATAAATTAACAGTTTAATTACTAACGAAAAACATGTTTTGCAACAAACTAGTGGAGAATTTATATATCAGTTTGGCGAAACGATTCCAAATCATCACAACGTTACTTCAAGCCCATCAGATACACGAATCGCAAATCTCAGTATCCCAAACTGCATTTAAAATCACTAAAAAATCCATTATATTGAATTGGCTGAATACAAATTCCCATAAGGCTCGTAAGGCAAACCTCACTGTATAAAAAAATAAAGAAAAACAAAACAAAACAGGATGACATCACGATTTGCTCGTATACGAGTGAGTCTTATGTACAAAAAAAAACAAACAAACTGGAAATCTCGAATTGCCAATGTAAAATTGAAGCAATTTCAAATATATCATTAGAAATGTTTTAAAATATTGCCTTAGAAATTGTGAAAACAATAAACTTAAAATTTTACAGCGGCCTACAGCAGTGTACAATGAATGAAAAAATATGAATTGTTCCGGTTTCCATTTTATAAAATACAAAATGCATTTAATTACAATTAAGTCTCCAAAAAACATAGAAACTACCTTTAAAAATAGCATCACCTATAAATTCAACGAAATCATATTCATGATTTTCAATATATTTCAGAGACAATATTACGACGAAGTTAACTGAAAACGACAAAAGGCACAAATGACTGATGACAAACGAATTAAACCCGTTTGTTCACATGCTTAGTCCTTTGACTCAGCTTCAATCGCGATCTCTCCGAGTGGATCGCGAACTCGAGCGCACCGCTGCAGCAGACAATTGCCTTTGAAGGGCGACACGAGTTGAGTATCGGCGCCAATCGAAACTGACGCTGGGATCGGCTGTGGCACCGACAGCAGAGACAAAGGGGAGAGCGGAGAGAGGATTGCCAGAGACGGAAAGGCAGGCGATGGAGGGAGAGAATAATAGCAGACTGACAAGAAGCTCTATTGGTGAAATTGACGTCGCAATGATATTAATCCAACCGGTGGGAGACATGCAAGAGGAGTGGTAAGATAGCGACAGGGGCGTGGAAATATTGACGGAGTGGTTGGAATCGTGACTGCAACGTATGGAGAATGTATTCAGAAGATATATCGCAAAATAATTCTACAGAAATAAACTACCAAATAAAAAGAATACAAACAAAAGTTCAAAGGCGTCGTAGCGATCTCGGACCGCAGGGTCGCGGGTTTGAGTCCCGCCTCGCGCATGGATGTATTGTGTTCGTTTTTTCACTTCTTATCATCACCATATCGTTCATCTTCATAGTTACCATACCGTTAACTCCAATAGTGGTCGCTAATGACATAGATGTTGATGCGACCTTAAATAAAAATAATAATAATAATAATAATAATAATAATAATAATAGTAATAATAATAATAAGTTAAAAGGTTGTGGTGGCTCTTAAATTTAAGATGTACTAGAAGAAGACGATACTTATAAATAAACGTATCCCAGGTTTTGTTACGTAAGAACATTAAACATTAATGATTTAATACATGTGTAAGTGGAAAAGCCACCAGACCTCAAAAATGTTGAAGAAGCGTTTCAATTTAAGGTTTTGCAGTTCACAATTGTATCAGATAAAGCTCTCATTTCATTTGAATGCACAAAAGTGGGTAGAAATAAGGCAATCTAATTGAGAAAAAATCGAAGACCAGAGAAGATGTTAATAAAAAATAAATGTAAGTTATAATAATGTTTCATGAATGAAATGTTAAATGTTAAAAATGTTTCATGAATGAAAAAATCATAAAAAGAACCGTTAAGTAAAAACACATAGTTTTTATTAAAATAATATTGAAGTTGTACCTTGTAACGCTTACTACACCAACCAATATTAAACAATTGATTAAATTTAATTTACTAATTACGATAATACTAATAGAAACTGAATTCCGCGTCATGATCGATAATTCCGGGGCTTCGACACTTCGTCAGCATCCACATTAAATCGAATGTATTCAGGTATCGCACCGTCTCTTAGTGGAGGATGCGTAAGGCGGCAGTGCAATCACGGCGCGCAGCCATGGCCTGGCGCTGTTTACGCGGCCGTGCGCGCGCAGCGTTTGAGGGAACGTGACGCGAACGCGACGTGCGCAGAAGCGCAATGCACCGCACAGGCAGCGACGCGCGGATCAGCCATCGGCGGCGGCAGCGGAGGCGGCGGACGCGGAGGCGACGGCGACGGAGGTAGCGGAGGCGGCGGCGGCGGCGGCGGCGGCGGAGGCGGCAGACGCGGAGGCGACGTCGGCGGTGGAGATAGCGGCAGCGGAGGCGGAGACGGAGACGAAGGCGGAGGCGGAGGCGGAGGCGGAGGTGGAGTCGGAGACGGAGGCAAATACGGCAGCGGCGGAGACTGCGAGGGGGCGGTGGTGGCAGCGGCGGCGGCGGCGGCGGCGGCGGGTCGTCGTCGGCAGCAGCAGCGGAGGACACGAGTTGAAGTTGAAGGTGAAGGTGACAGTGAAGGTGGAGGTGAAGGTGAAGGTGAAGATTGTGACGGTGAAGGTGGAGACCGAGGTGTTTGCTTTTGTTTTTTTATTTGAAAAATTCAGTTTCCAGGGGAAACAGAAATTTGTATAATGTGTTTGTTGTATCTGATAATTGTAAATTTGAATTTGAATATTTTTAATTTGTTGGTTTTACGAATACACCTAACATTTATTGTAATAAACAAGAATACCCAGACAATTCTTTAGTATGATTGAAAATCGAAATTCTCTGTAAATTGAAAAAAAATATAATAGTTATAATCAAGTAGGCATTACGGGCAGAGGCCTCGTTTCCTTTGTCCTAGTTTGTAGGATCTAAGGGTAAAATTAGAAGGAAAAAATGAAAAAAATGAACAGAAATGAAGAAAAAAAGATGTTCATTATTCCTTCCTAATTGCAGGCATTCCCAGCAAAATTTGTTATATTTATAAACTCCACAAACGCCTACGATATAGGCAACTCCTCTTTGGTAGTGATGCAGGTTCCGAAAAGCGCTGTAAATAAAACTCAGCGTTTTCGGTAATCGAGTTCCCATTTAATTCTGGGATTGACCGGAGAAACTGAGGCCGCCGACCTCTAGAATTCTCCCCACAGCTGCTTAAATTTGACCTCTCTTTCTAGATGGGGTCGAAAATCCTATCACCAACGGGACTCGAACTCTAGGATGTCCTGGGAGGGCAAACGGAAACGGGAACGGGAACGGGAACGGGAACGGGCGGGCGAGCAAACGGGAACGGGCGGGCGGTTGGGAGAACGGGCGGTCGAAAGAATGGGTGTGCGGGTGAACGGGTGGGCGGGCGAACGGGCGGTCGGGCGAACAAACGGGCGGTCGGACGAACGGGCGGTCGGACGAATAGGCGGTCGGACAAACGGGCGGTCGGGCAAACGAGTGTTCGGGTGAACGGTCGATCAGGCGAACTGGTGGGCGAGCGAACGGGCGGTCGGGCGAACGGGTGGGTGACCGGGCGAACGGGTCGGTGAACGGGTGTGTGGGCAATCGAGTGGGTGGACAAACGAGTGGGTGGACAAACGAGTGGGTGGACAAACGAGTGGGTGGACAAACGAGTGGGTGGACAAACGAGTGGGTGGACAAACGAGTGGGTGGACAAACGAGTGGGTGGACAAACGAGTGGGTGGACAAACGAGTGGGTTGGCGAACGGGCGGGCTAACAGGTAGGGGTGCTGGAGAACGACGGGCAGGCGGGAGAACGGGCAGGCAGGCGGGAGAACGGGTGGGCGGGAGAACGGGTGGGCGGGAGAACGGGCGGGCGGGAGAACGGGCGGGCGGGGGAACGGGCGGGCGGGGGAACGGGCGGACGGGCGGGCGGGCGGGCGGGCGGACGGGCGGGCGCTTCGTGAGCATCGAGCGGCGGCGGCTTCCGTGGGGATACCTTCATTAAAAATTTCTGCGCGGCACGATGCCGGCGCATCTCGGCCGTCCTTTCGCAGGGCGATGCTCAGCGCACGGCTCAACCCTGCCCTGCCCTTCGCCTCCCGCCCACGCCCCGGAGCAGAGCGGGATCCGGCCGCCTAAAGAAGATATCGCCCATGCTCCCCGTTTCATCTATGCACGGTGCGGGCAGATTACTAACCTTCCACCTCTGGGTACTGAAGTTCAAATCCCGGACGATGCACGAGAAATTTTGGGGTAAGAAAAGCGGACTTGTAACACGTTTTCTCGGTATTTTTCTTATTGTCTTGGGTCATATTATTTTACTTCCTATCTGAAAAATGTAGCATGAATGAAGAATTTTGCGCTTTCAAAATTCTTTCGACTTGGACTTTTGAGACCGTTGTATTATCAATGAATTTGTTTTGATTTTGATTTTCTGATTTTAACTTTTTTATTATATGTTTACTGATAAGTTGTTTGTGATGATAACGTTTGTGTCAGTTAAATATTTTTTTAGTCTCATGTCGCGTTATTATGATCTACATTTTCATAATCCCTAGGTGTGTCTTAATCAGTTCCTTTACATATGCAGGTTATCACAACCAAACTGACTCCTCCCGTTTTGAATCCCCGATATATTTGGTTAGTCGAAAGCAAGCTATTTGATTCGTATTTGGTACGTCATAAACCAGCCCGTCTAATATCGTTTGTTCCATAATTATCTTCTAGTAATTGTTGTCCGCCCTAATCTTGTGTTAATTACATTTTACGGCGTCACATTTGTATTTACCACTAAAACGTTTTATGTAACACTTTGATGTCTTTCACACAATAAAAGAAATGTCTATAAATATTTTTAGTTTATTTTTACAGGTGATTTTGCTAAGGGATCATTGTATTATTGCAATCTTTGACATTTTGTTACTTGATAATTGAATTATTTATTATGTTTCTCCGATGATTTCTTTGATTAAAAAGTGTTTATATCTGGCCCTAAATTTCTCCTCAGTCTATTGTCATACCAGACTACATGTGACAATCCTATTCATGTACTGGTATAATACCATACAATCACCATACCATACCATCACTGGCCCTTACTTCAATAAAGTTCCGACCGTTAACCAAAAGAGTATAGTTTTCCACAAAGTTCTATACATCCACAATCCTGTAATTCATTACCTTGACACGATATCAAGTTGTAGGAAGTTAGGAGTAGTGACCGTTCCAGATTTTACGTTCACCGCACCGGAGGGAGACTAAGACTGCCAATCAACAGTTTTTACACTCCATTCCTTTTACGCCCTGTAATTCCGAGCCATAGCATCTTCTTTAACTCAGTGAGTGACTACACCTCGCTTCCAGACGACCAACACGGGAGCGGAATAAATCTGGGTGAACGTTTTCATGACAGACGCAACCCACGTGGAAACCTTACATGAGAGACGTTGAAATTCCCCCCACGTTCAGTGCAAGCGCCGTTTAGCAAAAATTCCTCTTTAAATTCCCTTTGTGCCTTGCACAAACGTACAAAAAGGATTAAGTGTAACGTGTAACGGAATGAATAATGGAACACTTTAATGAACTTTTCAGAAAACTCATTTAATTGCTAAAACAATATTTTTTTCCATTTCCAAAACCTCTAGATAATAGAAGTAGGTTTATATAACGGTGAAGGTCTTGTAACAAAGTCAACACAAGTTCTCTTTTTTCAAAAGAATCTTAAAACTTAAAAACTTATGTTTTTATATTTATTTATTGTATTCGGGAAGTTAAAAACTTAATTTAGAATGCGTGTGACTCTGATCATAGTTTATTAAAAACATGTCGGTTCAGTCACTATTTTGTGTATTTTGTTGTTTATACTGTGTTTTTTATTAGACACTAAAGTAAAAATGAAGTTATTTAATGCTTAACGTGCCGATCATCAATTCACTCCCTAGCAACACGAACAAGACCATAAATAACGGCTTTTTTTCGGAAGTCTTGAAGGCGCGATGTAATGAAATTTATGACCACCTAATCACTTCCCTTCAGAAAATGTAGACCTTTTAATATACGGAATAATATATCAAAGAGGCTACTTACTCCTGTGAATGAAGATAAATTTATCAGTTAAATTAATATTATCCATATGAAATCGAATGATGTCTCAGTTATAGGTAAAAACGAATTTTTGTTTACTATTCAGAAAAAAACGGGAATGTATAAAACCTGTATTCTTCAGGCCAAGCATTAACAAGGTTTGTTTTTTAATTCACAGGCATTTGCTCGTGTAAAGCTGGATTAAAGTTCGTTAGTATTATTGCGGCAAACCAATGTAGACTCTCCAGTAATAAAATTATGCTCCCGATTATACATATATTTTCCCATGATTATAAAAGTATAGATGAGATATAATACCATTACAGCACGAAAACCGACAGTTTTCGCTGAAGCAAAACCTAATATTCATCGATGCGCACACGATAATGTGTATCTCCTTTTTAGTATACAAATAAAGTCATTAAAATATATTAATGATATTTGCTTTACTCTTCAAGATTATCTGTTGTGTCTTACTTTTCGACCAGATACTTACGGCAGTAACTCGTCTTTATGCACTCTAAAGCGATTCAATTAGGTCTTGTGCACATTACATGGATTATTGCATTGTATGTCTTTGGCGAAGAAATAAATATTACTGCGTCTCCAGTATTACAATGAAAATGTTTTAATTGCTCCATAATTTCCTGATACATGACAGAACTTTTGAGACTTCGTTCCATATGTTCCGTTAGAGATAAGATAAGAAGAATGAGAAAACCATTGTCAGCGATTGATGGTACAGTAATATTACGTAAATCATTTAGTTTGATTAAATTTATTTTCAATGATTAAGAGCCTTTTAAATAGCGTTGCATTTACCTGGTTGTAGTTGCTGACAGTCACTACATCCATCGGTTATGGTCTTACTTCAGCAGAGAAAGCTCTCGGCCAATATTTGTGACAAAATTGTAACTGTTAATTAACCTAAATCAAATTAAAAAGAAGGGGAAACAGCTTTTGTTCACTCAGTTGATGGATTCACACAACATACGCCCACTCTTTCCGACCGTGCACTGCGCCCTTACGTCACTGGTTTCGGTCCTGTAGCGATATAGCTGAGTCGAGACTTCACCAGTCACCGCTGACCGAGAGAGC